>VZRW01011528.1:0-132106 GCA_013398125.1 Aegotheles bennettii | reverse complement strand
GGCCTCGGTGCCCGCGGCGGGCCCTGGCGCTGGGCACCCCCGCCGCCGCGGTTCGTGCTCGCCGGGGCCCGCTCGCTCCCCTCGCAGCGAGGCGCAGCAGAGCTCTGTGCCAGCGCTGGCACGAATGAAGCCGGCGGTGCGGGTACCCCGGCTGTCCCTGCTGGCAGCCCCCGGTCCCACGGGGCACCCTGGCGCTGGGAGGTGGCGCTGGAGGCTCGGGCTGGCGAGGGGCGATGTTTCCTGACTCGCCCTTGAACGCAAATGGCAGGGAAGGGTGAAGAGGCGCTTCCCAGTGCTCACAGCCAGGGTGACAGTGACAGATCCTGGGTAAAAATGCAGGTGCAAAGTATTAAATGAGAACAGAGCTGACACCGAGTTCTTACACTTTGCTCAAAGGGTCTCAGAAGTGGCTCATTCCCCAAGGCTCACAGCGCCCTGGGTGTGCTGTGCCGCTTTACCAAAGGGTGAACAGATGCCGGCAGCAGGACCGGCAAAGGTACAAAGGGCCGTGACCTCCTCCAGCGCAGCGGCCAAAGCTGCAGCAAAGCCACACGGTGCACTGTGCTACCGAACCCGGGAGGAGAGCTCAAGCTTCTCTGGAGGGGTACTTGCTGTGCTCGTTCCTATCCATTCTACTCTGACTCCTTCCCGGTCCCCGTTCATGCCAGGTTGGGACCAGCAGTGACTTTGCGTCCCGCTATGCAGAGCCTCAACCTGCGCTCAGCGCCTGCCAATGGGTTCTGGTGTGCCTGCCTTTAGTGCAGCTGTTCATTGCCTGGGGGAGCCGGATCCTAGCTCTTACTCAGATCCCAGATAATCCTGTGATGCAGAAAGTGAGCAGGCAAAACTAAGAATGAAAGCAAACATATGCTGATGCCTGGCCTTTTATCATTTATCTTACAGTGAAGGACAAAAGTGGAGGTAGTAGATGAAAAATGAGGAGGGTGCAGAAGTAAACAACTTTAGAGAGGTAGGAGGTAAGAGAAAGTTGTGCTTTTGTGAAAGTGGTGGAGAAATGGGATTTTGACTTTAAAAAAAAAAAAAAAGAGAGAGAGAAAGAAAAGAAGCATTGTGAGAATCCTAGACCTGAGAGGTAGAGTCCACAATGACCAGTGACATTTGTGTGAGGATGGCTCAACTTACAGGATCTCAACTGAAAGGAAAATTACTGCCCAGTAAAGGGAAAGGATGAAGAAGGTGAAGCAAGTGAAATGCTTGGGATCTTTCCCATTAGCAGCCAGTCACCTCGTGTACGCAGCAGTGATTAATATAGATGGCTAGAACTAAGCTGCTGGGATGGTTCCAGGTGCCAGCGTCACTTGTTTTTATTTGCTTCTCATATGAAATCAGGTGAGTATGGGTCTTGCAAAGATTAAGTGGAGGTATGAAAGCCTGTCGTTTATAAGGCCTTGTATTTCAACATGTTCATATTGCTGGGCAATCAAGGCAAGAGAAATTATGTATGAGAACTATGTTAAAAATAGTCACACAATGCTTTATGGGGCATCATTTGTCACTGGCCATATCAAACCTGTTTTGAAGATTTGCGATGAATTTTACATAAGGCCTGCACTTCTACATCTCTTTTGCGTTTTAAAATATAACAGCAGTATTAAAACTTGGGTAGGTACAAAGTAAAACCATATTCAATCTGCATTTTTACACATACAGAATGAGCTTCTCTTTACAGCAATCTTCAGTATGTCCAAATCAAAGTAAGGTACTATATTTTTATTTTTTATGTCCTTGACTTCAACCTGCTACAAAACAAAGGCTTGTAAACATAAAGTAATGAGACTGTCTTGCTCAGACCAAATGTGTAGTGAACAGTAAAAACAAGTCAGCAGCTGGCAGAGTCTATGCATATGACACTGTATTCACAATTTAGGTGATATACAACCTTATGTAATGTATCTGGCATTTGTATCCCCTCTCCCGAGTCTGAAAACCAGGCTGTGAGCTTCCTAGAAATACTGAACTGGTTACCACGTTAAATGGCTCATGAAACTGGGGGAAACAAAATCCCCCCAAAACCCCTCAGCGATGCTGCCGTACAAATAGCAGTGGCTACTGCCAGCAGCATCACAAGCTGAGATATCCGTATTGCATTGTTCAGAAGCAAGGAGCGGCAGTTTAATATTAAAAAAAAATATAAAATATGTTCTTTATTTTGCCAGATCTGCACTAAAGAAAAGCTTTTGTAGAATTTGCAGTCTGCTCAGGGCTAAATAATGCCTGTGCTTTTGTCCACAGCTGTCATGCAGTTACCAAAAGGGACACTGGGGTCAATGACTGGTCCTTTTCACATTTGGGACACTGTTGTAAACTGGGTCCACTGTAGAAGAGTAGACACAAAATAAGGATCAGATACTTGCAGTGCGTGAGCTTCAGTATCATCTCTTCTCTTTCCAGGGACAGAGGAAGAGAGCAGATCAGTAGATGCAATGCCAGACCTGATGCAAGGGAGTGCTCTTCAGGGTGACCTAGAGGGAAATGCCATAAAGGGGCTGTACCCAGAGGGTGCACATAACTACCCAAATCTGGGTGGGATTTCCCCGGACAGAGAAGCTGTGACAGCCACTGCAGTATGGGTAGCTATGGAAACAGCTGAGCTGCTGCACCAGGACCCTGGGGACCCAGTGGTCCTCCTCCAGCCTGAAATCTTCTGCTCAAGGCTCAGTTACCCAGTTGTTACAGAAGATATAAAAACTATGCCATGTTTTGGTTTACTCAGAGTGCAATTGATAATGTGCACACTACCTCAAATGCAGTATTTTTCCTCTTTGAAACACTGTGGTAACAGTGAAACATTACAGCATTCACTTGGCCAACAAAAGTAACTGAAAAAAACAGACAAACTTTCAGGCATAAGCAAGCACTTCTTCAATATGATATTGCATGTGAGTTTTTCTTCTGATATGACTTAGAGACAACAGAATCCCAGTTTGCTTTAATTAAAATTAGTGACTGAAGACCACAGATTACTGCTATTCTTTCTCCAGAAAGATAATAAGCAAGGAAAGGAAAAAGAGGCAAAATGTCATTTCAAGCAGTATTTGTGCAAGGGCCATTGCTAATGTAAGCAGTTGCACATACCATTGAGAAATGGGAAGTGAGAGTATCAATTGTGCACATATACAATACAATCCACAATTTACACGTTGGTAGCATGAATAAATAGGAACCCCAGAACATAAAAAACACTGCAGACAAAATTCATCCAGCAAGGGTAAAATATGCAAAATGTAATCCTTCAGGGAAAGCCTTTATTGATCATAATGAAGAGACACACCCCCACCACCTTTCAAAGTGATTCCATAAGTTGGGGGAGAGGGAGGGTAGAAAAAATAATTTGCTTGTCAGTCTGGTATACACCTGCTGCTCTTAAATGACAACAACAGACAGGAGTCCTTCAGTTCATGCACGAGGTGAACTGTATGGTAAGTAGGGTTTTAAAATCAACCGTGACTGCTTGGAAGGGGCTTCAGATGTGTCCTTTTTGTTCAACAGTGTTATTCAAAGATGACAATGGCTGTTCTTGAAAAATTCTGATCTGCTGCAGATGTAGGTACCAGTCTGAGTGTTAAATTGCAGGTACTCCAAGTAGCAAGTAAAAACTGGAAGTAGGCAATACATAATATTTAACTGGAAACAACACAAAGCTATTCATTAACAGCAGAAGTAAGTATGTCTCTGAAGGATATTAAGTTACTGTTTTCTGGAGGCAAAGGGCAGAACAATGTTGACTTTGACTAAAGACTTAGTCTTATGTTCTTAGTTATTATTTGAGCTAGTGGAGGGTATTTAGAAATAGGCAAGCTAGGATGATCATTAAGAAAATTTGCAGAACTCAGCTGTAATATTTTTTCAGAATGCCATTTCTCTCCTTATGTTTGGAATTAATGTCTGCTTAAAATACATGGAAATAATGCAGAAGAAAATAAATTACTTATTATAACTGAGAGAGATTGGAGGACCAAGCATCACTAGAATAAGCCATAGCTTTCCAGCCACTAAATACAATTCTCTAAACACCTTCATCTGTTTTTTTCTTTGTCTGTCTAGGTTAGGAACTACAAGCAGGTTATATGATGGTACCTCTCTTGTTATCTTGTTGATTAATATTTTAGGAGGGTAAGTATTTTCAAGCTTTTGTTTGATCTGAAAAATATCTTCTTCTTTATTTTTTTCCCAGAGAGGAGTGTGCAGACAAGTATTCCTGGGAGTCTGTAAGCTTCTGAGGTATTTTCAGCAAAAAGCACATGTTCGTTCTCTGAGTTAAGAAGAATTTTTTCAAACACATGTACATAAATCTACTCGAGCTAGATGACAAGTGACTTTGCAGACATTTTTTTTTTAGAAAATGACAGCTTTACTAGTCACATATAAACTTAAACTGCAGGTGTTTTACTGTTGATGATTACACAGTAGAGGAACAGAAGAAGGAGAGGAATGAAATCCCTGGTTGCACTGCTAGAGTGGAAGATGGGATGATGGGGCAATTTGCATAATTTATAATGGTTTGGAGCAAAAGGTTCCCGAATAAACATTTCCATCTGTTTTCAAGAAATAAAGATTTTTTTACAGATACAACAAAAAATATTAGAGTGACTTTTACTGTTGCACTCACTATTACTGACTTCAGCATCAGTTTATATGACTATGTGGAGAAATTTTGGAAACTTCTGCTTTTTTTCTATCTCAGTGCTTGGATGACTTCATTCAGTAGCATACAATTCAAGCTTATTTCTGCCAGTGATCAGTGATAACACACATGAGTAAACCAAGAGTAGTCACTTCAGCCTGCCACTTTACCTTCATTCTTCTGATTAATCCCAAGAGCTGCAGATAAATGACTTCGATACCATCTGTACCAGCAATTAGTACCAAAGTTACGAATATCTTTGTGTGGATGTAATTGAGGGCAGAACTTGAGGCCGTTAGAATTCAATTCACTGTACAAACACAATTTCTTCCAGTTAGTTGCCACCTTTTAAACTTTATGTCTTTAATGAGAGAAACTAAGAATGAGAAAACACCTTAATGAGGGGAATTGAAATGGAGATGGCTCTACAGGCTCAAACTGAACCATAAAGGGAGGCTAGACTGTTTTATTTTCCCACCAACTCATTGGATCAAATCCTATCTCCTTAAATCAATTCCCTACCTCTCGTTTCTTTATTGCAAACAAGAGTTGTCCTTTATAGCCTTAAATTTCCATTGCTTAGGAAAAGGTCTTTGAAGGTCACGAGATTGCTTATGTTTAAGAAAAGATAAAATTTGGCTTACAAGCCTTTGACATTTTTTGCTTAAAGCACATTTCTATTTTGTTTAAATGTGTTTCTCTGCTAATTTGGGCACAGAAGGATGCTGTTAAGTACTCTTCTTTAAACCTAAGACTAAATTTAGGGGTATAGGGTCAGGTCCCCTATGTGGCATCCTCTAAATAGTCTTTTTGAAATTAGTGAGGAAAACATAGCCCTTGTTCAATGCAGACGGTTGTTGCATTATGAACATTATTTAAGAGAAGATACGACTGATGGCAATTTAGAAGCATATGAAGTTAACATGAAACATCCAGGCTGCTATCCAAAATGGAACAGATGGATCTGAAATTGGTTAATGCTAGATCAAGGAAAGCTCAAGTATTTGTGCTTATTAAGGTTATCTAGGTAACCCTTAGTGATCACGATGCACCCATGCATGCCTTAGCTTGCCTGTACTTTGCACTAAGCTAGCCTGATCCAAAGAACTATGCAGACAGCAAAGGAGTTACCACATGATGCCTTTAACCATTGCCCTGGTGAGTAAAACTTTGAAAGATCTCTCTCCAGCCATCCACATCCTGAAAATGTTTTTTTGTGGTGGCTGCTTTTAAACTTATATTATTGGTCTATATTTTTTCACAAGTAGAGTTTCTCTATTTTCCCTTCTTGAAGTATGGCCATCTGCTACCACTTCAGCTTTAACTGCATCTTCTTGATCTTTTATTCTCACTTGTTCACTTACCCGTTGTTTTCACCTGTCTCTGTAAGTAATACTAAGCATACATCTTTCCATGCTTCAGTGTCCAGCTTCTCGCTCTGCTCTATCTTCTCAGTTTTTGCTCCCTGTCATGGCTCATGAGACACACAGTTCAAAACTTTCTTTTAGAGAAATGAAAGATACTGCATTTTCTCCAGTCTTCCTCTAACTCTTCACTTTAACCTTGATCTTTCATTTGATTTTTTTTTTTAGTTTGATATGTAATATATTATTATTTCCTCTTTTATTAAAAAAATAATATTAGTTTGTACTCACAGCAAAAATGTAATTCAGCTTTAGGCCTTACAGAATTGTGTTTGGGAGATTAGGCAACAATAGTTCTGATCCGTGAAATTAACTACCAAACTCTAATCTTGATCAGATTCAGCACACTAAAAGGGGATTCAGTTAAAAATTTAAATGCCCAAGAGTTTTATTTCTGATTTGTAAAGCTGAAGCTCTCTCCTACCAACCCTGACTGTATTTGCATTCCCTCAACACCTGCCTCAAGAACAGTAATTTCCATGTGGAATCCTCTCTTTAATGCCTCTCTTTCTGAACAACATCAGTGTGTTTGGAGGGACAGTCTCTCCCACTTCTACTCTGCTGTCATATTTTCAGTCAGTAATGCTGCCGTGATGGTAGGTCTGTAAGTGACCTGGAAGCTCCCCTGGGATCAGATTGCTATTTAAGAATTGAGCCCTGTCAGTTTGCCTGCCCTGCCAGGAACTTGCTTTTATCTATGGTAATTGCTTTTAGATCTGGATAGCAAGAGGCTCTTCTCTGAGATTCCCATGCTTCATCCTTGCTTGTCGCAGACTGCTTTCACAGCTGCTCCAGCCCATTTAGGAGTCATTTTTCTTTCACCTAGTGGATATAAATCTGCTGTATTCCGCCTACAATTGACTGTCCCTCTGCTTCGTTTTAAGACTTGTCCATTCAGCACTGCTTAATGATCCTGATCCTGCAGTCCCTTGGTGTTGACCATAAGTTGGGTGAGAGAGGGGTCAAGTTTGAGGCTGATTGATAGAAGCAGAAATGACTGCCCCTTTCAAGTCAAAGTAGGGTGAGCAATTTCTGCTGGCTTGCTCAATCTAGGATGCAGCTGCAGTCCATGCTATTTAAAAGCAAATGTTTACAGGAGAGAACCAGTTTTCACAAGGCAAACAATTTTCTCTGATTCTAACAGATTCTCTAGTTATTGATCAGCACAGCTACTTTTCTGAAAGGGAAAGAAAGAGCTACTGGGGTGAGCAGCAAAGTGGCAGAATTTACACTGCATTAATTTGTATAATACCAAGAGAGTACTGGACGGTATTGCTTACAGCCATATTACATAGCTATAGAAATTTCAAAGCTGACTACTGTCATTTTCAGGGGCTATCACAGCAGCTGGGGACCGCTTGCATGAGGGTGACCTGGATTTACCTTTTTCCTGCATAATTCCTAAGTTGCAAAATTTCTAACAGGGACAAGAATTCAACTCTGAAAATAAAAGTGTTTCCCCTTTGCCTTGTGCACACCATGCAGGAATTGATGTAGCCATGGGGAAAGGGGAAAACTGACAGCTCTTGAAGAATAACCAACTGGAGATCAGGCAAACAAATAAAAGGGATTTTCTGATATTGAATGTTCATGGGAGAGGGACAAGACAAAGAAAAATATGTTTTCCATTTTGCCATTACAAGGAGCTCCTTGAGCTTTTAGATCTATATTTTTTGCTCTTTAGTCAAGTGCCTGCTTTAGACAGCATTTTGCATCATTAATTCCCCTGATCCTGCAGGCTGTTGCATGTGGGAAGCCCTGTTCTCCCGTGTGGAGCCTCACCGTTTTTAATGGCATGCTGTGTGGGCAAAGGCATTTCCCCCTGGAGAGAAACTTTCAGCGTGAGGTGCATTAGTCAGTCTTCCCTGGTCTGTGTTGATCTTCCAGGCAAAAAAAAAAAGGAAGATGAAAGGTAACAAACAACTGAAAGCCACACATGCATCCTCGTACACATGCATGCAGAAGTACACATGCACAAAGACAGGAGCAGGCATCAAAAGAAGCTACTCTGGTTGATTTTTGTGTTGTCTAAATTATGAGCTGGCAGTATCCCCTTGTATCTTGAAACACTATTCATCAACTGCAAAATCTCACAGGGAGAGATTTGAAATTTTTCCCATGTTTTGATATCTGAGTTAATTATGTACATTTTTATTTCTATTCATATTTGCTGTTGAATCTTAATTTTGCATGCAGAAGAAGAAAGTCAAGGACAGTTCTCTTTCAGCTGAAAACTTACTTTAAAAATTTGGCTTCTGTGTTCTTTGATTTATTGCCTTGTTTATGTTGGACAACATACCAAGTCTCATGTCACAATATTCCTATTATGAACGGGTATATTTTTTTCTCCTCTCAGTGACAGATAAATCAGAAGAGCTTGCATTTTAGGATACAAAGCTGCAGCTTGCTCTTCTGAATATTGTATTAATAATCTCAGACACTGCACTTGGGACACTGTACCTGCCTATTTAATTGCCTTGCAGTCTGAGTTCCTATATTGTAATGCAGATTTTATAATCAGTTACTCCTTTGCAAAGGGGTCTGAAAGTTGTACTTACTGAAATTCCTTCTCTTGTTTGTACCAGTGACAACATTCATACATGGGAGCCCATGTTTACAGGGAGATTATTTTCTGAGCAAAACAGATGGGACGAATTAATCAGACATAGTAGGCACATTTTACAAATTTGGGGTATATTTTTGTTTCCCATTTGAAAAGCTATCAATTCAGAAATGTTGACTTGGTATGAATATTTAATATAATTGGCTGTAACATGGGTGCCAGTTTGCTAGAAATATGCAGAGCCAGATCCAGATACTTGTGTTCTATCAAATTGCGGCTTCCTCTGTAAAACTAGGGAGAATACTTACAACTCAGAAATGATGTTACATGCCAGAGTTTTGGACTCAGCCAGACTCAATGCTCAGTACTTGATGTATAGCAGTTTTCCAGCTGGTGGCCCTCAAGACACTATCAAGATGATGAGGAACCTGGTCACAGCTCCTTTCAGTCATATCACGTACCTCAGGGACCCTGAGAAGTGGATGCCTCCTTTAACAAGGACACATTTACATTGATACTAACATGTTCCTTAAATTACTGGAGAGCATTATATTCTGTGAAACAACAGGGCATTTGTTGCTAATTTTTCTAAGTTGCCTTAAACAGCTACTTTGTCTAGAAAAGAAGGTGCTCAGAGACTGCTGCATTGCCAATAGAGCTCTATTGGTCTTTCTGTTGGGAGCAGTGGAAACAATACACAGTAGGTCAGCTTCAAAATATTTCTGCACATAAGATAAGGTGGAGAGCAAGCAGCCATGAAAAACCTGGAAAAAACTTTGTCATTGCCTGTATCTGAACATGATGAACATTAGTTTAAAAAGAAACCCTAACATTTAATAGGATCAAGACAGGGATATTACATTCAAGAGACCAAGCAGCTGTTCTGAGCAAGTTAAATATCTCTATGACCAATATAATAAAAGCAGCCAACATTATGAAGCACCAGAGAAAGGTGTGAAAAAATCTGTAGGACTGTTTATACTTCTAGACATCCTGCCACAGAAAGACGCTATTAAGTCAAGGCAAATTGTACCAACAGCCTTAAAGTGGTGCCTGTCTGTTCTAATTTTTTTGATACAGCAAGCTGAAGCTTACTGTGATAGTGATTGTACTGACCTATTAAGGCTGAAACTGATAGGAAAATGCAGTTGTCACCTACAGCTTTGTTATTGTGCTGCAACAGAAATATTCTTTTCTTGCATTTTTCTTGCTTGGAAGGGAGACAGCAGTCCGCTCCTTCCGTTGTCCAATTAGAGTACACTGGTATGTTTTGCTATAAGGATGCATTTTAAGTGGGGTTCATTTTAAAATGCATTTGGCAGCCTGAAGATACCACCAGAATAAATTAGTTATGCTTAGTCCTGCATTCAAACAGTACCTTTTCAATGGCTTTGAAAACAGTCATTCCACACTTTTCGTGGTTTATCGCAACTCAGTGCAATTTGTGTCATTCTGCTAAGCTAGGTTGAAGACTTTCCCCCTCCCCTTTCTGTGTGAATTTAGTGTTCATGAAAGATGCCAAATTAACAGCCCTAGAGACTTTCCTTTACTTTTCCAGAGGGCATTCAGAGTATCAGCAGTGAGAGTTCAGTGTTTGCTACACTGCCCCATTTAGTTGACCACACCAGCTGAAGGAGAAGGGAGTTCAGGATCCTGCAGGCTGGCTCAAAAGAGGCATTGCAGTCCAGTGTGGCATTCAGAGCTGAATTCGGAGACTTTTCTCCTGTTTGCCACATCCTTCTTCATAACAAGTCACTAGCTTTTCCTCAGACAATTTTGCCGGTCTGTTGCTTGCTTTGGGAAAGTGTTTTGCAAGGCTCGGTTGAAAGTGCTGTACATTGATGGCTATGTAGGCATGAGTTCAAAAAAGCAGGTAAACATGGTCCTGCCAAAGACAATGGACTACATGTCTTAATTTACGCACTTGCTTAAGAATTCTATTGATCTCATATTCTCAATGTCCATTATACTTATCTCACTAAAAGCTCTCTGCTGATAATCACATTTGCTTAATATTGGAAGTTGTTGGGTGGTGATCAAGTCCTCCTGTAACACTTATAAATTAGTATAAGTCCAGGACACAGCTTCTGTTTTATGTACCAATACACACAGACATCTGAGGGTACAGGATATTATCATGTGTGTTTCAGTGACTTCAGAGCTAGCATCCTGACTGATAGGCAAGTGTTATTCCTAGTGCAGACAAGACTGCAGGTTCAAAGAGATTAAATTTTTAAACCATGATATAGCACGTGTCAAGCTTTGGTTGCTTCTTCCACTTAGAATTCAATTGTGTAAACTTTACACCTGAGTACTTGGACCATGAACAATTTATTTGAAGATGCCAGTCAAACAGTCAGCAGCACAAATACTCTCAAATGCACCTGCGTTTGATTTTGCAGACACAGAAGGAAAACTGAGAAGTTTCAATGCAATTGAAAACCCCCAAAATCTGGGATTTTGTTTCTTAATTAGAACTTTGGCAGTTTTTTTACGTGTGCAGTAGGGGCTGGATGAGGGGCAGCTGGAGGATTTTTCTGGCTTTTCTTTAAAGATCAGAAGAAGCATTTTTAAAACTACAGTTTCAGTGAAATACTCAGGAAGTAATTATACTATAACATTATTAGTAGACTCACGATAGGTTTTTCTCAGGATTTGAGAGTTAGATTCCCAGTCTAGTGATACAATATGCTCTTATACTTAGTTGACTAAGACCCAGATGAGGCTTACAGAGATTTTTATGGTACAGAAGTGTTAGTGAAGGTACTGCTAACTCCTCGGCCAGCTGACTTGTGAGTCAGTGAGCAAACACATGGGTCAAGAAGAGGGAGAGGGCAAGACACAGCAGATCTCAGAGCTCTGCTATTTAATCTTTCAGTATGTAAGTGTTGCATCAGGAGAGACATCATTTTCCTCAGACCATCAGACTGTCAACATTGAGTCATGGTGTACTGAAGCACCAGGAAATGTGTGTTCCCTCACTAGGAAAATGGACTGATGCAAATCTACAGAACCTATTAGATCTACATTAAAGCAGCATAAAGTAATTAATGCAGTTTAATATGTTCACAGGAGTTTCCTTTGTGTAGCTAACTTAAAGACAAGATCTTAGGTCTAGGCTGCATATGCTATAAAATGTGGCGGGTATGTGTTATGCTGTCCAAAAATTCCTGGTAATGGATTTGGATAAAACATTCTCATCTTCAAGGCTTGGAGTATGGTTTAGTATCAATGTGCACTGCTAAATAGTTCATGAGTTTCAGATTAGAGCTGTCTGTATTTTGCCATCAGGCATGTGATGCAAGAGCCTTGTAAATCAACTTGGCATCTCACTGTAGGAAAGGTGCTTCATTTAGGTTAAACCTATGCCCCTAGTGACTATTAAAACAGGTATGTTTTCTGTAGCTGGGGGATCAAATAAAAGCAAAAGGTCTCATTTGTGATATAAAAATGTAGACACAAATGACTAATAATAGCTGAGATATGAAATACCTCAGGAAACTTCCTCTCTTGAAAATAAATTGGCATTTTGGGTGTAATCCAGCTCATTCCAGTGTGTTTTTCATGATGAGTCTGTTTCCTCATCCCCTCAGAGTAGTCTCATTTTATATCTCTTTGCATAAAATGTCTACATTTCAGATATCTGAGGATCGGTGGATGCTGATGAAGAGGATTTCCTAGATACCTTAGACCAAAGGTTTAGTTCCTGCCCTCATAATATACTGAACATAGTGTTCACCTTTTCTAAATCTGTTGTACTTGAATATGTTTACAATTTTTCCTTCACATAATGTCTCCTCTTAAAGGTATGTAAGCAGAAAGAAAAAAAAAAGAAAGAAAATACCTTTTATCACATAAGATCTTTTAAAGCAAGAAAGCTTCAGAAAGGAATCTTATATACAATATGTGTTACAAAAAATTAGTTTATATTTCTGAAACCTTAGTCATCATGCTTCCAAGTGCAGCTCATAATGAGGACATATTAAATAATTAGTGGTAATTGCATGCTAAAATAATGCTATGTACTCATTAACATGAGTCTGTTCAGGCCGTTGACACAGATTTTATAACTGCCGTCTGAACAAAGTTATAAGGTTATGGATTATATTAATTTGGAGATATTGAGATATTGTTCAGTAGCTGTAGTCCTTGAATAGGCTGAGCATTTCCAAAACAGGATGAATATTCTATAGTTACATTTTTTAGAAAAGGGAGTGCCCCTGAATTTGCTAGATTCATCACAGGAAATGCCTTTTAGAGATTAAATTCTAAATTTTAAACTTGAAAAATAAATTGCAGAAGGTGAGATTGACATTACCTGTATTGCCTAGAATCTGGCTACCTAGTAAGTCCCATAGAATAATTGTAAATGGGAAAATAGTCATCTGACAAGAACAAGGTATCTGTTCTTGGCTAATTGCTGTTCAGTTGTCTTACTAATTATTTTTGAATCATCATGCTAAAATTTACAGATAGATACAAAAAACACGTTTTAAATGATATATGCTATGCTTAGCTGAAGTACTTATTTTTTAAGTTCATCCCCATATGAAGACTTAAATCTAGACTCAGAGAAAGTATTGATAAGGTGAGGGTGGGATTCAGTATTTCTGAAAATGACATAAGAATCACAGCAGGTAATCAAAAGAAGCCAAGTCCCCATTCTGATGCCATATGCAAGACAGCAGTGTAATTCTTGCATGACTACATCTGCCAATATCCAAAGGAAGTAGGAAGGTGGAATTACCTCAAATCTACAGTGACAATGACTCAAGTCTTATTTCACCATTCCTTCCCATCCATGTCTCTTCACAAAGGGTACTGAAAAACAAAAAGAGGTTGGGAAGAGTTACAAGAGAGAGCCAAGGAAAGCATGAGGAGAGACCCAAAAAGCTCAGTCCATTAGTTTCAAGTATTGTTTATCAAGGGTAAGATTAAAAAATATGATCCTTATCCATTAAGAAGGGGTAGCTCATTGTATATGGCTCTTCATCAGAAAAGATAAAAACACTGAACCTAAGCTAGACAAACTCAGATTAGAAACAATACTCTGTTGTTTAACAAGTAAGAGTAATTAATCACTGGAATAATTTATAAGGGAAAGAGCAAAGTATCCACATCTTGGTTTTAAATCAAAGGATGAATTTATACACGGTCTACTGTCATTCAACTCAAACTTGTGATTGCAGTGTTGAAATGTTGAGACAAAATTCTCTGCCCTGTAAGGCTCATGCTCTTCAGTCTCTTAACTGCTTTCGGTTGCTTTGCATCAGTGACAACACTGCACTTTTCTAATACTTTTTACTAAGGGCTCTTGAATATATTGGTGAGACAGTGAATGTCTGCAAGATGGTAATGCATCTACTGCTAAGTACTACCTCAGGGCTCTGAAAACCTGGGTTCTATGTGTACTGTGAGCTAGTTGTTTCATCTTTTGTGCCTTTCCTTCTCCTCCCACCTCCTTTCCATCCTGCTCAGTTAGATCCTTAGTTTTGATGGCAAGAATGCAGTAAAGTACAAACAAAACCTTTACAAAAGTTTCCAACCTTTTATTTTCGTTTCTCTAGTATTAGAGGTTCATGTTTAGACACCAAAAAATGACCTGCAGATGTTTCTGATAATCAGACCCAAGATATTTACATTTCCATACACCTTTTCTATCAGCCCAAGTCTGTAAAGATTTTGCAGTCCTAAATATTGAGTTTCACCATGTTTATATTCTTTTATGTATACACGGCCCCCTACTTTCTTCTTTTTATTCTGTCATTTTAAATATCTTCCCAGTTGCTTCCCCTGTTACGAGTTCTCTGAGAGCCCAAAGCCTCTGACAGCACCTTGATGAACAACTACAAATCCACTTGATATTGCTGTACAGGGATATTTTCTTAAAAAATAATATAACCTTAAAAGGGCTAATTTTAAAATGAGAAAACCTGAAAAGAATGTGGGGAATTTTTCTACCTCTTCTATGTTTAATATGGTACACATTATGGTTAGTTTTTCTGTGTAATTAACACTGACTTTTGAACAATTTAATATCCCTTAGTTTCTGTACCTACATCATCAAACTTGTACCTCCATTTTTAACACTTAGAAATTTGTTTCTCAGTGTCACGTGTAACTGCATTGAAAGGCTTCAGATATGTTTGTTAGTTTACAATTTTTGGATAGTTCCTGCAGTAACAATTGTTCACACTGCTGAAGTCTGTGAAGACCATATGACTGCTGGTATTACCATTGTGGAAAATTCCAGTTATAAAAGAGAACTAAATTTTGTTGGTGACTTGAAAAAATTGCATGAATACCTTAAAATGCCTTGTTTTCACTGTGTGTCTACATCAATGTGCCAGAAGGTACACAGTTAGATAGCAAGCTGTTGGCTATTAAAGATGTATTAATTTAGTTTGCAGTTTAACATTTGATAAAACTGAATTTGAAACACTTCTAGCTATAGTTTTGCTGATGGTTTTAATTGCCAAGGCAGCTATCTTGCTGTTAAATTTTTTCACTTAGCTGTGAAAGGCTATTTTTTTAATGCCTTTGTAAGACTCTGAAAGTGCTTTTCAGTCACCAGTAATATTAAATAAGTCCAAATAGGAAATGTTTTTCTGCCTGCTTGGAAGTTTGCTTGATTGCCTGTTCCACATGGGTATGAACCCAAGTATGGTCACCTGTTTTCAAACTGGAGAAATGAGAAAATCGGATAGGCTGGTTCCCATTCAGGACAGATATAAATGTTATGTGAATGGGGACCTGAAAGGGAAAGCTTATTCCTTGTCTCAGGTTTAAAAGTACAAGTTACGTCATGTAAAATAAGGGGGCCACAGCCTATTCTTCCCTTGCAATCCTTGTTCTAGTCTTGCTCACTTCAGAATGACTGGAAACACAGTATTTTGGCTACTCATCTGAGAGAAAAAGGCTAGGATGCAAATATTAGCTCTGAATCTTCTTTTTCTTTTTTTTTTTTTTTTCACTTTTTTTCCCCAGCCTAGCCATCTTATTGAAGCACATCTATTTTTTGCAAACTTTTCGTTTTGAACAGCTGACATATTTGTGACAGAAGGCTATTTTACCAGAAAAATTCCTACCAACTCCAATATTGATCTTTCAGAGGCTAGTAGCTGGACTCCAATTCTATCAGGAATTCCATCAGCAAGTGTAGAAGTAGAGAGGTTAAGGCTTGTATTTCCAAATGTTTTCTCTAATTTGAGAAAGAGAATTCATACCTCTCATCGCCTTTTGCCTTGCTTCTACAAATAAGCCAGATTTCTTCTTACTTGAAAATGTCATTATGCTTGTTCCTTCAGCTGCTCTAAGCTGGCAGAGTGAAACATTTCTGTATTTTGTAAAAGAATATGTAAACTTTGCTATTTGAATCTTTCTGCCTGGCTCTAAATATTCTTCATATGTGATTATGTATGAGCTATTCTTTTATTGCATTAAGATAAAATGACAACTTTTATATGTTAAAGGCCAGATGACTCTTTCTGTTTAAGCTTTCCCAACTGTAAAGCATAAAAGCTAAGGTAAAATTATTAGTAGGAGAGAGAAATGCATTACTGTGACATTGTATTTGGTGTGCTGGAAGGGCGACAGGATGGGTAGCATGGATATGAGGTAGGGATAGATACCCAAATGTTCACCATTGCATGTCTTCAGCTGTACACTCACCTTCTGAAATGTGGGTAGAAATTGTCATATAAATAGATTTATTGTCTCTCAGAAACATTTATTTTTAACTCATGGTTTCTTAGCATCCATTGCTCTAGATTCCTGCAGCTATAGTCATATAGTTTATAAAACCCATCTCTGCTCAGAAACATAACTTTAAAAAGAAAATTAATTGTTCTTCCCAGTCATCAAGATAGGTTTTTCCAGTAGAACAAATATTTTCCTTGACTTTGCCCAGTCTCTGTGTCCATTTTTTGTTTGGTGCCCGTTATCAGACCATGCTGCTCTCAGCAATGAAAACTGAGTAAAATTGCAATGCCACTGACAGGCTTGATAGCAAACTATGGTGTCTAATATTGAAGTTTGACTGTTCAGCTAAGGGATTCATGGCTGAAACATGGAAAATGGTACATGTTGTAAATGAGTAGGAAATTGGGAGAAATGGTTATTTTCAAGAGAAGAGGAAGATATAGTAACATTTTAAACCTGTTTTCTTCTGAAATGAAATTGTATGGCATCTGTGTGCTCGTACTTGTAAACAAATGGCTGCACATTGCCCTCTGTGGCTGTAACTGCTCTGTTTACTAGACCTGCCAATTATTGTCACCGTATTTCTGATGTTGTAAAGAGGCTGAAAGTCTTACAGTGTTTTTCAGAGAAGAGGAAAGTGGAGGAATTTGCACCAGACCTCTATATTAAGAGGTTAGAGAGAGTCCTGACTTGTTGCAGAGAGATAGCTTGATACAGAAAGGGTTGCAACCAAAAATTGTGCTCTGAGTATACTCGGGAATCTCTCTGCCCCTGTGCTGGCAGGATTCCTCACAGTTTTCCCTGGACTCACAAGAGAGAGCCCTGTCATGGCCTTTTTGGCAAGACTGAAGGGATGCCGTGTTCCCTGACATGCTGAGTGTAATTTGCCCGGTGACTTGGTGCTGGTCTACCTGGGCTACAGCTGGGTGCTTTCTTTTTTTGGTTGACTTTTTAAACAAAATACAAAACACAGCTTTATCACAAAACTTATTTGGAACAATTCATTTAGAGAATAAAAATGGATTTTTAAAATGAATAATTTAAATAATTTTACTTTGAAACTTTTTTAAGGCTTTATATTTTCATAAAACTATAGAGTAAAATAATGGGCGTTATTTCTTAAGGGAATCATGACAAATAATTGGAATTTTTAACCAGCTCCTATATACACCTTTATGGATTAGGTAACATTCCTAGAAGGCTTCACTATGCATTCTTACTGTGATCTGGTACCTCTACTTATTGCGTATTTTCAAAAATGATGCTGTACATGCAAATGAACCCATCACAATTTCAATGAATACCAAAGCAATTAATAATGATTAAACACTTATATTAAATGTCATTCTCTGTATTACAGTTAGAAAAGAATTTCTGGCATCTATTTTTATTTGAAGAGAGTCACATTGCCCACAGAAAATTTCAAGTGCATACTCAAAGTTTAACAATTAACATAGATCAGAAGGCCAGGAACAGAACAGATAGTGAGAAGTGGTTTAGAGTTTTTGGTTATTTCACAGGAGGCATGTGCCTTCTCAAGCTGTTTCTCTCCTGGAATCAAGATGAGAATCAACACCAAAAAACCCCCCAAAAACAACAAAAACAGCTTTCTGAAGAAGAGAAGAGATGTGAGACGTTTCTTTGTTGCTCTTGTCACATTTGGTTACAAAAACCTGGAGCAGAAATTTGAGTGCATCCCCTTTCCCCGGGTATTTCAACAGTCCTGAGGTGTTAGAATAGGTTTTTTTCTGTTTAGTTTGTCCCGGTGGGCCTTTCAGCTGTCACTTCTGAATGAGACTGCAGGGCTAATGGAGGCCCCCTTGCCTGGTTTCCTTTGTGACCACACATATTTTTATACACACAGACACTAATAGAGAGGAGGGAAACGGGAGACAATCAGAGCAGTTTCATATATCTCTGATCATATAAAACACAAGAAGCCTTGTAGTGGGGTTGAAAAGAAGGTGAGGATATAAAGATCCTCCAGGGACACTTTGCCATTGATTAATGACAAAATCTTCTCAAAAATTAAATTGAAATTGTTTCCATTTTGAGTTTTGTGGACCCCACCATAATAGCAGCCTCATCACATTTCAAAGGATGAAAGGTAAGAGAGTGGCAAGTTCAATGCTTGTACAGCAGTTCAATATATCTAACCATATGACTATAGAAATTATCCCCCTTTTCTGGCATGATTGTGGACTAGAAGGACATGCAGTTGCTGAACTTGTGATAAGATTCAGTAGTTCTGATAAACGTAAATAATTTATCACTCACTACCTATTTTATAGGCTTGATGGTGTTTATAACTGTAATACCCAGTGTTTTTCACTGTGCAGGATGGAGTCTCCCTTGCTCAAGAGGAAGAAAATACAGTACCTGACTGGCAGGGTACGAAGCAGATGGGCAAACAGATAGCGTAACTTCATCTTGGTCACATCTTGTGTGGTGGCCTTTTTGAAGGAAGAAGCACACTTTTTTTCCTCCTTTTCTCAGGGTATAGTAAAGTGACATTAATCTGCCATGATTGAGATATCAGTTTGGTTAGCGGGCACAGAGCAACCTTAAGCAAAAGGGCAGAGCAGCTTGAGAAATGTTGGTTGTTAGTCTTCAGTAACAATAGGATCGAGAAGCCCTGAAGTGGTTCAAATCACAGACTGCCTAAGTGGTCTTTGGGGAGGCTGTTCTGGATCTAATCCCACCAAGAGAAATATGAACGGGAATAGACTGGAGATCAATGTAGGTGCTTTGCCCAGGATATTAACTACCCCACCTTTACTTCTGACTCCTGCTGCATGACGACTCTGTCCCCAGAGGGGCAGAGGATTCTGCTGGGATCTGTAGCAAAGTCTGTTGAAAGCAGGAGAATTGACATTTTGCTGATTATCTCAACTGCTTTGACATCTCGCAAGCAGTACAAATTATCACTTATGTAAAGGTTATTTGAATAAAGGTAACATCCCTTGGTGTGACTTATCTGTGAAAGCGTTCCAGTTCCCTTTAGGTGTCCCTCTGAGATTTCTAGTCTCCTAAAATGTGCTTGTATTTCTAATTTGCCTGCAGGCTAAGAAAAAGCTGGAATCTAAAGTCTGCAGAGTTTGGATGATCTGGCAGAAAACACTGAAACTGAGACTTATTCAAAAAGGCTCATGCAGGGCTACAAACAAGACATGAAAAAAACATTTGAGACATTTCTGTTTCAGGGAGCTCCTTTTACTAAAAACATTAAAGCAGGGGTGGGAGCAGCCGGGGAGCTGCCAGCATGGATGTTCCTGCCCCCAGAGTTAGTTACTGGGTAAGTGAAGGATTTGCTCTGCAGTGGGGAGCCTTTCTGAACAGCCCAAGGGCTGCCCACGCCTGAGCGGCATGGGGAGGGCTCCTCCAGTGGCATGGGGAAGGGGTCCTCCAATTCTGGGAGCATGGGATTTGAGAGAAGAAGTCACATAGCTTGAGGTCTCATTTAGCTTCTCAGTATTTGCGAGCCCTTGGATCATGTCATAGGGTTCTCCCAGCAGCTCCCCTTGGGGCTAGAGATCTTGGGGAGGGAGAGATGTGCTGTTTTGGTTTGGTTTTTAAACCAACATCGAACATTTTTAGATGAAACTATTTAACTAGGAGAGTTGAAGCATAAAGAAGAGCTATCTAATATGGCAAAGGGCTCATGACATTTCAACAGCAAAACTGTATATTAGAGGGGGCCTGGACACTCATTATCCACTGCTGCTGTTGTGGGGGAGCCTGGAGTGGTGATATAGCAGAAACACTTCTGGGGAATCCCTCTAGAAAGGAGAAAGCCTTAAGCCCTAAAACAAACCTGCAATTAGACCCTGCATTTGCATGCCTATATAGGCATCTTCTTCATTGACTGTATAGTTAACTATACCTAATTAGTGTTCACAGACCTATCTGAAACATGCAAAAATCTGCCATGGAAAATCAAAAGCACAATTTTAGATATTGTTTTCCTTCATGTCTGAAAAATTCTCAGATCCTTTACTGCACTGCTAGACACTGTTTGATCATAAGCCAAAATGGAGTTACCCTGGGTTAGTGAAAATTGTATGTATCTGTAGGTGAACAAGACATTCAGTTTCTCTGAATACTTTTCCTGAGCTCTGAATTAATCTGATGCAAAATCGTTTTGAAAAGAGCAAACTGAGATCTCAGTACTACTGTGTTGTGCTGTCATGACAGGACTGTGATTGGAACATTTGAAACTCCTCCATGTCTCAGAAACTCCCTTAGTTACACTCCCATGATAAACTGGAGCTAAGGGAAAGAGGCCCTGGCCACTTTATTTGCAGAAATGTGCTGACTACCTTTGTAATTATAATCTGGTCCTACTTCCAGGCTCAATAAAGGTCATGTACATGGTGCAAATGTGGGTTCATGTGTTGATTTACAAAATAGTCTATCAAGTGGTGTCATACTAAAATTGTATGAGGGTCACACAGTATTATGTGGGCAAATTTCTTATTGCTCCTTTCAAAAAAGCTTCTACTGTGACACCAGACTCTCACCAAACATGCTGATAAAAGCCCACATTTGTACATTCTGGGCAACGTAGCTCAAAAACTTTGTACCTGGGTAGTAATATTCCTTAGGAAGCTTTTCTTATTAGGCCATGGACCAGAAATCCTGATTTACCTTAAAGATAATGAAACCTGAGCCTAGTGCCATTGCACAAAGAAATTTTCATGGCTCTGGAAGTGGTGGCAACGTTTCCATCAGAAAGGCACAGAACTTCAATCTCCTTTCACAAGAGAAGATCTGTACTCCCTGCTGACACTGAAAAGCTGTAATACATTTGAACATGGGGATAGAGCTGGTGATTTTTTCTGTATATTTTGGTTGTAAAATTTTGCTAGAGCTCCTTTTTAAAATGAAAATGCTGTACCATAAGTACATTAAGAACATGAGCTAATGCCAAGCTACACCAGACATCTGGAATTGCCTGTTGGATTCATAATTGCAGTAAATTAGTGTATGATGATTTTTATAACAAATTATGAAATGCCAAGTTAATTATTAATTATTGGACACTTGTTATACAGTATTGCCTGTCAATGGATGACTCCATCTGGTCTGAAACTATTGCAAATACTCTAAAGTAGGACTGTATAAAAGAGTAGGAGAACTTCACAACATGCAAAATAAAAGGATGACAAAATAGAAAAGAACAACTATTTCCAACTTTTTATTTCATTTTCTTGGTGCTTAGGTTCAGTGAAATTCTTGTCAGACTTTTCAGAGTCCTGCAAGGGACCTTTCCTCCATGCAGAGCTGAGGCATGAAGTTCAGGTTCAGTGAAATTCTTGTCAGACTTTTCAGAGTCCTGTAAGGGACCTTTCATCCATGCAGAGCTGATGCATGAAGTTCCCCTACAATGCAGTCTGCCTGCTAATCCCTGTTCTCACTGACATGTGGGTCCGTCTGCTGTCCAAGAGGAGTGGACTAGCAATGAGAGAAGAAATTATTTCTCTCTTGTAATTGTCATTAGTAGAGTCTTTTTAGACTTCCTGTATTGAGGAAAAATAATCGTTGCTAACACTGTGAGGAATACTGACTGAGCAATACAAGGCGAAGTGAATTTGATGCTGCTGTGCTCTGGAAGCCCAGGCTGGAGTAGCTGTCTTTACTAGGGTCATTCTAGGCAGCAAAGAATGCTGCTGAGGTCACATTTAATGTCCCTGCTTTTGCAGACTTTTTATAGGAGCTTGCCATGGTGATCAGATTTGTTTCTAAGTGTCCCCAAAATAAGTGTGCTTCATCAACCCTCATCTTGCTTGCTACAGCTTTCTTTTTGTCATATTTCATCATTTTCTCTAGAACAAGAGCAGGAGGTTTCCTTCACTGGATATATTGGTTGATCTCCCACAAGCCATCCTCATTTCCTTCTAGCATGGCATTTCAACTGTAAAGTTGCAATTTAATTGCTGAAAGGCATTCGTGTGTGCTTAGTGATAGCAGCATGACACCAGAAACAAGGGATTTGCTGGTGTGACTGTCGCTGTAGTCCCACCATTCAGGTGGAATGTGACCAGCTGGCCCAGCTTCATACAAGTGTTGTTCACATTCAAAGCCATGAGGATTCCCAGATTCTGGATCGAAATATTTTTCTTCCCAGTTTGAAAAACAGGACTCCAGATCTGAGTTGGATCTCTCAAATATCACTGTGGATGATTTCTCCGCCTTTTGGGTTTCATTGTGATTTGTTTTTGGTGATACACTTGCAGCTTCCCTTTAGAAAGGATTTTACTTCAGTCACACATCTGCTATCGACAGCCAGCTGATCACAACCATTTGAAATCTTTTGTCCAGGAACTCCACTGATGTAATTTCAGTTGGCATGTACTGATTTCCTGAGGCAGGTGAGGATATGGCAAGATATACAGGCCTGTCTTGCAACCTCTCTGCCCTATGGACTGTTCGAGTGATCAGTTTCTACTAAAAGGCCAGTTAGTTTCTTCTCTTGGACAACAATTTTTAGGTCCTTTCCCCCCTTGTTTGTTTTTCCATCTTCCTTCTTAAACACCAGTGACTTTTGGGTTTTTTCTATTTGTTTGGGTGATCTGTTTTCTGAATCTTCCTCTTAATTCCCTGTTTGACTCATTTCTCTGTGCTTCCTGCAAAAAGCATTTTGTTTTTATTTCTAGGCAACATCTGACCATCTCTTCTCTCCTTCCTGCTCACCACTAAGCGAGAGAGAGACAAATGTCTTGCTTGCCAATGCATTTTTCACTTTCTGCTGTACAGGCTTCAAGGGTCACTTCTCATTCATACTTCAGTCACAGTTAACCCTAAAGAGAGATTTTCATACTCATCACAATACCCTTCCTCTGTTAAAGCTCTTTTTCAGATGCAATGATGTGGTTTAGGGCCTGACCTTGCCCAGGAAAGTACTCAAAAGAATTTTCTGGATTACGCCCCAGAAGTGCTTTTATTTTCCACTGAACAAAACAAATTGCTTTCTTGCCAGCCTCCAGCTGTCTCAGAACCAAATCACAGCAATTAGCAAGTAAGACTGACATTCTGCAACTTGGTTGCCACTAGACTGTAGGATGTTGTCAGCACTTAGCTGCGTTTTTCCCTTCCTTTGGGTAGTGCTGCTGGTGGTAATCGCCTCATCTATCAATTACAGTGGATGTCTTCTCAACAAGAGTTGAGACTCTGCAGACTCCTGTCACTGTGAATAGTCACACTCACACCAAGGGCAGATATTTCTGGTGTTTCATGAGAGTACCAGGTGCAGGATTTTGGTACAGAGCATTTCCACCAGCAAAGGAATGACAGAGGAAGAACTGAATGGGGAAACACATGTAGGGTTCAAGGAAACAACAAGTTTCCTCAGTGCCTTTGACACTTCCAACAACCCTGGCCCTTGCCCAGGACGAGCTGTCCGCTTGCAGCTTTCCACATGTAGTTTCTCATGCTACAAACTGATCAGGAAGATGGATGCAACCAAGCACAGCACATTTGGATGTGTACAGGCAATTTAAATAAACTCGGTGAAGCAGGTAGTCCCTCTGTGCCAGAAGCACAAATTATTCCATTGCTGGTGGTTTTCTGGCAATAGGGTGAATATTTTTTCAGTGTTTTAGTTGCACGTGACTGTCTCAGCTCTCCTAAGCACCTATGGTCACCTTTACCCTCACAGCAGATACGAGCTCACAGTCCCTAAGAAACCCCTTGGTTCAGCTTATGGCTTGAAGGTAAAATGACAGATTCCAGGGAAAGATCCAGACTTTCAGCAGATGCAGCTACTGAGTAATATCTATTCTAGAGTCTATCATGCACAAATCCTGGCTTTCTGCTAGAAGTAACTGTCTGTTTTTATGTATATATTTTTTAATTTGAATCCTTGGCACCCAGGGACTGACTGGATTCTGTCACATTCCGGAGAGCAAGCAGCAAAGGCAATTTTATCTCAACTAGCAAACTATGCTTTTGTTGATTTATTGTTTATTTTACTTCTGAGTTAAAACGTGGTGCTTAAGAACTGTATTTTAATTGCAAATGAAAGAAACAGTCTTCCTGCTTCCTTGGGACTAATGACTGCCTTTCAAGAATGACTGAGAAGAGAAGGTTCTTCTGCCCGTCTCCTCAGAAACCCTGGGAAAGACTGGGAACATGGAGGAGCTCGGTGGTGACCGGGTCAAACAGGCTCGTCTGTCTGGTGGCGAGGGTGCTGGCTCGGCTGGCACTGGAGGTGGCTGCCTGGGCAGGTGGCGAGGAGGCTCCTGCAGCAGCTCCTCTGAAATGGAGGGTGTCAAGGAGTCATCAAACAGGGACTCAGAGATGCTGTCCTGAGTACATGATTTCTTGGTAACCTGTTTTCCTTTCCAGGTGCTCCAGCTCTCTAAACTCTGCATTTGTTGCCATAGTGAGAGGACCCAGCTCAGACAGCAAATGCTTGCTTTCATTTGACAGAAGTCCACATACAAATAAGGGCAGAACAGTCCTGCATAGTCCTACAGAGGATCTTTCTCTGCCTTCAGTGCTTGTCTCTCACCCAGTGAAAATTCGCTCTCTTGGAGAGAAATGTGCTCAGGACAGCACACTGCAACCTGCCTGGGGAACTGAACTCAGGACTGGAGCAACTGGGACATGCCAAAGAGGCAGGGAATGGAAAAAGAAGACACAGAAATGCAGAAAGAGTAGTTCATTTGTTTCTTTACTGAGAAGGGCAAATGGTGTGGGAAATAAGAGAAATGTATCTAAACTGCCCAAAATATCATGTTACAACCTCTCCAAGCCAGAGAAGAGCAATCCCATAGCTGGGAGGGAAGGACAGACTTCTCCCAGGGCTTGGGCTAGCAGTGCTGTGTATGTGGACCTCTGGTGTGCTGTAACATACAGCTCTTCTGTGGTGCATGTATAACCTAGGGGTCTAAGAAAAGACTTCTCTTTGATGCATGTGCCCTGCAAGTCAGCAACTAGGCTTTCCTCCCTACCAAGATCTTTCTACTAGCTTTCAATCTAAATACCAGCTGATATGTGCACTATCACCTGTCTCTCTCTGTGGACTAACCATCTGGAAAGACTCAGAGGAAGGTTTTGCTCACCTCTGTTAAATGACCATCCTCATTTGTGACAGTGCCATGAACGGAAGACCTTCAGGTAGGCTAAACAATTGTACTAGTAAGATGAAACTCAGACAAATATCTCCTGAAAAGAAAGACAAACATCCAGGTATAGGAGGCATTGATCATGCTGTCTGTGTGATCAATGGGAGTTTTGCCAATGACTCCAATGGGAATGAATTGGCAGGAACAGGAATGGGAAATATTTGTGAAGAAGTGCATCAGCTTTGCATTCGCAGAAGAAAAAGCAGCTACATTAGCAAGTGTCCCATTAGAAGGTGCTCAGGGAAATCGAGATTAATTGATTCTATCTTCCAAGCATTAACTGTACGTTTTTACTCTAACTTCTGATTAGAGTATTTAATTGGACTAAGCCTCAGTTTTTCAACCTGTATGCAGTGTAATAGGCTCAATCGAGAAC
The DNA here is from genome assembly GCA_013398125.1 of Aegotheles bennettii. NCBI lineage: Eukaryota > Metazoa > Chordata > Aves > Caprimulgiformes > Aegothelidae > Aegotheles > Aegotheles bennettii. The sequence continues at coordinate 106,269 of VZRW01011528.1, read as the reverse complement.
TTACCCTTAAAAGAAATAAGAAAAGTCTCCTACCGTTGGGTGTACAAGGATGCTCTTTCTTCAGAGACTGACTGAGTCCCTCCCCCTGGGAGTGCTGACCTGTGCCATAGGCAGACCAAGAAGTGACACTGTTGTCAGTGTCTCTGGCTAGACATGCAGGGAGGTCACATTTAAACGTCACCTTCACTATTGCATATGCAGCAGGTGAGAGGTGTCAACCCTCAGCCATCTCACTCAACAACATCTTTGCCAATACCCAGTACCAAACACAACAGGTGGGACATTAAACTGAATCTGCAATTTTGGAGGCCCCTTCTGAAAATGTGATCCCTGGTGGTAAAATTTGTGTTGAAGGATACAGTAGTGTAAGCAGGAGTAGTCCATGATTACTTGGATTGGCAAAAGAGCAACAAGTGGTGTTGAGGTTACTTCAGAGCACTGATTCCCTGAGTGACCTAAAACTGGTCACTTGAGAGAGTGGCTTGACAATTGCAGCTGAAGGCAAAACATATCACAACAGATATTGTATTAGATTTGAGTTTTCTGGATCAACATAACCCCATACCTGACAGTTTTCCTGATGAAATAGAAGCATATTCCATGACTCTACTAATCACCTACATTTCCATATGTGAGGTGATTCTCTTCATTAACCAGATTTGTTCTTTCATCTCAGTTCTCTAAAATACCAGCTTTTAAGGCGTTGCCAAACTACTGATTCTTACTTTCCAACAGTCACTTATGAAAAACTGTGATTTTGAAAATACTGCCTTTCCATGAGCAACCTCAGCCTTTTGCAGTAATGATATCCCAAAATACTTCTGGAGACAAATGCTTATTACAGAAGCAAATGCTCCTTTTAGTAGTAAATGGACGTTTATTTACATGGCACCCTTCTTTATCATCAACATGAAAAAATAAAGCAATACTTATTGATGGTTGCAGCAAAGATGTCTTCTGGTATGTAACTTTCCCCTCTTTCATGTAAATGGCATATTTGTGGTTTTTCTATTAAATACATTCTGAATATAAAAAAAGGAAACCCTTGGTAGAACTTGCTTTCTCTACTAACAAGTGGCTTAATTTTAGTATGTAGGCAATACTCCTAGCTTGTAGCTTTTCTCATTATCTATGACATCATACTAAAAAGTGATACCATTGTTGCACAGGAAAACAGCATAGAGCAACAAGTCAGTGTATCATGAAGAACTGGGCAAACAGATGACTAAAACAGATTGGGTAGTAGAAAATTGGGTAAAATGTAATTGTACTTAAGGGAGAGTAACACAACCTTTTGAGGTAAACTGGGAATTATTTGGTTTCAAATTAAAAGAGAAGGAAACCTGGGTGTGTTACTCAAAGACAGAGTGGCTGCAAGTGATAATTATAATGAAATTTTGAAAAACTCAAATTTGGTTCTAATGTAGAATACAAAGCATTTTCAGAAAAAGAGAGGGAAGTATAAAAGTCATCATACGGTATAGATTATTGAAAATAGCTTTGGCTATCTGTGTGCTAGGAAGACGAATACAAATTAGAATTGGTGCAGAGAGCGAGGATGACCAGAGGAATGGAGATTAAAACATTTGATTGGTACAGTTTAGCAGATTGGCTGGGTGGAAACTGGGGAGCATGGGATTGTGCTCTATAAATGCATAAAAGACTTACATGGTCAGACTATAGAACAGTCATTTAAGCAAAAGAATCAAATAAGCACAGAACAAATAAATATATATTTTAAGATGGAAATTAGAATAAAAACATTTCTAATTGTTGAAGTAATGAGATTCTGAAACAGCCTCACAAGATAGGCAGTTTCAGGAGTTAGAGCTTGATGAGTTTATGAGAAGTGTACAGTATGGCTGACTGGAGCTGCAGAATAAAGGACCCAACAGTTTCCTTCTTGCCCCAGTTCTTACACTGTTTCCTCACTTTCCCATACAAGCCAGCGAAGAGGAGACAACAAAAACTTACAAATGAACAGGAACCTTGAACCAACAGTCAGGTTCTACTCAACACTCATCCATGTTTTGGCAAGATGAATGACCATGGCCAAATGACCACGTTCATGGCCGTTGCAACGGCTTTTCTTCATATAAGCATATAAGGAGCCACCGTCTGACACCAGGGAGTAAACTGTGTGAATCACTGTCTTCCAGTTAAATGTCATCATTGCTGCAGTATCTCAGACAGCCACTTATGGTAGCTATCCTTGGTTGGGGCTCAGCAGCAGACACCTGTGTAGCAAAAATAGACGCGGGGTCAGTTATAGATACCAAACTGCTACAAATGCAACATTCAGTTGCTAATGTGACAAATGACAAATGCAAACAGTGCTTAAGTGATTCAAGCCTATTCCTGAAAGTTTTTCATCAAGGCAGCAAGTTTCCTCTCTGCAACAACTTCTGTCATAGCAGAGTCTAAGCAGTAAAGGGTCAAGCACAGAAGTCATAGTAATAGAAAATCATTGTTTTCTGGTAAAATACTCTACTGAAAACATTAATGTTGTTGATTCTCCTGCCACCTCTCTGAATAATCATTCTCTGCCTTAAAACAGGCAATTGTTTTCTTCATGTGCCACATTAAAAGTAGTATTTCTTGTCTCGTATCACAGATTTTCAATTCTGATTAAGCTTCAACCACTATTTTATGTCAAGAACTCTACATTCTCAGAACAAGCATTTTTTTACTGTACGCTGTAACTATACTTTCCATGACTGAGTAGCAAAATGCTGCAATTCACCCTCAGCATTCAGTTATGCATAATGTGTGGGGGAAATCACTGAATTAAAATGACAGAATAGTCCTCAGCCTCTGAAAATTATACTAAGCACGTTTTGGCATCTTATATGTAGAGTGAGCTATTTTATGCTCATTTCCTCTTGATGCAATTTAGTTAATAGCCAAATTCAGTCACAAAACCACTTGTAAATAAACACCTTGTTACAGATTGCAGCGTTCTCAACCGGCATCACTCTTTGGCTCAGTCTATCAACCAATAAAATCTGCCAATGTTGTATATTAACTTCTGTCATGTTTGAGTGTTTTTATACATTACTGGAGTAGCTTGTAATTTTACCATATAGGCTACTTAGTCCTGGATATACAGCACATATCAGATAAATAAACTGTCCAGAGAAGACATTTGTATTGGATATTCACTGTTGGTTTCTTCCCATACTGCCCTCAAATGCAGAAGCTGCCCTGGGAGATGAATGTGCCAGGATAAGTTATCTGGGGCTCATAAAATCTTTTTTAGAAGATTGAAATAAAGTCAGTGCTTGCAGAAGACAAATCAATTGTGACATTTCTGAATAGAGTGCGATGCATTTAATTAGCACAAGACATACTGGCAAATGCTGAATTACCCAATAAATCACTGAATGCTGGAACCCATACCGAGCCGGGAATCAGCTGTCTTTTGAGATGTACAGCAAGTGATAATAGGAAGATCTGGCCATTTCTCCTCCATTTTCTGCTAAATTTCTTCCATTTTGACATTTGCATGCCAGACCATTTTAATTATTTTAAAGTATTGAAGAATTTCTCCAGCCTAATCTGAGAAATCTGTGCCATTATCTGCATCTGCTGAAGCCTGAAACACGAATCTTATGATATGCTACATTTGTGCTTCTTGCTCCAAGGCAAATGAGGGAAGTTTAGCCTTTAGGAATAAAAGTATTTATAAGAAAAATGTACAATGCTTCTCTCCAGGGCAAGTGTGGTAGGACCAAGCCCCGTAGCAACCACTGACATTGGCCTCCATGTCCCAGGGCCTCCCTGTGAGATGAGCAGAGAGGCTCCAGGCTTGCTACAGCCTGTGAAAGCAGAGCAGATGAGAGCCTGGGCTCCGAGGTATAAATGCGCTTCACTTGCCTGAGGTTCCTGGCCACCAGCTCTCATACCATGAAGATGTTAGGGCTGAAAGCAGCAGAAGGGCAATGGTCCCATTCAGATGCATGTAGGCAGAACGCACTTTGCAGGATGTGCAATCTCCATACATTCGGTATGCCCTTGCAGCCCTGCCAATACTCCTGGGGTGTGGCAGAATTAATTTGGTAGCCATTCAACAAAATTTTATTGAAGTGTAAAAAAATCTGTTCTAGTGTTTACAGTGTTCTCACCACCTCACTATCCAAACACCTCCCTTTCATCTCACTTCCCTCTGTTTCGTTTCTAAACATTACCAAAAATTCGGTGCCTAGGTATAATTTTCCAGAGAGTGGGACACCTAAGGTACTTAAAAACCAACCAACCAAAACTCAAAGAAATTTGTAAGATCCTAAGGTATATATGTGCTTTTCTGAATATTTTGCACTTAGTATATTTGTATTTGCATCATATTCTTGTTTGCTTGTTATTATACAGCTTAATCACAGCTTAAAAATACATTTGTTTGATGGAAAGTGATTCTACCGTTTCAAAAATCTTAGCCTCAAGCTAGACCGAGCTATCTTTAGGAATAAGATACAAAAGACATACACAACTGTACTGCTAATTTTGTGCCTACAGTGATAGAAAACTGCATATGCAAATAGAGCCATGGAATAAAGATTTTGCACTCATTAGAAGGTTTGTGATTTTTAGAATTTGTCATCTAATGATATTCTACCATGCAGGAGTGGCCTACAGTCTCTGCTCAGCATCCTCCATTAAGCAAAGACCCAGAACATGGCCTCCTCTCAAGAAGGAATCTAATTGCTTTGGGTGTTGCCAGTATTTGATACTCATTTATATCTGCTTTTATCACTAGTATAAAAATAAATATAAATTCAGCTTCAGTGCATAAGCCTAATTTCCCAGTTTCTTCTGGCTGAATATGTTCAGTGCAATGTAAAATATTTTGTAACCCATCCTTCTTCTGTAGAGATCTTATTCTATTGTCAGTTTTACGTGGTCTCATGTTTGTTTTCAGCATAGTAGTTATCCCTGCCCTGCAACAGATGGTCTAAGCCGCTCTACCACTCTTACAAATAAAAGGTACAACTCAGGTGACACTTTTGTCTTCTCTTTGTAACTGACAACCTCTTGTCCTCAAGGAATCATCAATGTCCATTGGTGCTGGTTGAGATTTCCGACAAGTAGAATTGGAAAAAAATAGACCGAAGGGATTCTAATTTTTATTTTGTCTTGTTCATATAACATCAGCAGCCTCCAGCTTTTGAAACTGAATTTAATTGCAGATGTGTAAGTGTAAATAGTTTCTGAAATGATGGTTGTAGACAATAATTAACAAATATATATATGTTGAATGATTGTATACAATCATTCATATTTGCAAAAAGTTGCAGCAGAGGAGATTAGAAGGCTTTAAAATCATATCCTAGTAACTTAAAAATAAGAAAACCAAGATTAAAGCAGCACTCTGATAGATGGTTAAAGGATGAGAGAGGCAAAATCCTCTTATACCCTCTGTACCCTCTTGTGCCTTAATCCTACCAAAAGCTGAGTTTCCTCAAACTCCAGGTGCTGCAAGGCTTCCTCTTGCCCTAAATGTCACTAGTTCTCCTATGCGTTATAGTCTTTTAAGTCTATTAAGCACATTGATTACTCAATTAGCCATTAAGCCTTCCCTTTTCTATGAATGGGTGACGCCTCTGCTTTGACTGTTTATGAAGTGTAGTAAGGCCACAGAGTTGGAAACAGATGTAATTTGTATTCCTCTGGTTCTCTGCATCTTTTCCTAAGATCAGAGCAGGAGAACAATGAAACAAAGAAATTAATCCTTTGTACTATCCATAAAGGTGATTATATCATCACTTCCTGAGGTATTGAGCAGGACTGCTTTTATCACAACATAGTCCACCAAAGGCCGAGGACCTAGAAACCCATTACTGTACTCTTGCTCTTAGTGTACTTACAAAATATTGTTTTCTGCAGACAAATAAATTATTAGAAATTCTTCAGCTTCTTAGTGTGGAAGGACATGTGAATTAACCTGAGCAGACTAAGTTGATATACATAAAATATTAACAGAGGGATTTCCAGCTTGGGGTTTTGCTTCAGTTGATGCTGTCCAAATAAGAGATGCTACTTTTCAAGCACATTCTCACCTACATGTCTTCCAAACAGTGACAATATATATCCCTTTCCATGGCCTTCTATGCCAGGATGATAAAACGTAGTCATGCAGTCTGATTCCTTGGTCTTCAGCACGGACAATATCAGAGCTCCTCTCCCAACTCCCCAACCTTCTACTTCCAGTATGAAGTTGCTTGATTTCATTGGTAGGCACTACTACAATTATTTTTAAAAACTGATTACAAATCAACACCTTACTAAAATCCTTTGTGAGTCTCTGTGTCCAAAAACACCCATGGAGAATTACACAGAGGACTGTCAAAATGAGTGTGACCTCCCGGAAGACCATGTCCTTCTTCATCCCCTTCTTTCGCCATTGATGTTCTTGTTGGTGAGGTAACCCAGTAAATCCCATTTAGGACCAGCACTGAAGGTGCTGTGAGAGGGAAGGGGATTTTGATGCTAGTGCTGCCTGAATCCTTCCAGTGCTTCTAGCTCTTGGGCCCCAGGGCTTTAAGATCAAAGCCACAGCATTACTGCAGAGAGCAGAATGGTTTGCCAGAAAGAAAAAGGAAAGTCTGCCAAAAAGAAATCTCACTGAACATTTGGGGTGTGTTTTGGAAGCATCACCTTCAGTTCTTGCTGGAAGCAGCTCAGTAGCCCACGCAGACCTGCTTGCCATGGGAGCAGCAGCGCCTGTCCCCCTCCCAGGTTTCCCCAGGGCTTCTGCAGCCTGGCCTTAAAACAGGGATGCTGTCCTCAGCCCAGAAAGAGAGTCATCTTCTGATCCTGATGAAATTCAGACACAGAACAACAGAGATCTCTGCTGAGCAGTTTATCTCACTTTGATTTAAAAAATAATAGTGCTGAGATAAACTGTGGGTGATGATTGCTGAAACTTCACTACAGAATTAAGACTGTTAGCTAGGAGTAGCCAAAAAGGAAATATTTAATCCCCTAACATCCTAAGAAGTCTTTTGTGACACTTATGTTACTATTATATTCCTCTCCTCCAGGTCTTTAAGTAATTTCTTTTTTCCTTTGTGCTGTTTTGAATCCCCATCATGATGCTGGTGCTTCCCAGTGGGGTGTCAGAAGCACACAGTTAATTTTGTGCACCTTTATGTCTGTGCCAGTGTCATTAGCAAAGGTTTTAAGCATGCTCCATCCTAAGACTTGTGCTCTGGGAGTTCCACCAGTGACTTTCCTGTCTTTCTTCCTGTTACCATCCCAGTAAGTTTCTGAGCAAATTTATGGTTCTTACACTAATGCTGAACTCTTCCAGCTTAACAGTTTCTCATATGGCACCATTTGTAGATTATCTTAAATTTAGGTAAATGAAATTTAGGACATTTCATCAGCAATTACCATACTAAACCCCAAAATATCAGAACAGTTTGGCTTTATCTATTCTGGCAAAAAAAAAAAAAAAAAAAAGAAGTAATTCTATCTTATTTCCTATATGTTTCTATATCCTTCACTTTTCTTTCCTTAAGTATTCTTTTTCAAGTCTTGCATACTGTTGATGGGCCTGGGTGATTTTATAGCTTCCTCATAATTATAGATATTCAATTAATTGATCTTTGATACGTGGTAAATGTCTCACTTGACTGGTTCACTGAAAACCCTATATAGGGATATTCCAGTCCTGTATTTTGAATATGTGGAGCTGTAGGGATTTGGTTTCCACTTTAAATGTGCTAATTTCTACCTCTCTCCCTTCTCTCACGTCAGCGAGACCTGAATGTGGCCTTTTGTTTGAAGCAGTAAGCAACAGCGTGTACACAAAGCTGGGAATGCGGAACAGGGCAGATGGGATTTCAGAGGCTGTTTGTGATAATTTGTGCTTACACATTTGTCCTAGTACACACGAGGCATAACAGCAAGTGAAAGAAGGGAAAATTAATCATATTGATAATGGACAATTTGTCTTTTGGATGCTCCCCAGTGAGGGGGGTCCCCCACAGGCTGTTGTCTTTATAAAATTCAAGCCGTGATGTAGCACTGTATGTATTTCACTGTGTAATGTGGAGTGTGCCTGCTGCATTTGTCTTGTAGAGAAGCCTTGAAGTGATCTTCATTGAGTATCTTTGGATCATACACATCTGAGCCACCTGGGTTGGGACAATCTCCAATATCAATACAGGTTGGGGATGAAGGGATTGAGAGCAGACCTGGGGAGAAGGACTTGGAGGCACTGGTGGGTGAAAAGCTCAACATGAGCCAGCAATGAGCACTCACAGACCAGAAAGCCAACTGTACCCTTGGCTGCATCAAAAGAAGAGTGACCAGAAGGTCAAGGGAGATGATTTTGTCCCTCTACTCCACTCTGGTGAGACCCCACCTGGAGTACTGTGCCCAGCCCTAGAGTCTTCAGCACAGAAAAGACATGGACCTGTTGGAGTAGGTCCAGAGGAGGGCCACAAAAATGATCAGAGGACTGGAGCATCTCTGCTATGAAGACAGGCTGAGGGAGTTGAGGTTGTTTAGCCTGGAGAAGAGAAGGCTCTGGGGATACCTTGTTGCGGCATTTCAATACTTAAAGGGGACTTATAAGAAAGATGGGGACAAACTTTTTGGCGGGTCCTGTTGCGATAGGGCAAGGGGCAATGGTTTTAAACTAAAGGAGGGTAGATTTAGACTAGGTATAAGGAAGAAATTTGTTACGATGAGGGTGGTGAAACACTGGAACAGTTGCCCAGAGAGGTGGTAGATGTCCTGTCCCTGAAAACGTTCAAGGTCAGGTTGGGCAGGGCTCAGAGCAACTTCATCTAGTTGAGGATGTCCCTGCTCACTGCAGGGGTTTGGACTAGATGACTTTTAGAGGTCCCTTCCAACCCAAACCATTCTATGATTCTATGATCTTCATAGTCAAGAGCATTCCTTATTAGTTCTCTTTCTGTAATACATTGCACTATCAAAGAAAAATAAAGATTTAATTGGTTATATTAGGACTTATGTATTTTATATCTTATATTTATTGCAGTTATCATATCTTCAAAATACCTTTGTCCTTACCACTTAAAATACGAGTTGGCATTTGACAGTATATATATTTTGGCAGAGATGAGAGCAAGTTAACAGGCTGATGGCATTTTAATTATTTTATTGAGATGGCATTGGCCCAGAATGCTTGTTGGAATTTACAAATGTGCGTTGATTTATATTTTATTTTGTAAACCAGACCCAAGAGGCTGACTAATTAGAAACATGACTCAAAGCTATAAGGGGTACTTATTGATTCAGACCATGAAAAGACCAGAATGATCAAAAGCAAACATCCATCTCCCTCTTCATCTGGGGTTCAGGAGGTTAAGTGCTATTTGTCTCAAATCCCTAGCATTAGCTCTATCTTTGTAATGGAGAAGACAATTAACATCTACATCTATTCAGTTTTAGTATGTACCGTACTATTTAGAAGAACGTGCTTTTTGCAATTAAGCTATACACAATGAACTATTATCAACTTGTTTCATTCACTGATATTTTGCTTTTATTCTCCCATTAATTTATATTTTGAATTCTATCAATTTAAAGTTTGAAATGTATGGCTTCATTTTAGAAGAAATTAAACGGTTGGCTAAATACAGGTTTTGTGCTGCAAATCTGATTTGCTTACCATGGCAACATGTAATAACTTCATTAGTTACTTGGGACCAATTTTAAATGGCATCAACACTTCTCTGTGTTAAAATGTTAATGCATTCACGGGGCAGTCGCAGAAAAGTTGAAGCAGAACTGTTTCATACTGTTTGTGCTGCTCCAGGTCTCCACTGGAGCCTGGCTTCAGGACTGAAAAGGAAGTAAATATGTATGTTGGAAGCAGATGGAGAATTCAAACTCCTCCTGAATGCGGCTAGGAGGGGTTTTCTTCTGGGGAAGAGAGCAGGCAGCATCCATACCTGCCTCCTTCTGCTCCATGTCCTGCCATGGGGAATCAATTTTGAGCTGATCTAAGTGCATTCTTCTGGGCCACCAAGGCACTACAGAGGGGCGTTGTGTTTACATGGCTGTCTCAGATTTTCAGGCAATACCTTTTTCCAACTGAAGACCCTGAGGTAAGGAATGTGATTAATTTTTCAGATGTAACAAAGCACAGATAAATGTCAGGGTCTTTTGAATACTGTTCTGTCATTCTGCCTGTGTCATTCTCATCATGGCACACACACAAAGCAAAGCTAATTGCATTAGCATGGGCATACAGTGAGAAGCATGTTGGAGCTGTGCTTTGAAAGCGGTGCTCACAGTCCTGTCTGCTGCAACCGCCTGTGCCAAAGCATTCATTACTATGAGCTGGAAGTATTCACACCCTCCCACACACAAGGACTGGATTGAGAAAGTTTTATATTGCAGAGTTACTGAAATTATTAAACAGAAAAACAAAGGATGCTTCATATAGGAGACTAACAGATTCAGGTTTAGAGTGTTAATGGGAGGCAGGACTTTCCATTCCAGATCAATGGGCTTCAGTAACGACTGCCATCAAATCTTTGCAATCTCGTAGCTGCGCAGTGCCAGAGCAAAAGTGGCTTAATACTCCTAGCACAGTCCCCGCAGAAGAAAAGAAAGTGTATTTCCTCTGGAGACAACATTCATTGCCTCGAGTGCTAGACAGAGTGTTGAGCATCCTCAGCTTTCCTAGCTGGTGCAGGGACATGGATGTGCTCCGCATCTGGTGCAGTTGTGTGGTCTGTGCTGCATTTCACTCTTCTCCTCAAAGGTGGGAGTTTCAGGTTGGGGCTGACGGCAGTCACAGGACATCAAGCCCCTGCTGGGTGTTTGCCCATGTGCCTGCCCAGTGGATGACCATGTTAAACAGGAGTGGGAGCAATAGAGGCTGAGGACAGTGCCATGGAGCAGTCCACAGGTTACAGACATGGTTCAAAGGTTTCTGCCTTCCCTTGGTTACCCCATCCCAACTTGCAATCTGTCACGTGAATGGTGGATTTTAAAAGAGCTCATCCCCCAGAGGAAAAGAATGGGGAACCACTTGTTTTAGGCTTTGTCAAGCAGAAATTTCATTTACGGAGGAAGTAAAAGAGATATTGTCTTGTGGCTAGAATAGTCAGTTGGAATCATCTAACTAAATGTAGATATCCACACATAAGCTGGTCAGCTTGGCTACATTGCAGTCAATGGAGAGATGGTCTATATGATAAGTAAAGCATAAAACATGATTCCTCTCTTCCTAAAAGTCTCTGAATTAGATGAATCCCAGCACTAAAAACACCTGTTTCTCACCAGAAAGGAGGTTCCAGTGACTAGCTCAGACATGAATCCTTGCATTATAGATGTGTACAGTTAAGTGAACAAACCTTACAATATTTTTTCTTTTTTAAATATTCTTACCATTGCTTTAGTTCCATGAAATATTTCAACTGCTGTGACCTTGCCTCCTTACTCTTACTGTTTTGTTCTGTTCCTTATTCATTTCTTGGGGCTGCAAAGGCTGTTGAGAGGACATTGCTCTTTGCCTGACACACCTACTTACTGCAAAGTACTGTGTACACTGCTGTATAAATAAAATCTCAGAAAAAAAATGAATAATTGAAAAGGATGGAAAACTTTGTTCAGTTGACTGAAATCATCTAGTAAAAGCTGTATGAGAACAGGGTCTACTGGGACGAAATTTCCTCAGCATATCTCTTAAGAATTAATTTTGGCAGTTCTGAACAGAGTTCTGTGAAGATGCAAGAAAGTTAACATGCAGCTTTAGAGAAGACAAGTGGTTAACAACAAACCAGGAACTCCTGCTCTGTCTGGAGTTAATTGATGTCTATTTCTATAAGTCTTCCATAGCTGAAATTTCCAGCAAGAGAACTGGTTTGTAGCCCGATGTGAGGAAGAAGTCCGTTTCCTAATGGACCAAAGGATTTTATTTTTCATCCAGGGTGTGAAGTGTTTGGCAGCCACCCTTCTACACTGGTTTGCTTTCGCATTTCTAGAGTGGTGCTACTGAGCCTGCAACCATTTCTGTGGGGTAGCACTTACTGTCCCACTGCCTGCTTTGGCACAAAGACTGGCCCATGAGGATTTTCCAGGAGGACGCTTCGAGCCTGGGTCAAGGGCTGGTCACGTTCAATTTATATCACACTAGATGAGGGATCTATGGTGAAGCAAATGAACTTAATGAGGAGTGGATGACTCCTTAATATTACTGTAGATTTCTTCTTCAGTCACAAACAAAATCAAATCATTTTCTTTTCCTTTGTGTCCTGCTAAAGATGTTGGTACAGTAATGAGAATTCCTTTGGTCTTTTTCACCTGTCTTATTTAGACAAAAATCTTATTGTGCTTTTTATTGTGCACATTTACATTACCTTATACACTGCAGCTCTCCTGGGGATCCTAAATCTTGCTGTAAACCAGGCAAGTAATTTAACAGTAAAAAGTAGTCTACCCCTCATGCATCTCTCATATAGTCATTTTCTTCTCAATTACTCTAATGCTTATTAGAGAAAATAACTGTTAATAACTCCATTAAAAATGTAATTATTTCTTGAAGAACCTTAGAAAAAAAAATCGTGACTTTAAGTAATTTAGGGGAAAATAACTGGTGTTGAGAGTGTATGTTACAACTATTCTATAGGGTAAACTAGAGTCACGTGTGGGGAAAGATGTAAGATAAGTTATCCAATTTCCGAGGTCTATTGTTAGGGACATCATTCTTGGGATATACTCTGGTTTGTGCTCAGAGACTGGGAAAATAAATGTCTTTGCTTGTGAGACAGACACAGAAAGTGCAAAAACGTTTCTAGAGCAGTTGCTTGAAAATCTAAGTGAGAGCTCATCACCAGAAGGTGCTGGCAAGGAGCTGGCTGTGGAGCAGTAAGTTGCATAGGAAGTACAGGAGGTCAAACTGAGAGGAAGAGGAACTTGTATATCACAAGCTGTAGTGAACCCTAAATTGACAAAGAATATAACACTAAAAAAAAAGAGATCTCTTTATGTTTAGTCTTTTTTTTCTTTTCAAGAGGAGTGCATGAAAACATGCTTCATTCAAGATCAGACTTTTAAGAAGCAGCAACTCTAAGAGCTTTGCAAGGAGATTAATATTAATTATCAATTAATGACTGCAGAAACCTCAAGGGCTGACTGAAGGAGGTGCCAATTCAACACACACAGGTAGGACCACTTAGTAAGTGAGAGACATGGCATGTCTGCAAGCAGCAGGAGATACCTCAGACCCCAGGCCCATGCACACCTGGGTTAGATGCAACCAGGCAGGGGCTCAACAGAGAAGAGCAAGCCCTGAAGTAACAAGGGCTTGAGAAGAGGACCAGAGCCTGTCCATTTAGAGACACCCAGTAGTAGCATTCTGGGTAACTGGCAAATGCAGACTTTCAGCCTCCCCCTCTCGTGAATGTGCTTACCCCTGCGGATAACCCCACTTTATCATCTTCGTATGTTTGTTTAATTTTTGTTTCACAGATAGACAGGGTGTTAGCAAGGCAAATGCTTCCCTGAAAAGTAGCATTTCTGTATACCCATATCATTACTGTCTTTTTTTAGGTCTAGAGCTGAGCATTTTATTTTGTTTGAAATAATCACCTCCTTGTTTTTATGTTTTCTAGTTTTGAGTTGAATATAGTTTTTGTGGGGGTGGGACTAAAAAAGAATTTTCTTTTGTTCTACTGACCAGTATTTTCTGTAAGTATTTTCTGCCTGTGGCTGTCTTGTTGCTGTCAGACTTAGCCTTTCTATATTTGCTATAAAATGGGCCATGAGAGCCCACTGCTGATAAAGCCCTTCAACCTTTGCAGACTGTGCTGGTTGCCACTCTACATTAGACCTTAAATTGTAGCTTCTCACTGATTGTGTACACTATAAAATACATATACTTAACTTGCATCTGTTATATACTTTTGAACCATTCATAAGGAACTAAGAGAACCAGTATAAATTTGTAGATTATCTATTACTATAAGAAATGTATAGGGTGCTCCCTTCTTGAATTCCCTCTCCATGAATTCCCTCTCCAATTAAAAAACCCACACTTTTACACACAAAAGGCAGCAAGCAAGAAAAAATGCTTGGAAAAAAAAAATCTGCATGCGTTCAGACTACCACAGCCCTCTGCCATCCCTTTCCCCTGCTTCAGGTTCCCTCATATACAAAGTTAAAAGTACAGAGCCCAGGAGGCCAGTTGGTCTCTGTAGCTGGATGGGTGTCTTTTGCAGTGCAGATTTTCGAGCAATGCACTGAGCCCTGGGTGCTGCTGCTCTGTCACAGTTTAACACTGGGCCAGCAATTAAACAAATCACAGATGCTCTCTTTTACCCCTCTCTCTTCCCAGAAAGGGAAGGGAAAGAGAATAAGGGAGAGAGGCTTACGGGTTGAAAACTAAACTAGACAGCTTTAATGAAACAGTAATGATGAAAAAGAAAATAATAAAATATATACAAAACCAATATTGCCCCCCACCCCGTAATGTCCATGTCACCCCCAAGGCTGCAGGGTGGCCCTGGGAAAGTCCTGAACTGGGCTCCTGGAGTCAGGGGCAGATGGGAACTGTATGTAGGGATGCATGGAGTCAGGAACGCATGGATCAGGATCAAGGGCAGATGAACAGACAGAGTCCTGCCAGGATGCCAGCCATGGAGAAGAAGAGCTTGACCCTTGTGATCCCTCAGATTTATGCTGAGTATGATGGATATGGGATGGAATACTTTCTCTGGTCAATTTTGGTCTCCTGTCTGGTCCCCTCCTCCCTGTAGAAGTGTTGCAGGTGTGACTGCTTTTGCTCCCTTTTGTTTATGGACCATAAGCTGTTTAGCAGAACCAAGAAATGGCCTTGGTTCATGTGCCATTCTCTAGCAGTAACTGTAAATATCGAGCATTATCAGTCCTAGAGGCAGAAACTGGCTGAAAACATGCTGTTAATTTCAGCGGGTGCAGTTACTTAGAAGAGACTTCACTGAAAAGTGAAATTACTAAAAGAAAATTGGTTCTGTCTTGGCTCAAACCAGTGCATGCCTTCACCCTCTGAGGCATCCCTGGAGTAGGATAGGCAGTAACTGGCCTCAGTGGCCATCTGCTTCTCTGTACTTCCCAGCCATGGGGAAAGCTCCAGGTGGAGAGACCATCTGGGGTCACATCTCAGTGCAAGGCAGCATCTCCTGAACCCCACTTTCTCCAAAAGGCACTTGTCCCATCACCCAACATGTTGTCCTCAACTCCCCCTATATATTCACAATGCATTTATTTAGGTAGGTATGAAAATTAAACAAGAAATAAGGACAAGTCAGTCCTACTTTTGATTTTGTGTAATTTTCTTGAAATAAAGATAATGGTAAAGTATCAGCAAAATATGAAATCCAGTGCTTTTTTATAAGCGTATGGCTCTTCACTGGTGTTCATTTTAATTCTTAATTCTGTGTCACTCCTGGCCTAGAGTTACACCAGAGTTCTTATGAGAAAATAAACTCAAAATCTTGTAGCTATGAAAAGCTAAGTGGTTATTGGGAATATTCCTACTGCTACATTTCATATAGCTGCTTCATTATGTTCAATATATTGGCCAGTGATTCCCCCAAAGACTTCTCTCATGCCAAAGCACCTCAAGTGTATTGGAGGTCAGTCTGACCTTGCTGAACTGCCTGCTAGCAATTTTTTCTTGCCAAAATCAAGGTAATCAGCATCTGGAGGTACCTCTCATGATTGCATGAAGATGCTGTAATAACTATATAGCCTGTTGTTAAAGATGAGAAATAGATAAATCATCCTGATGGATCCCTGCAATAACATATCAGTATTTTGGCTGATTTGGGTACTTTTATGTAGCACTGTGGTGTACTGTGTAGGTACATGTCCACTAAGCCATGATTATGTACCACAGGATGACTATAGTCTTACAACCCCTCCTGTGCACACAGATCTGTTGGCTTCAGCAGCAGTTTCAATGCACACAAAGGGCAGCGGGAGGCTCCTATTTTTGAATGTCATAGAGCTCCTAGATCCTAGATGCAACACAGTTCAGGAATCAGATTCACAGAGAGAGCTGTCTAGTGAAACTTGGACCTCCATAGGCTGTAAATTATTCTGGATATTGCCCCCTTCAACACAGAACAGATGAACTGGGAATGCTAAATGATGACAAATTGAAAGTTAAGTGCTAATGGGAATATTGGAGGATGTTACTAACCACCTTAAATGGTAAAAGTTTTCATGTATGATAAGATGCCAAAGTGTGTGGGTGACAACAGAGGTCCAAATGCCAGCAGGAATTATTAATGTTAATATTGCTATGAAAAATACTAACAAAACATTTAAAATCATGCTTTCACATTCCCCACTTAACTGGAATCCCTCTGAGCTAATTTCCATTCCAGATAAGTTGGCAGATAAAATGGATGGGTTTCCACAGTATTGGATGTTAGTATGTGTTATTTGTAGATGCTTTCCTTTCCTGTCTGACAGCCTCCATAGCTATGGAAGAGGTATCCTTCAAATACAGTTCATCTGTCTCACTATATGTATCCCTATTTTTCAGTTGGAAAAGGTGATGGAGTGATCTTAGGCTAGACTGAATGTCTTGCTGTTCACCATGGGCAATTGCTCATACAATACAAGTGTTTCTGTGGCCTCCAGCCTCACCAGGAGTTGCCAGTGCAGAAGCTGCCTCAGAGTGGTTGGTCACATAGAGCACTGGGGGCAGGTTCAGAGTAGTGTATAGGCCTCCTGAGTCCACTGGCCTTCCTGAGACCTACACCACCTCAGATCCCCTCAAAATGTCTCTTTCTTCCATACAGCATCACAGAATGGTTTGGGTTGGAGGGGACCCTGGAGGTCACATGGTCCAGTGCCTGGCTCAAAGCAGGACTAACTTCAAAGCTAGACCAAGTTGCTTGACTTCCCAGTTGCATTTGGAGTATCTCCAAGGATACTGTCAGGAAGCTGCCAGGGCAGCTTGTTCCGGGGTATGTTTACTCTCACCATGAATATACTCTTCCTTATCACTTATCAGAATTTCCCTTGCTGCGAGTCATGTCCATTGCCTCTTGCCATTTCACAGTTCATCTCTGGAAAGAGTCTGGCTCCATATTTTCTATATCCTCCCATTAGGTAGTTGAAGATGACAGTAAGATCTTCCCTTAGCCTTCTCCCTTTCAAACTGAACAAATACAATTCTTCTAGTCTCTTTACTTATTTATACACTCCTGATTTGTGCACTCACCCCCTAATCTTCTTGATGTCCCTCCAGTGGAATCTCCAGTTTGTTAATGGGGGACCCAAAACTAGACACAGCACACCAGACATGGTCTCACAAGTGCCAGACAGAGGGGAATAAGCACATCCCTTGATCTGCTGGTTTGCTGTTTGCATGCAGCCCAGCACGTGGCTGCCCTTCCCTGCCACAGTGCAGACTTGGGTTCAGCTGCTTCACCACCACCCACAGCTGGCCCCAGCCTGTGATGTTGCAGGGAGCTAATGCATCCCAGATGTATGGCAATATAGGGATTTGTGAGCTAGCTCAGGTACCAGAAACGGGACGGTCTGTCTTTTGAATAAAACTGGATTTGATTAAATTTGTTTGCTTAAAAAGTGTGCTATGGTGGTTGTAGTACCTCTCCCACTGTACATGATAAGATGTGCAGTGTAGTTCACCATTTTCTGTTTAATGATGTAGCATGAAAAGAAACGCTCCTTTACTAAGACACACAGGACTAACTACAATGTAGAGAGGTATTAGACTTATCTGTTAAACCTGGTTCATGGTCTTTTACTGATGAAATTAATAGGGGAAAAAAAGCAAATGAAAAGGAAGGATCACATCAACTGCAAAGCCCCCTTCCCTTTCAATTTTCATGGGAACATCCAGACAGAAGGTAACATTACCTCTGTTTAGTCTCCGTTGTGGAGCAGAATGGGACATGAGACAGCAGTAAGGCAGCATTACCATTGTAGCAGTGGAGCAGCCTCTTCTTAACACGATGGGCCATCCATGCCATGCTGGAGAGGCAATGTGCTGGCGGCACTAATGTCAGTGGGCAGCAGGAGTTAAGTCTCTGGCTCTCCACCTCCTCCTTACAGAGCAAACAGATCTTAAGCAGTGACATACTGTCAGGTAGGAGACATCTGTTCTTGAGAAATTAAAATAAAAAGAAACTGTATGGTCTGAAGAGTGCCGAGAGCAGTCCTGGTCCAGAACTTAACGGGACAGGGCTTATGTGTGCTGCTTGATGTTGCATGACAAGGATCATGAATTGCCTTTTAAGGAGTAATTCAAATCTTGCCAGCTTGGTAGGCAATGTTTTTACAATGAGTTGAAAGCAGAACAAATATTAGACCAACCTATAATTTCCCTGCCAGTTGCTGTGCTTTTATAGTCTTTTATTTTTGGGTTGGGTTTTTTCAGTTTGGGAGCCTGTGTGTGTATTTCTGTAATTGAAGTGAGTGGCAGATGACTGGCTAAATTCCTTTAAGAGAGTGCTCTCAGAGACACAGTGTCAATAAACTGAAACACGCAGGATTATAATTATCTGCAATCTATCTAATATAATAATAATTTAATATGGGTGGGCACAAAGGGTCAGCTCTTTAGTTCAAATTAGCATGTCTCCATTGAATTAAATGGATCTCTGCCAGTCTTCAGCAAACTGTGATTTCAAATCGATGGTTCACCTTAAAAAGTGTGTTCACCAGTGGTACACTCAGACTTCATTGCAGAAGAAGAAATGCCACTCTCTGTAGAGTGATTTGCTGCTTCTTTCTGTACAGCAGACTGGAACTCATTGTGGTGTTGAAAGAGGTATTTGCCAATGCCAGAAACTGAATGCTGATCTTTAGCGTCAGCAAGATGCTAAGAGAAGTACAATTTAGTAGAAGGAATTAGTAAAACAAGACAAAATGTCTCCTCTCCCACGAATGCAGAAGTGTTTTCTGATTCCCAGAACACCACCTGTGTTGTTTGGATGACATGACATTAAAACTGCTGACACGCTCAGAGATGGGCTGCTTGTTTACAGTGAATTGAAATTCAGATCCATATTGTCTGAGGAGGGCTGGCTGCAGACAATTTTGTATTGTTTTCCTTTCCCTGCACCATTTCTCCAACAATGTTTTCCCTCAAGAAGTACTGGCTTCTGCTAACCATACAAAATATGTCCCTACAGCAAATTCAGAATCATGTGGTGGTTCTGGGGCTTAATGGTCTTTATTATCCATTAAAAACTTTATGTTTTTACATTTTTTATTTTTCAGAAGATAGCTCTCTAATAGACTGATCACCTGAATTGGCCAGTGGTCTATGGGTTAGGCTGGGCCATGCTTGAAGCCTCATGGCTACTCCTTGGCTATTAGAAGTTGAACAGAAGATCCCTCTCTGATGTTGCTGTGGTCAGGAAGGGAACAAAGATTTGTGGTTGAAGGCATTGCAGCTAATTCAGAAAAGAACTCCTGAGCTAAAACACGCATTGTTTTACTGATTTTTAATACTTCATTATTGTACATCACAACCCTGTGTTACTTAAATGAAACAGGCTTCAAAAGGCAGCAATCACTTTTGAAATAGGCACAAGATAGTTGCTCACTCTTAGAAATGCATCATTGTCCAGTTCCTGTAAATGAAGGAAGATAATGCCCAGTCAGTATTAACTGAAGATCTGTATAATTTAAAGCTTTTTTTTTCCTATTGGAACTTCCAATACTACTTGCTACTGTGTGAAACGAGGTAGCTATTCTACCATTCAAACACAAGTTATTTATGCAAGCACAGCCTCAGAAAAGCCTTTAAAGCTGTACCTCAATGTGAAAAGCATGCTGTGCAATTCCTTATTATGATAATATGCAACAGTCAGTGGTGACCATTCACTCTTGGAATTTGTGTACAGAACACTGAAGACAGGAGAAAGTTCTCTGATGACTAACCTGTTTGTGTAAGGCTGCAGAACACAATTTGGAAGACAATATTGTATCACTCAGGATACGATAGTGTGGAATAAATATTTTCTTGGAGCGAGACAGGAAAACTGCTGAGGTATTTTATGGCCAATATGCCTTTTGTTATGATGTCTGAAGACAGTGATGATGTCTTCCTATCCTACTTGAAAGCTAAAGCTTCCATTGCTTTTTGCTTGCAGGCTAAGTTTATTTAAAAAAAAAAAAAAACAGAAAAAAAAAAAAGGTGTATATGCCTTAAGAAGCAGTAGTTTCAGGGCATGGGTGATCTATAAAATACTGAGCAGCTCAGAAAGGACTAATAGGGAAAGAATGATGGCTCTGACACTTCCAGTTACAAGATCTAAGAGACATATAATTACACCAGCAGGCAGAATGTTCAAAACAAACAAAGGAGGTGGGGTTACATACTATGCAGATAGTCTGTGTAACCTCTCGAGTCTGGATGTTGTGCATATTAAGAATTTACACAGTGTCAAAACCACACCTAGAAAAATTAATTGGAAAGGACCCATCAGGAGCCATTAAATGCCAAGGCAACACCTCTTGTTTAGAAGGTCTCTGAGCTACAGTTTTCTTGGAGTCAGGGAGAGAACTTAGTGGAAATGTAACTGCCTGCTTCCCTTGCTTTAACATTCATCCATTGTTGACCAGTCAGGAACAGAACGCAATGCTCAACAAACCTGTGGTCTGCCTCAGTAAAACCAGTCTTGCATTCCTATGTTATGCTGCATTATTGGATAGGATCTCAAAATTACTGCAAAGACACATTATAATGAGAAAGACAAAGGGCTGGAAGATCTTTCTGAGACCCATCTCTTGACCGTAATTTGGTTGTTCACTGCAGTGGTATTTTATGCCATAAAGAGTTACAGGTCTGGACCACAATGTGTTTATTCAATCTCTGTTGAAATCTTCAGGTATTTTCAAAGACTTGGTAACAGCTGAATAGGAACCTTGCAGTTTCCCCAGGATTCTTCCAAAAAAGATCCATGGCAAGTACAGAAGTTTTAAAATGGAGCATCCATTTGTATGATCCTTCTTCCCTGCACTCTAAACCAGAAGACAGAATTGCACTATAAATGTCAGATCAAGCTAAAACAATTTGCATTATCCGAGGTTTGCATATATGTAATCTTGTCAGATGAAAGCCACAACAAGCTTGGTACAACAAAGGACAGAGTGAGCTCCTGATGCTGCTTGTAGTGGGAGCAGCTAAAGCCTCATCCCTCCTATAAAGGCAGTATGTTTAAAGAAATTGGGAAAGATGTCCATGTTCCAGAAATTTTTTACTTGCCCATGTTAAACAGAAACCAAGTTATTGCCACAGTAAGGAACCAGGCTTTAAAAATGGTAGAAACATGCATCTTGGACCTGTTATATATACATACATTTATCAGCCCCTACAGGAGAAGAAAGCATATTATAATATGATTACTGGCAGTGAGGAGCTGCTGGAGAGCTAACAGCCCTCTGTCTTCTTGAGCTTGCAGAGCTCTCCACTGCATTCTGGAGAGTCTTTTCACTCTGCTCTTTGCCTCTCTAAATTCAAACCTATTGTCTCAAACAGAAGTTACATTGCAAAGCTCAAAAAGGTATTTTAATAAAATGGCTCAGGCTAAATTGCTGACTGCAGGACAATTCTGCAGGTTCACAATAGGAGTTGTAGGGTTCCTGCTGCCCTCCTAACTGCATGATAAATTGCAAACCTCTTGCTTCTGTGCCACAGGTTCAGAGAGCATTGTGTGATCACCATTGCTTTTCTGATTTATTTTTCATGCCTACTGGTGCCCATATAAAATCTCTATTTATGCTCAGGCTCCCTCAATTTTTTTCATGGATTATATAGTGCAACAATCAGAATGGCAATTAATGTAAACATATATCATGGATGTGATGAGAATTATATTTTAATTCTCTGTGTCCATTGCATCTGTCATTGCAGTTTGTGCAGTTGCTGTAGCTATGAGGCTATTAACTCCATCAGCAGGGCTCTAGAGAACAGTTTGCTCAGGTTTGCACAAGGCCTGGATCTGAACATTGTTTTTTATATATATAAATGCCAAAATCTCCTGTTTTCACCCAAAGTTTGCAGGGTAATATACTGTGCAGGGCAAGGTGTATTCACCTGTTATTTTACTGTTCTACTGTTGTTCTACCTGTTGTTTATTATGGCTGAAAGCTACCCTCAAGCACTAGCAATACACGGGAGCCTGTTGTCACCTAAATCTCTGTGCCTAGTGTTTCCTACTGCTTATTTGAAGAGGTTGCCAGGGGCATCAAGGCGTCCAGGTTTCACCATTATTTAGGAACAATGAATTGGTGGAATTTTAATTGTTTGAATATCGCACTGGGGACTTTGGTCAAAGTCCACTGAACTTAACAGAAAGCTTCATACTGGCTAAGTTAAGATTTGGTTCCAAGTCAAGAGTGAACACCTTTGCCCTGAACACCGTGAAATCTGAATCAGTCAGGTTAAAGAATGCCAGGGTAAGAAAAACAAGAGAGTAGGTATGAATATGTGGCTACAAACATGGGGGTGTTTGTCAGATCTTAGAAACTGAGCTAGTTATAGTCTTCTCCTAAGCCTCGGTCTTTGCTGGGCTGTAGAAATTATCTGATGGCTTTTTCTCCTCAGTAAAGAAACTGAACACTTTTGAGCCTAGAATAGAGACCTATCAATGATTTCTTTCTGAAATCCAACAGTTATCCAATTTTTAATCTTTTTTAGTTTGTGCTTCAGTGGTTCAGTTAAATGTTTTTAATCAGGATGTCATACCGTGTCAAGTAACAGAACCTGCGGAAATCTAAGTGTATTATGTCACCTGTCACTTTTTATTAACTAAGCTTTAAAAAATGCTAGCAATATTTCATTGTGTAATGCTAACATTTTAAAATTTGTATTTAACAGGGATGTTATTGTTTTCATTAAAGTATGTTGTTAGTGTTCCTTATATCTTACATTGTACTTCAACCAGTCTTTAGCAATAACATATATGCCTATGCCACACTCAATCTTTCCCATGATTTTGCTTGGGAACAGTGTTAAGCTAACAAGCCTGCAGTCAGCCATGTAATAACTCTTAGTTTTTAGAGGTTTCGCCCACCATTTATCTGTTCATAAGCATGCATCAGTCATTGTGCAGAATCAAACACAGAGCACTATCATGAAAAAAAATAGATCTTGGTGAAGGTTATATACTTTTGCATGCAAAAATTTCAGCTCTACCAAAAGCACCTACAAGAGCTTTTATAGATATAGTGAAGATAAACACAGCATAACCTCTAAAGTTTGATGCAGTCTCTGGCTCTTAACTCCTGCAGCTAACACAAGCATAATTTGGTGAAGTTAAGGTATGTACACATTGGCTGATACTTACACAGTGCTTTGAAGATACAAACTACCAGAGCCCTAAATAGTATTCAAACCTACATAAAATTGCTGTTTCAGTACAAGCACTAGAAATACAGACCACCTGGGGCGATACAAAACCTCAGTGAGCAAGACCATAACTCTAGTTCAAAGCTGATGTTCTAGTGTGACAGACAGGGTCCTGGTTTACTGAAAAACCTAGAAATATATTACAATTAGCTGGTCATTTATGAAACACTAATGTCTAAATTGTGGCATGGATACAAAGAAAGGACATACAATGACACTGAGCAATTGAATCAAATATGCTATAAAATAACAGTCCTAAAATAGTAAACGTTGCAATGAATTATTAAAGTTGCTTATTTTAACATTTTATTTACTGAATTCTGCATTATTAAAATTACAAATCATCAGCTCACATTGTGTTGTCATTGAATCTGGCCTCCCTGAGGTTTGCCTTGTTCCCATTCAGTCTACCCAGTTGGTTAACATGATCTTGGCTGCTGACCTTTTTCTCATTACACCCTTATGATTCATGCCACTGACTCCCTTTTGCCCATTCCTTCTCATTTGAATTTTCTTGGCTGTGCCTGCAAAGCTTTGCACAGCTCCAGCACACCATGAATCTCTCATCATGTGTTTTCCCATATGCAACACCTCTTGTCCTCCATGTCCCAGAGTGCTAAGTTACTGCCTTCTTTCATTTAATTTTATCCCTGGCACTCATCTTTCTTGCAATTCTCAAATGAAAAAAAAATTAAAATTGCTTGGTAGATTGAAATCCCTCATGAGATGCCCAGCATATGTCATCTTCCTCGTGATTGTTTTCATACTGTATAAACTTTCATATACTTTTGCTAAAATATCTAGCATGGTTGCATGTAGAGGTCAATCAATGGATTCTTTAGCATGGTGATAAGTAGAGACTACACTTGTGAGGTGCCCCAAATGGACCAAGACTTTTTGATTAAATTCTTTAAAGTGAGCATCTCAAAAGGGAGGAGTCGATAATGCTAAAAATGGAACACTGAAAACAGAAAGCTTTTCAGACAGAGTGAAAGTAAAAAAGTATAGAAACAGCTCTACCTATACCCTTCTGAGCTCCTGGAAAAAGCCTGGATCTTTCTGTCCCATCCAAGGGAAAAACACTGGCCCAGCTGCAGGATGATATCCCAGTTTGTTCCCACTTGTGTCTCTTCCCTTCCATGTTTTATCTGATGCCACCTACAGCCTTCTGTGTAAAATGTGATGTAACAAACACACAAAAAGAAGAATCATCCATTACAATTTCAAAGAGAACCCAAGCAAGCAGGTCCCATAGACAATCCCTGTATCATCTTCAATGTTGTTTCTGTCCTTTGTTGAGGTTATAGAAACTTCATAAGGCTGATTCCTCCTGGGGCAATGCCACAGCACAGATAATCCAGGCAGCAACAGCGTGAGCAGGGTCCATCTTCTCTTGTGGCTTGCATGCGTTATATTCAAAGCTATCTATTTATAACATTTCTCATATGAATGCTAAAATAGTATCTGCCATTTTTAAAACAACACTTCTGTGTTCTGGTGAAATCTTTTTATTTTTGAAACTACCTACCTTGTGAACACAGTCATAGTGCTGGCAATGACAGCTGCCGTTTGACTCAAGTCACACTAGCAACAGTGTTTTGCCATTACCCCTCACTTGCCTTTTTCTCTCTGAAACTTCTCCTGATAGGTGAACTCGTGGATATTTTCAAAGTGTCGGTTCAGTAGCTGGGTAATTTTGAGACTGTCAGTAATACCTGCCTAATGTCTGAAGAGGGACGTTAAGCTGATGGTAGCTAAAGTTGGTGCTCACTGTGGTTATGTTTCCCCAGAGCAGCCCACGTGGCAGAAGAGGCTGCAATGCTCATCACTCAGGGTTAGACACGTGTTTTGCTTTAGCTACAGGTGCATAATTGACAAGCAACACCGTTAAACCTGCTATTACCTACATCTGATCTTCTCACCCTGCTCTGGGGAGTGGTGCGAGAGCTGCACCCCATCCTGATGCGGAGGTCTAAGACCTGGGCACGTTCAGCCAGAGGAATGACATGAAGTGCGAGGCAATTGCTATCTTCAGCTGGGTTAGGGCAGTCAGGAGCTACTCACTAGCCCCTGTCTAACCTGACCAGGTTAGAGGGAGGGCAGTCAGTCTCCTCCCAGAAGTGAGCATTGAAAGGAAACCTTCACACATTGCAGCAAAAGAAATTCTGATTAGATGAAAACAGAAAGATTTTTCACAAAGAATGTGTCCATTATTTTGACTGTAAAAGAGGTTGGATGAGTCATGCCATAAACATGCTTTGAGGTCCTGCCTTCCTCTCCGCTGGCCCTACGGGGGGAGCTGGGGGGAGCAGTTCAGCTGGAGGTGGTTGCACTGCAAACACCAGCTGTACCGCTGGAGCTTCTAGGCTACCCTGCTGGGAATCACCCAGTTACTTGCCCTTGTGCCTTCAAGGTATTTTAGGAATAATAATAGCTTCCTTAATGTTTACTGAACTCTTTTTAAGGACACATAAATTGAAATCCATACATTTCTGGCTTATTGTCATAAACAGGAATGTGTTTGATATCCAGCAAATGTTACCATATATATTTTTTTTATATTCCTAAAATCACAGAATCACAGAATCACAGAATCCTAGGGGTTGGAAGGGACCTCGAAAGATCATCTAGTCCACCCCCCCTGCCAGAGCAGGGTCATCTAGAGTACATCACACAGGAACGCATCCAGGCGGGTTTTGAATGTCTCCAGTGAAGGAGACTCCACAACCTCTCTGGGCAGCCTGTTCCAGTGCTCTGTCACTCTCACAGTGAAAAAGTTTTTCCTGATATTTACATGGAACCTCCTATGCTCCAGTTTACAACCATTGCCCCTTGTCCTATCATTGGTCATTACTGACAAAAGCCTGGCTCCATCATCCTGACACTCACCCTTTACATATTTATAAACATTAATGAGGTCACCCCTCAGCCTCCTTTTCTCCAAGCTAAAGAGACCCAGCTCCCTCAGCCTTTCCTCATAAGGGAGATGTTCCACTCCCTTAATCATCTTAGTGGCTCTGCGCTGGACTCTCTCAAGCAGTTCCATGTCCTTCTTGAACTGTGGGGCCCAGAACTGGACACAATACTCCAGATGTGGCCTCACCAAGGCAGAATAGAGGGGGAGGAGAACCTCTCTTGACCTACTGACCACCCCCCTTCTAATGCACCCCAGGATGCCATTTGCCTTCTTGGCCACAAGGGCACATTGCTGGCTCATGGTCATCCTCCTGTCCACCAGGACCCCCAGGTCCCTTTCTCCTACACTGCTCTCCAGCAGGTCAGCCCCCAGCCTGTACTGGTGCATGGTGTTGTTCTTCCCCAGATGCAAAACTCTGCACTTGCCCTTGTTGAATTTCATTAAATTTCTCCCTGCCCAACTCTCCAGCCTATCAAGGTCTCTTTGAATGGCAGCACAACCTTCTGGTGTGTCAGCCACTCCTCCCAGTTTAGTGTCATCAGCAAACTTGCTGAGGATACATTCTGTACCCTCATCCAGGTCGTTGATGAAGATATTGAACAACACCGGTCCCAGTACCGACCCCTGAGGCACTCCACTAGTCACAGTCCTCCAACCAGACTCTGCCCCATTGACCACAACTCTCTGAAAATGGTCTCTAAAATGGTATTGCTTTTCTGTTGGGCTTGAGTTCTCTTCATCATTAAAAGAAATCCAGGGGATCAGGTAATCATTCCCAGGTTGTTTCCATTTCAGGCTAATGATCAGGAAAAGCAACTACTAAGGTAGATTGCAATTTAATACTGCTGCCAAATTCTTCAGGTTTCCCCTATAGAATTGTTTATACTCTCACAAATGATTCCTTGGAAGGTTAATCAAAATAATGTCAGTGTGTATTTTCTTCTTTGGTCCAGCTATCTGTGCCAAAGCAGTATGTTTTATTGGGAAAAAGCCAAGATACGTTTCCAAATGTAATACCTAACACCAAGTCTTTCTGTATCTGAAGGTAATAGGAAGATGACTTGCAGATGCTGGTCTCTGATACACTCAGTTATCTTGGCACAGTCTTATTCTGGTAGGATTCCACTCCTGGTGGGACACTTGAAAAATCTGTCAACCTAGATGGATGCTCAGTGCTGAATAAGCTGTTTTTACTATTTATCTAAATGAGTCAAAAGGCTCTTTCATCACCTTCTGGCCAAAAGGCAGTGCTAGAGTTTTCTGTGCAAATATGATTTGGAATCATAGTTATTATTTTCTGAATCATTTAGAAACAAAAATAGATATTGCAGCCCCACAGATACTTAAGAGCATGTGAAATACCGTTTATGTGAGTGTCCCAAAGACTTCTGTCCAAACAGGAACCAAGGGATGCCTTCTGCTCCTTTTGTTTCCAAGGCAATCCTTTTGCACACCCTCTACCAGTCCTTTTGAAAAAATGTAAATCCAAGGAAGTTCTTTTTATGGTATCTGGAATTAAGTACTGCACAGGTATTTTGTTAGCATCTGTCTGCCTCTGTTTAGGGAACAGAAACTGATTCATCTGAGGAAGCTGCTGGCAACTGACATACAAAAATGCTGAATTACAGCCAGCATCAGAATCATAAAAATGGACTGTTTTGTTCAGAGGGAAGAATTTTGTCATTAGCCATGCCAAAACCTGCCTTCATTGACAGAAATGGATGAGATCACATTATCTTATCTTAACATCCAGTTTACCAGGTCTCACACTGACAGTTCTAATCACATCCCTGATCCCACAAAGATGAAAAAGCCAAGCTTGTTCCTGGCTCAGGAGAAGATTTTCTACGTGTATGTCTTTGAAAATGGGGTATGTGGCCCCCCTCCCCAGTGCAACAGGCAGCCCTTGCAGGGAAGCCCCTCTATAATACTGCTTTGTTCTCTTCACCCCACTTTGGAAGGACTCTGGTGTCAAGGAGATGGTATCTGGAGTCAGCAGCAACAACTGCTACCGTGGCTGCTCACTGGGCCTACACTGGACCCCTCCATGAAGTCCTCTCTGGATAAAGGGGCTGCCACACCAAAAAGCCCATCAGGTGAGAGATGTAGTATCAGGAGCAGGAGAGGCCAGACCTGCCCAAACTCTGTTGCTGAGGATAGGAATTTTGTAGGGTAATATTTTCATGAATGAGGCTGAGGGAAAACATTGTTCTTCTCCAGTATAATAGTTATTAGAGAAATCTCTGGGGATGGCACAGCCTGAGATTTTGCAAAACAATTTCGTCTGAACATTTCTGGATTATTTTAAGAGTTTTGTTTTCTGACTTATTGGTTCTGAGGCCTGACTAAGTAACACTGCAAATACTGAAGTGGAAAAAATAGGATGAAAACTCATGTCTCCCCTAACTTTTTGTACATTGTAACGTTGGAAGGTGCCTCCAGTGCTTTTTCTTTTCTCTCTGCAAGTTGTTTATACCTCCTGGGAGAGACTTTTAACAGAGGAAAAACAATTAGACGGCTCTAGGAATGTCATCAGGAAAATACTGCCTTCTCTTGACTCTGTGAGAGCAAATGTGCAGCTGAGCCTGCTAATGTGGACAGATGCTTGAACAGCATCTTTAGCACACTTGATAAAAATGAAAGACTGCAGCAATTTAATAGCTCGAACTTCTATTCAAACAAAGGTATTTGTTAATTATTATACCACAGTTAAAAGGCATTTGGAAGTGATAGGCAAATAGCTTCAGCTGAGAAATAATAAAGCAATAATAATAATACAGGTAATATCAGGCTATGTTGATCTTAGGAGAACTTACTCCTTCTGGGTTCTTGATAGTTACTTCTGCCTTTCTTACTGTATTACATGACTTGCATAATTTACCCTTACATCAAAAACTTAGATAAATATCAAAGATTATTCTATGTCTTTTCATGAAGATTTGAAGGCAACAGGGCCTTTTTGAAACTTATCAGCCTATGTGGTAACGTGTTTGCAATGATCTACCGAGTGTTTACTTGAGCAACAAAGGTTCAGGCAACAGGATTATGCACCTTTGCTCATACATTTAACAGTTCATTAGATTGTACAATGAAGGGATCTCAATCTGTTTGCATACTCATTTTCAGATGTTCTCTAAGAAATCATCTAATTGAATAAACTATGTATTCCACTTTTCCCAAGCATTTCAGGGAAGTTATAGAAGTCACATTGGGCTTTCCCATAATGCTAGGACAGCAACATTGTCCAAATACACAACCAAATATGTGCTAGCATGCACTAGGAACAGGGTACAACATGTTCTTAAATCATTGTACCTGAATCACTGAGCCAGTGCTGGGGTAAGGCAATGTGGTCTTGCAGTGCAGTGGGTGCCTCCCCGAAAGGCGGTGTGGAGGGGGAAGGCTGTGAGCACAGTGAGGGTCATGCTCAGCAACTTGCAGAATGAATCCTCTTCGAAATGAACTGACCATCTTAGGATGGTTTCATTTATTTTATCAAAAGCTTCCAAAATAAACCAGTTCCCAAAGGAACTTTATGTTATTACAGAGTTGAGAAATTGCAAGTTTCTGCTCTAATTAGGAAAATATGAATAAATAGAAAGGACACAGTGTAAAGTGACAGGTCAAATGCATGCTGTTCAAAAGTCTCTTATCAGAAAGCAGGGCCAGACTCACAGCTGCTGTAAATCACTGACTTCTCTGTTAATGATCTGAAACTCATTTGTTGTGAAGTGCCCTGTGACTTCCTTCCGAAGGATGCTGCATGGCAGTACTGTGCAGTAACTATAAAGATTTGTTGCAGTAAGGGATAGATCCATAGGGCTGTGATCCTGCAAAAGAGTAGCTTTTGAATGATAGTTTCATAAATGAGCCATTATGACCATGAGTGAGAAGATCTGGAAAATCAGATGGAGAGGAACTGTGATCAGGCAATGGATGCAACCGTCCCGAGGACAACACGTTCATGAGTGACCTTACAAAAATCAAAGTGAGCACACAAAAAATTGGCAGCTTTAATCCAAAACTGTATTTTGACCTCTGTCTTCCATGGTTTTGCATCAGGATCATTTCAGAAAACAGTAACCTATAGGTGGCATTCAAGGACAGCAAATTATTCCGATTTGCACACGTGATGTCACACTGGGTCACACAGGAATATTTATGAATGTGCTGATTTTTTCGTAAGCTCTGACTGTTAGAGTATCATTCTCAGTGGGGCAGGCTTGCCAGAACAAGAGATGTGCTTGCTCTGCCATGGCTCCTGAGAGCTGTCAGCTGCCTTTCTCCACAAACTTCTGCGCCACACTGCAGACCCTCCTTTTCTGAATTGGCAAATGGGCTGGATAACTCTGGGTCCTGGGCTATGGCATGAGCTGAGCTCCAGCCATGTTTACCTTCCCCTGATCAGGGTGCAGCACGAGCTGTGCAGCACAAGCTTGCAGCCTGTTTCTCAGAGAGGAAGGTCTCTGCAGGCTGCAAACTCCAGCTTCCAAACCTGGATGTCACTTGCAGTGCTTTGCTGAGCTGGCATTGAGGTGACAACTTGTGGGTGCCTCCACAAAGTGCCCAAAGCCAACCCTGGCTATGCTCTTGCAGATCACTCTGGACTGTAAATAAAATCCCAACTTTATTTCATGGTAGAGACCAAATCCTGACAAGCCAGTGCCTGGAGTCTCTGTGAGGGGCTGTTGGATGTCTCCTCTTTAGATAGGTCCTTCCCCTGGGGAGGACAACCAGCCCACCAGAGGCAGAATAAAAATAAAGTGCTTGAAGAACATAAAGAAAATAATAGCAGTATCATCACTTTCTCTCCTGCAAACATTAGGGCAGCAGGACTTGAGACTAGATGTGAATGAGGAAGAAACAAAAGCACCTGGAAAGACTGAGTGGTAGTCTGGAACTTTGAGCAGGTGCTGGGACAGGGTGCTGGCTTGCAGGCCAGAAGGATCATGTGTGACTTGTTTTCCTCAGCCATCCAAAACACTGCCCAAGTGGGCCCCACTGTACCTGCGTGAGGCCCCACCACCATGGGGTTTCCCTCCTGCCTGGTTGTCAGGTGATGTTTGGCACAAATCACACTGCAGTTGTGTCTTGGTGTCCAGGCCACTCTCAGAAACCAGAGGTTTGCTCTCCTCTATCCAATATCAGTTCTTTGAACCAGCATGGCAAGCCATCACCTTCTTGGTCAGCCCAGAATAACCAGGAAGCAGAGTGTACAGGTGGGATAAAACAGCACAGCACCATCCCTCTGCTAAGGTAGGAACTATGTAAGAGTGTCTTGACCTGTGCAGGAGCAATCTGTTCTCCAAAAAGGAGCCTATATTCCCCCCATCAGCACAAGCCAATTATTCAGAGCAGCTTCACCTGCTTGAATAGCTCCATAACCTGGGATTTCATCCCAACAGAGTGCTTGGAGTCCCCCAGATACTGTCCTTATACCATACCACGCCTCATCCTGGCTGGCATCAGGGGCTGCTGGTGTGCACCTATTTCCATTCATCTCACTGCTGCTGGAGTTTCCCATTCAGAGAAAAAAGCAACTACAGCCTTTTTGTCTCCTAAGCTACCCACATTGCCTGGCTTTTCTAAATTTGGAGGCCTGCAAAGGTGTGCAATACCCTAATCTTGCACTTCAAAGGTTTTTCTTAATGAATCAGTTTGGATATTGCTCAGATGTACTACCCAAGGTCAAACCTTGCTTTGCCATTGTCATGATGTTCTCCTTTGCATAAGCAACGTGTCTGCATAGGACTTTTTGCTTTGCAAATTTTGTGGAGCATTGTACAGGGGTAATTAAAGCAGTCTGTTTCTACAGCACGTTCTGTCTGTTTCTTCTTTTCATTATTAGATGTGATGACACATTTGCCTGTGTGGCTTCCCACAGATGGCACCGAAATTTTGTGATCAAATTGTAAGAGTAAACCAACTGTCAGCTCTGATCACAGCTTCTCATATTGCTTTGCTGGTGTAAGAATACTGTTTTAATAAAGGGCTGCTTTTTAAAGAGGTATGGTTTGTAGCAAGGATGGGTTTTGAGAGTAAGATGTCTAATTTGATACTAACAGATTCAAGGCTCTATTAGGAAGTTTTATGTTCTAACTATAGATTTTATTTACAAACACTTTTAAAAAGTCAATATATGAAGAATTCTCATTCCAAGGTTTTTTTCCAAGATAACTGGTCCTTTAAAAGCTCAGAAATTTCACTTAAATATTTTTAAAATTAATGTAAAAATCACTGAAACATTTTATAGAAAAGTGCTTTTTAAGCATCTAGAAGTATATTTTTAGAAGGCTTTAAAAATCTTTGATAAAACTTCTTTGATAAAAACAAAATTATTTTCTTTATGTTGTTTTTGAAATATATGCCTCTGAACTAACTAATAAAATTACCATATTTGTACAATAATAAGAAGTGAACATTATTAGAGAGTGTGCTTAAACCCACAGGCAATTTTCATGGCAAACTGAATAAAATACAAAATAATGGAGGCAGTGAATAATTCAAATGCTTTGAAAATTCTGGCTTCACAATAATCAAATGCAATATAATGCACACACACACAAAAGAACAAAAATCAGAGATGTTGCATGAGTTTGTTTGGTTTAAAACAGAAAACCGGTTTATAGGGAAGACAGATTTAGGTTAGAGGTGTTCAGTATAGTGCTAATGCAAGGCATATATGTGTTGGCACCAACAAGCTCACCTCAGCCTTCTCTGAACAGATCAAACTTGTCTTGGGGGATCTGACATTGGATCTGACATTCTAAGAATCCAAGTGGGATTTCTGCTTGATAATTCAGGTGCTGGCAGAACAGCACAACGATGCAGATCAAACATTTATTTGTGGTTGTAGCTTTTTCTGCTATTCACAAATTATCTGTGAACAGAATTTGATTTTGACAGATTTGTTCAATATTCAAAATAGTCAGAACATATTCCAGGCTACGTCTTGTTTGCAAATTATTTGTTTTCAGTATGAGTATGTGTTCAACTGTTTGCTGAGTATCATCCTCTCGTACTGGAGGAGGAAAAGATTTTACAACAGAGAAAAGAGAAATCAAACTTCCTCGTGCTAGTCAGCACCTGGAAGAGCAGCGAGTAGGCTCTGCCTATGAGGTCAAGCCGTGATTTTCTTGCGGAGAGCTGATGAGGGCAGCTGGTATTGGTGGGCCTCTTCCCTGGTTCACCCAGGTCCTGGAGCCACCTGGATCCCGGCCTCTCTCCACCTTGATCCTTCCCCTAGATGTCCCATAGGAAGTTTTGCACTCAGTACCCTTGAATTCCTTTGGAACAGGTTGCCCAGAGAGGTGGTAGGTGCTCCATCCCTGGAAACATTCAAGGTCAGGTTGGATGGGGCTCTGAACAACCTGATCTGGTTGAAGATGTTCCTGCTCATTGCAGGGGGGTTGGACTAGATGACCTTTAAAGATTCCTTCCAACACAAACCATTCTATGATCTATGAAGTGTCCTGTGAATTTTACACAGTTCTCCCCCCATGTGCCCCAAAATAAGTCCCCCACCCCTGCAGGCTATCAGCCTGTGCTGGCTGGGTAGGGGAGGACTTCTCCATTGGGATTCATCCCAGGGACTTTGGCTTGCTTAGCCTCCTCGGATGACCTTGGAGTAGCTGATTTGGGGGCTCTGTTTTTGTTTTCTTCTCTGAGACTTGGTGTGTAATTTGCTGAGCCTTTGGTCAGAGAACCTAGCTGAATGGTTTGGGTATCCTCTGGTTTGTCCATTGGCATTACACAGGGAGGGGAAACCTGTTTCAGCAGGGCAAGTGATGAAAACAGCCAGCAGTCCAGATCTGGGAATGGAGAGGGAAATCCCTTGATACAAAACCCTGGTGCCTAACGCTAATCCCAGGCTGACACTTCCACACTAATCAGATATTCTTCCATCTTCTGGCGCTCTCAAGAGACTGATTAAACAGAGGGATCAATAGATGGCTTTGCAGTAATTTCACACTCAGAGAGGGTTCCTTTTGCCTCTCGTTATAATTAAAATAACTGACAGTTTTCTATGTTAATAAGCTACTTTATTTCTCGGTGAGGCTTGCTGGGGCATAACGAACTCCAGCAAGGACTGGTTTTCCAACATATATTGTCCTTTTTAGTGTTATAGATGCAGATGGTTTCTCAATACCACATGAAAGATCAATTTGACTAAGATAGAGTATTTAGTATTAGAATTTCTCATGCACATATTAAATAGTATTCTTAAAGGTCATAGCAATTTAAATTGTGATCTGATGAACCTTGCAGTTTAGTGTATTATGCATTAGATGTAAGTATCTTCAGATTTTTAAGTCAAAGACATTAAAAACGCCTATTTTATAATTTTTTTCTGGAATTGTTTTCTTGACTGGTGGCCTTTAGTGTTTTTACCTTGGGCAGAAGCCATGCAATTTACTTTTACACCAGCTCCTGTAATCCCCTAGGCCATGGGGGCATGCTGTTCCTCCAGAACACACAGAAAGTGAGATCACAAAAAACGTTTGTGAAATCAGCTGGACCTGAAAATACATCACGCTAGTCTTGTTTCAGCAACCTAGAAATAAAGTGTCTGGCTTTTAGAAAAATCTGATCAGCTTCCTAAGGGTCTTGTTAAATTGCCGAGTGTAAATTGCAATTGGAATTGACTGTTAAAGATCTTGGTTGAGCGGGTTAAACATCTGCTGGATTTATTATGGTTTTATTTGTACTGCATCTGTAAGTGGCACAATTAAGCCAATCAGGGTAAGCGAATCAAATCTAATTTACTCTCTAATGGACCAAAAAGGAACGAATAAACACAGCACTACTAGATCCAAATGATTAAACATGTCTCTGAGGTATTTTTTTTCTATTTCAGCATAGAAGAATCATGGTGTTTATGCTATAATTAATCACTAAGGAGTGATGTAAACTAGTTTGAGCATTCATTCATTTTTCATATGGTTTCATAAAAATGCTAAACAAAACATGTGAATGCAATGAAATAAATTCCATTGGGATTGGGTACATTTATTTATATAACCATTTACCTTATGGCTAAGATCATTATAGGATTGATACAGAGAGACATATTCATCAAAGTGGATGAAAATATGTTATACAAATCTTTTTCACATTACCAGGCCTTTTAAAGAAAAGATTCAGCACATGTGTAAATAGCTGTCTAAGATGCACAGATCATGTTTGGGGTCATTAGGTGACTGTAAAAGCTAAAGCTACATAACCAGGATCAAGATGATATTTTAAAAGACTGTGACATGGAGCTGGGGGCCCTATCTAGTCTGCAGCAGAAGCTGCACACTGTTAAGTCTGGAGTCCTTCCTTCTTTCCACCACCAGGAAGAAAACCTCAGCTTACAGCTGTTTGCTCACACAGCCAGCTGGAAAGAGGCTTTAGTCTAAAATAAGTAAGCTAAAAAATAAAACTATTTAAAGCATTAATACACAAAATACAGCATGATTTTACCATATCATATGGAAACAACCCTTTCTTTTGGAATGACCTGTTCTTCGTGCCAGTGTGATGTCACTACGTTTTCATATTCCACAAGGATCCATTTATTAAATAATTTCCTTCAATGCCTCTGGAGACATTTCATCATAGCAGGAGGCAGCTGCAGTCCCCATGGGATTGCTTTGTACCCCTTTGTTTCTCATTGCACCTTTTCTGTCATCTTTAACCTACATGCTTTTAGGTGAAGTTTTATTTTAGCTGTTCCACTGTAAGAGTGAAAGAATATCATGATGTATGAATAGATTGGAAATAACAAATACATGGTAAATATGAATGTATTTTACTCCATGATGAGACATCTTTGCAGATGCCAATCTTCCTCAAGGAATGAGATTTTCTATAACTTCCTAAAGTTCTTTGCCAGGACTTGTTAGGACAGCTCTAGGACAGAGACATAAGGAAAGTCAGAAACTACCCAAAATCTTTTGTGAGAAAGCATGTGGCTCTGGAACTTCCAAGTTTTCTTGGATATTTAGCAAACAAATGAAAATAAAAATAGCAAGATTTATATGCTAAAAGCAGTACTTTTCACAACTGAGGCTATCATCATTCATCGGATCGCTTACTTAAATAGCAAATTTGCAATGAGAGTCTTTAGTCTGGGCTTGTACAATATCTAGTGTGAAGGAGTCCTGGCCCACAGCTGAGGCTTCAGAATAACATAACCATCAGACATACTGTGTTGCTATAGCAAATTCACCACTGTCTTGGCATAGACTATAGCGCATATTTTTATCAGTCGTTACCATTCCCAAAAATATTTTTGCAAGTGGGGCCACCAAGATGAGGGAATCATTTCCACAACCCGTGTCAATGTGAGACTCCTGGTACCACCAGGAGGTGAGCTGCAGCAAGGGCATGGGGAAATTTTTGCACCCTTGGTGGGCTGTGCAGCCCTGCAGAGGCATTGCACTTGGGTCTGGGCTGGGCAGGCAGCTGCAGTAAAGCACACCAGCACTGAGCCTCGACGCTTACCCTGGCCTTTGGCATGCTGAGAGCTGCCAGCCCAGGTGTTGCAGCCATGGGACAATTTCTGCAGATCCTCTGTGCTGCATCTGAAGGGCTGGTTGGGTAATCATATCACTTGTGTGCCTTCTCACCCCCCTGAGCTAAACCCAAACTTGGCTCCAGTATCACGCAGCCTGTGAGCCCAGCTCAGCCGTGACAGGTTCTTGAGTCACCTCAAAGTTACCCCTAATTGTATGAGTTTTCTATTCAGCACAGAATCAGCTTTAAGTCATGACTGACCTGCTTGGTTTTGCCCTGGAATAGCATTGGAGAGTCTAGATAGTCACTGAGAGCTGAGTTGGCTGGAAATATAAAATTAATGTAAATACATGAAAATATTCAGCCTGTGCTAAATGTCAAGTATATGAAAATTTTACTTTTTAGCAGGCACAAAAGGAATGAACTCAGCATTAATGCTCAGTCACATATCCAT
This sequence comes from Aegotheles bennettii, assembly GCA_013398125.1. Taxonomy (NCBI): domain Eukaryota; kingdom Metazoa; phylum Chordata; class Aves; order Caprimulgiformes; family Aegothelidae; genus Aegotheles; species Aegotheles bennettii. Next base: position 69,036 of record VZRW01011528.1, on the reverse strand, counting down.
GTAAGCATGCTATTCACATACATCCTTCCATTTGCTTGGGTTGCTGCTGTCTTGAGACACAATCCCAATTACAAGAACCAGACTCCCAGGGCATTTATATCATGCATATTTTATATCAAGAGTGAGATGCATGCCACAAGTCTGTCGGATAATCTGCAGATCTTTTGTGATAGTCTTTTCTTCATAATGTTTTATTTAAGGGATCTAATCAATAAGCCTATTACTATAATACTGTCCAACCACCTATTGCCTTCGGTCAGTGACTTTTGGGATCAATGACCCAATGAGTCGGTTCAAAGGATGCCCATACTCTGCCTCACTGCCCAGGATAACTGCTCCTGCTGAATCATTGGTTATGAATGGAATCATCTCAAGGAAAGTGAATTCTGCACACAAGATCTTCAGAGCTGAGTGTGAGAATAGATGTTGTAATGCAACATCTGCCTACAGATTTCTGCTTCTTTCATTTTTACCCAGGCTTACAGCTGAGTGATAAGTAATGCAGTTCTAAAACATATGTAAAGGACAAAACAAGCTGTTTATTTTCAAAGTGACAGACCAATTGAAAATTACAATGAGTAATTTAACTAGCATGGTTAATAATTCCTTTCTCTTAAAAATATAATGAGTATGGTTTTGATGGGTGTATATTATGCACCATAACTAACAAACATCGCTTTTGAAAATAACTTAAAAATACTCTTAGTAATCACTTGGAAAATAACTGTGTTCCAAATGAAAGGGACAGGAGCCGCCTGGGACTGTGGATCAGAGCCTGCAGTGAGCTAGCTTTAATTAACAGCAGGACAGTGAGAAAATATCTTTCCAGAGTCATGATGCCAAAGCTAAAATTCAAAGTATCTATCACTGGAAACGTGAAGATGCATAAGCTCCACAAAGGAGTTTAAGGACCTAAAAATGGATGAAAGGTAGGGTTGAAAGACAGGCAAAGGTTAGAGCTCCAGCTGGAGGGAGGCTAGAAATGGGATCCCAAAGGGAAAGCTGCAAAGGTGGCTTTGATGTGAGGCATGGTCAGAGGCAGGAGATAGAAACAGAAGCTAGAATAGGTGAAAAAGCTTCAGTGAGAGGTCTTTTACACAGAAACAGAGATGTAGAGGTGCTAGATGTTTATAGCATTTGCTTTTCATGCAGATTTCTGGGGTTTAGTTTTTGATCACTGCATCACTTCTTTTATGCAGTGCGACTGCATAACGACTGTTTAATACTGTTTAATGCATGTGTTTTTACTCATGTGTGAGAGGCTTGAAATAAGGCCCTCTGAGCACAATACTATCTTTACAGGTTTACAACATCATGCTTTCTCCTATGGTTTCTTCTTCTGACCTTAAAAACCTTCCCACTGTTTCTGCATGGAAGGGAACATGTTCCAGGCAGGAGGCTCATCCCCGTATGCCGTATGGGTTGGTATTTAGCCTTGTCTGTTGGGAAATGAGCTTGATCCTCCTCATGCTGGAAAGGACTCAGATCTGAACACCAGACTGGATGATAAAACGATGTTGCTACTGACTGTTTTTTAAAGAAACAAAGGGAGCTGGTCGGCTGTAGCCAAAGGGATGATTTAAGTGACAGAGTGTTGGTCTGTGAATCTCACATACATTTTTCAAGTCTGGGGCCAGAGAAGGAACAGATGTCCAAGTCTGGAAGAAATACTTTTCCCTTTTTAGCAATTCCTATTGACTATTCCAGGGTGTCCCTTCATTCAGTAGTTTCCATTCCTCCATATCTAGTTCTCCCTGTGCGTTATGTAGGCACCTAACCTGGCACTGGGAGTTTGATGGAGGAGCTGTGCTCCTGATGTTGTACTCTGGTGAACACCTCCCTGTGTGGGGGCTGCAAACCCACATTTCTAGCAAGCACAAGGTGTAGTTGCTGCCAGGGTCAACCTCAGCCTTTTCATGCCAGCTCTTTATAAGTGTGCTTAATAAAGCAAGGTTGATACGGAAACTGCCATTCCCAAAGGGAAAGTACTTTGTACAGCAAGATCCTGCAGGAAGGAGATGTGTTAGGGACAGTGAAAAAGAGGGAACATTGTGAGCGCTGTATTTTTTTGTGGATATCACCTCTTCAGAGTTGAACACAGTCCCTTGGTAGATATTACTATACAAATTATCCTTTTCATGGAATAAAGGGCTGCTTGAACCACTCTCTCAGATAAGAGTAGATAGATACTGAAGTGCTAATTGGTTATGTTACATATGTCTCATGTTCATGAAAGTTTTTAATTTTTTAATCTTTTCTTCTTTACAAGCAGCTGTATGTATGTGTCCTCCCTTGGTAGAAACAGTGCAATCAGGAGGAGAAAAAGGTGTCAGGCACATGAAAAAGGAGCCAAGGGGCCCAAGTCTACAGAAGGATGATGACTGAATGATAGTATTGGCAACATTAATGCTCACTCTCTTTGCTCATTAGAGGCATCATGGTATCTGCTATTACTGAAGCAACAAGACTTTCAAAGCAGGGAAGGAGACATTTTTCTTTAGTTTATATAAGATTTACTGTTACTTTGAAGTTGTCATGACTTGTTTTGATTTTATTTTTAAAACAGGAAATATTATTCATCCATTCTCAATCTAGAACACCTAAAATACTCATCCCAAATTCACTTCAAGTTTAAGCACATGGTACCATCTTTGCAATGCAACCTGTGGGCTGGCTTCCCAGCTGGCTGTAGAGCAATGCTCACAGGTTTTCACTTCCCCTGCAAAACCAAAGCATACAGGTAGGATTGTGCTCTTCATCCCAACTCCACCTTTGCAACCTACACGGAGAGTTGAGGTCACACATAGCAAAATTCCAGCTGATCACCTGCACACAAAAGCTGCTACAGAATTCACTTTCCCTTGGAGTTGCCATTGCTGGCACCTGCTGTCAGCGCAGACCCCCTTGAGCTGCAGACTGTGCCAGCCTCTCCTGCCCTCCTGCTTAGACCCCCTGGCTCCTCTCCATCATCCCAACTAAACCAGGGTTCATGCATGCATCATACCTTACCTAACCCTCACAGCCAGCAGGCTGAATGCCTGTCCCCAGAGCCGATCCCGCAGTGGGACCCGCTTCTCCCACACCATCCCCACTGCCAGGCACTGCTACCCCATATCCTCCTTCAGCTCTCCCTCCTGCCCAGGGATGTTGTGAAGATAGGCATTCATAATTACTTTTTGATTTTAATAAAACCTGTTCATCCATTCTGTGACACGGTTCGTTAGTGACTTTATTAAAAAATCTACACAATTTTATTTTAAACAGAAATGATTTTATGAGTGAAGTGCAGAGTGCTGCCAGTTTTCTCCCCTGTGGCTCATCTACAAAAGGATTTTGGTGGAGATAAGAGAGGGTAGACCAGGAACTTTTTCACACTATGACAGAGAATATAAAACTGGGATGCAGCTGACAAAAGGTGGCAATGAGACAGTAAGAGAACCCTGTAGTTGCAGAGATATAAAATCCTAATGCCATAAAAATAGCATTACTGAAAAATAAATTTAAGTTATGAGCACATATCCAAAGAGAGCTTGTGGAAAGAAGGAAAAGGATATTAATGTAGAAGTCCTATGGTTGCAGAGTTTCGAGAAGTTTCCAGATGACAGGACCATTTATTGGCCTCAGCATGTGATCAGGCTGGGTTAGCACATCACTTACCACAGCCAGGTTAACACATCACTTATCATAGCAACCTCATGGCTACCTTTCCTCTATCTTTTTTAATACATCTAAAATTCAAGCTGCCCCTTAATGTAATGTCTGAAAAGACTGATTGTACATACCTTACTGAGTAATTGCAGTCTGAATATTAATATTATAGATGGCATGATTTAAAATACCCATTTTGATGGTACGATATGGATAAATCTGGATTACATATGTCTCCTTATGTAAAAGAGATCTTCTTTTAGTAACACATTGTCTGCTGCATTTGCCTAGCACCCCCTACCATATGCTCTTTAAAACAAGCTGTTGCATTTCAAGAACTGTCCCTCGTATTTAACAGGGAAAATATTGTAATTTTTTTCTGAATAAACTAGAAGACCTTGCATCAATTAAGACTTATTTTCCCCCCTGGTTAGTTGCTCCTGTAAGCCATAAAATCACTTCCTTCTGTTCAGTCCCTCACCTCCTGCCTGTCAGTTCAGCTTTTAGCACCAGTGCTCCCAGTAACTACAAAGCAAGCTCTCCCCGACAATCCTTTCATCTCTTTTCCACTTTGTCTCTAAGCTTCTTGAAATCCTTAAAATTAATTTGCTCTGAGATCTCCTTTTCAAGTCTGTTTTGCTCTCTTAATTCTTGTGCATGGGTCTTTCCTCTCCTGTTTCCAGAAGCCTGTCTGAACCGTCCCAGAGCTGCTCTTTGCATCCCCTTTTTTTCTGGACCAAGAATTAGTTTTCTTCTTTAATTTCAGAAAGATTTTGCCTCTGTGGCTTTCTGTTCTTTCAGTTCATTTCCCTAGTATTCAATCAATCAATACTTTGGACTGTATGGGCTCCCTGTTCCCCCTTTCCCTTTCAGTCACTGTAAGACACTAAATCTTCACATTCTTTTCCTTTCCCACCAGCACCTCAGTTTTGGCCCATGTCATCTGCTTATTGATATCTAGAAGTACATTATATAGATAAATATTTGTACCTAGAACTGTGAATCTCAGAGCCCCTCAACTCTGACTTTCTTCCTTCTCCCAGTACCTCTCCTTTATGGTCTGTCCTATATTCCCTAGGTACTCCAAAGCTTTCTTAAATCCAGGGTAGTGGCAGTTGAGGGAGTTGTTTATCACTGTCTAGTTCTCTCCTTTTTGTGACAGTTGCAGGTTTGTTTGATATCTAGCAATCCAAAACTCACAAAACAAGATAACTGTCCTAAGAGAAGAATGGTTTTCATCTCTTGATGCCTAGACTCCTCTTCTTCAAAGTTCCCTACTAATTATTCTATTGATTTTAAATTATTTTCCATCACCATCATACAAGAACATCTTTTGTATAAAACTATAGCAAAGATCCCAACAAAAATAGGAATCTCTTCAACCAGATCTTTGAAGAAAAGTAAAATTAGATCCTCTTGACTAAGCATGCAAAAGCAATCTTGAGCTTATTGGCGTCTTAAGAAATAAAGCTGTTCTGATGTCTTATAGGTTGACCTCAATTTCAGCTCTAGGTATTGTAATTCCGTATACAGGTGTATCAATTACTTTGGCCTGGTCTTCAATTTGGAAAGAGGAAAAGATTTCCTAGAAAGCGAACCGGAAAAAAGGTGTTTTGAAAACCAGTTCCTCCTTACTTGGGTTTCACAGGGTCTGACCAAAGTCAGAAGAGGCACACTGTTCACTGCTGAAGGCTCAATGCCATGGAAGACACAAATAATACTTGGGGAACACTTTGAAGACATGGCTCTTTTTCTGACCAGCACAGTTTGGGTCTAGCATAGCTTAAGCAAAACTAAGCCATAGGTAATCTTCTATAGGCATCTTGATATTCTAGAAATAGTAATGGTTTCCTCAGCTGACAATGACAGTTTTTGTACTCTTATTTCAAGAATGCTTTCTTTCAACCTTGACAACTAATTTGCACGCTCCACCTACCCAGACAATTATGGGGTAACCCCTATTGAAAGATTTCAATCTTTCACAATGTCTCCTTCAAGAAAGTTGAAAAACCCTATTTCCTTTAGAATTGAATCACCATTTAATTTTAGTATGCAGAGACTTTGTTTGATTTGCAAAGACAGTCAGGTGTCTGGATTGAATACAGCAGCAGTTATATTCCGACTCACGGGGAAAAGTTAATCCAGCACTTTGACGTATCAAGTGATGATTTGACTCCTCTTGGGAGTCCTAAGTGATGGATTTTCCTCTTCTAAAACAGCAGCTGTTTCAGATATGTGTTACCAATTAGGAAATCATTCTCCCATACATTGAGCCTGTGGAACATATGGTTAGTTGTGGTCCCCATAATCACATTAATACGCACCCTCACTACTGATTACTCCCTAGGGAACCTAAACCTCTGCTAAATACAGTGCGTAGTCCCTGAAATAGACCCATACATGGTCCAGTCATCAGTACTGCAGGAGTAAATCCCCACTGGTACTGCCTCCAGCTACCTCTCCAAAATTGCCTTCCTCTCGTGAGTTGGCTATAAACAGACAAAAGTTTTTAAAAATTGATTGTATTTAATTTCATCATGAAGATTTATTTCACAATATATTCATGGCTTTTTGTTCCTTGCATTTTCCAATTTTAAACTCCAAATAAGAAGATTTTTCCTCGAACTTTGTTGCTAGGGAATACCACTGCTGTATACTACATCCTGCACAAAGGCATGCGATAAAGGGGGTGTTTGTATTTTCAAGCCAGCCTACAGGGCTGAAGTGGAAATGTTTAATGGTTGTCTTTTACAACGGCATCTTATGCATGTACTGTGTGGCTTAGAGGGCCAGACAAACTGCCAGACAACAGTAACATTGCACCACAACATGGAGAAAACAGCTTAAGGGGAAGATCTCAGCCACGCGCTATGGAGAAGTGTGAGAGTCTAGGAGAGACTTGTTTTATCTAAGCCAGGAAAAGAAGAGATTTCTCCTATTTTGTGCCGAGAAGCAGTAGTTGTGCTCTTCCTATTTATTCCTGTGTAAAACTGAAAGCTGCTAGGAGCTGGTTGAAGAGGAGGAGTTGCTCTCCTCCACCGGCTTGGGATAGGGTCCAGACCAGCTGGTGGAGAATCTGCAACCTGCCACCACCTGAGCGAGGTCTGCCCACAGACTCATCAGAAGCCTGCCTCCTTCGCAGACAGATATTTTGCCACCTGACTCAAAACAAATCTCTGCTCAGAGCATGCTTTTTAACAGCCAGCTTTCATCACTGCTTCCAGATACCATCTTCTTCCTTTGCAGCCTGGAGAAGGATGGTGGACTGGGTGATTTCCAGAGGAGTAAATGTTAGCAGTGCTGGGAGCAGCTTCCCTGCATTTGGATGTGATGGTAATGAAACAAAAATGGTGTTGCCAAGTATCACATCTTTTTCGTGTATCCAGTAATACATGGTGTTCTCTAAAGCTTCAGTTCAGAATACCACCACAAGAAAAATCTACCTTGTCTTTAATTCTATTGCATATAACTGTATAGAAATACTGGGGAAAAATAAGTTTCAAACAAAATTTTAAATTATCTGAAAAGCTCAGTGTATTTTGGTGTTCATTTTATTTGGGTACTATGAGCGAGTAATGATGGCTTTCACGGGTAGTCCTCGCAACTATCAAGGGAGCAAAGTTCATAAGAAAGAAGTAAAGATAAATGAGATTTTCATGAGTTTTAATGTTGCTAGTTGTGTCTTCTTATCTGATAGTTTAGCTAAATTTTTTTTAAGGTTTTAAGTTATTTTAAGTTATTTTAAATTTTAAATAAAGTTATTTAACTTAGCTTTAAATAAATTGAGTTCAGTTATTTTAAATCATGTTCAAGCTCTGACACATTTTAAAAATCACTGATACATGGAGATACACTGCAGAACTTAGTCTTTAAAATAAATCGTGCTGGGATAGCAAAGAGGGCCAGTAATGATTACAAGGAATACCACACCCTGGGAGGGAAACTGTAACAAAAAACAGGTATTGGCAGTCTCATGTACCATCAGTATGGAAGTGAGAAAATTCTTATCACTACCCTCAGCTACTTATGTGGAATTTACTTCATCTAAATTAACTACAAAATACATAATTCTAATTTTACCTGTGTATATGTGGTTGCAAGAAGTGTATACTTGTGGCAGATGCATCAGTCATTCAAATTAGTAAAGACCAGCAGGAAAGATACATTAAGAACAACTTTGTATTCTGGAGTTGATATACAGGACTCTCACAGAATCAGTGGGGTACTAAATAGACAGGCAAAGCAGGGAGATCTCTCTCACACACACACTTCTTCTTTTCCCATCTTTGGAGGGAAAAGTTCAAGAAAGTGTGAACTGTTCACCAAAAGCAACCATATGCACTATCAGTTCACTGCAGTGGGAACCACTGGGCTGTACTGCATAGAAATTCCTTTCTCTCTGCATCTCTTGGAGGAGAACTTGAAGAATTTATTTTCTGTTCTACATGACTTAAACATTTATAAATTACTTTTAAACCTGGGAGGTAATATGAACATCTGGGAGTTCCTGTCTTTGACAGAAGTTTAAAAGACTACAGGCTATATTCTGGTGTATGAAGTCACACATATATAAACTTTGATGCTGGTCCTCTCACAAATCATTTGTATCTTGAGCAGACTGTATTTTAAAAGGTGCAACTAAAGGGACATGCTTACAGTATCCTGGCTCTGTCTTCCACAACCACTCTCTTTAATTAATCTTAGAATAAAAGCTCTGAAACATAGCAATATCCTTGGTATATGTACAGTTCATTGGGACAACAACCCAGATTGCTGCATTACAAATTACCATTAATAAATCATTGCAAAAACTCGGAGTTTAATTGCATTGGAATAATGGATTTGCTATAGAGAGAATGCATAAGGGGTGAAATTGCACTGCAAGACTGGCAACTGTTTGCCTTTAATATGAATAGATTAATTAGACAGTGCATTTGAGACATGACTGCCTGGAAGAATTTTCTACCCAAACCAATGCAGTGAACTCAACAGGATGAAACTTTGGTTGTCAATGGTTACTCTGTAGATCTTTGAAGAAATTTATTTTTATAAGAACTTACAAAATATTGGCATCATCATTACATGTTCAAATGTAATTAAGAGTTCAGCGAGTGTGATATTTTAAAACATGTTCAAGATGTACCATGCTAATGCTCCTGAAAAAAGATTGTAACACGCCTTCTTAACATATAGATTTCCTTTGGTCGTTCAAGACCCATATTACCCCACTGGAGACATATGAGCACTGTGGATTTTTTTTTTAAAGATTTTTTGTTAGTGGTTGGAATGGCAACAATCTAAGTGAAAGTTTCTACAGCAGCAACTGGTCTATGGAGAACTGCCTGGATGAGAAAGAACACATAGCAAAGGAAACAGCAAAACCTGTGCTTCTGAAATGCACAGTCGTACAGTTCTGCAGTGCAGCTGGGAGTGTGAGCTGCCATTCAGACTAATTGGTGAGGCACTCTCAGTGTTGGAGTGATGTGTTTGAAAATAACTACACGTGATCACAAAACACAGCCCTGGCAGTGTCTACCCAGTACTGATGCTGATACAAGAGCCATTGCAAACTTAGCAAAAGCAGCATCCCTGGCTAACCTGTGGCAGAATATGTAATCACACATTAGAGCTACAGGGAGGGCTCCATGCATCTTGGTTCATAAGTTATAAAGCTAAAATCTTTGATTTCTGAAAATTTCTTCCTGTGGTAAGTGAATTATCACATGGGAGTCGATTATTGTCCAAAGAAGCAAAGAGCAATGAGTTTAACTCATAGCACAAACAGTTCAGTTGAGACAGTAGGTTAAATTTCATAATGGCAATGACCCAGAGAGGCAGTGGGAATCAGTGGATGTATGCCAGGGAATCTCTGGAGCTGGGGAGCTCTGAGCTGGGGAGCTCTGCTGTGAACAGCAAAGGCAGAGCTGATCCTGCTGTGGGGGAGTAGGAAGGGAGCAGGCTGTATCCCAAGACTGTTCCTAGTCTTATTTTTCCGTAACTGTATTTATTTCCTTGTTCTGTGCTCCACATTTTGTTTTCATTTTGTATATACATCTCAACTATATGCTGCATTTAGACTTCAGCAGTGTCCTATGTCTGTTTAGTTATTTGATCCAGTTAACATGAATTGGATTATAGAACTGGAATGCAGAGTTTGATATTGCAAAATGAAACAAGAAGTACAAAAGCACAGCATTACACTGATGTTAATTTCTTTGCAGAATTAAATCCTTAGCCTCTTGCACTAAGGAACTTGCTCTCTTCCATTTCAGAAGCTGTCAGACCTTATAGTTAATTTATAATGTGCTGTTACATATAGTATGCAAACCTGGCAGGAGTTGATTCAATCCAATATGATGCAAGCTTTTCCTAGAAATATTCTTAAAAGTCATAATATGAGGGCATGATATTGGACTAGCAAAACAGCCAGAGACAGACCCTGTAGCAACAGAGCAGCTGATGATCTGCCTTCCCCAGCTGTTAAGTTGCTGTTTTGCTAACAAAGTGTCGGATAACCACACTCTCCAGACAAGATTTTATTAAAAATGAAACTAGCTTAAGTGAAAGTGGAAATGCCTATGTGGATGTTTCAAACAGCAATGAAAAGATTACTGAATTTTGGCTCTGATCTTAAAATCATCAGTTATAATTAACTTAAGGGTAACTAGAAAAGATGAGAGGGAATGAAGTAACAAGGCAACCAAAGCCGCTGTGTTTTCAGAAATAACAATCATACAGCTTTCATGATTTCAGGAACTACTTGCAGAAATCTTTACAAAGGGAGATAAAATGTAGATCTTGATTTCAAATGCATACAAGACATATATGTTCAGCAGTGGGTTGTCTGGTTCAAGTGTTTCGGTCAGGGCTATTGAGATAATTTAACACATCTGAAATCAATGGATCTAGAGTTGCTATAGGTCTTTATATATTCGTACCTAAGATTTGTGGCTTACAATGGTCTCATAGTTAGGGAAAATAGGAAATATTACTTTAGTTCCAGACTTCCTCAGTGACCTTGGAACCCATTACTACCAATGCCATGTGCCATCTGTACATTAAAAAACCACGAAATTTTCCCCTAACTCTTACAGATGTGCTGTGAGTATAAAACCTGATGGTAGAGTTTTGAGGTTCTCAATAAATCTGGACAGCTGATAGATGTTCTGCCTGAAGAAAAAAAAAAAGATGCAAGATGAAGCAAGAAACACCCAAAATACTAAAGAACAATAAACCCATCCAGCCTGAAATAACCGATTACTGGTACTTAAGGTGTTAAGAAAGACAGTGAGAAGCACATGCTGAAATCCCCCATGAATTTCAGATAAAGTAAAGAAGGGAGCTTTGGTTTCTATGCCTTGGATGACCAGTTCTGGGGAGAAAAGCTTCCTTTTCAATTAAAAACATTCTATCTATCTAAAACCTGAAAGATCTCCCTTGGTGAAACTACATGCTTTCCCTCTAAGAGCTATTTTTGACAAATAAGAGTTTTCAGACCAAACTGCATGGCTGAAACATTGCAGTCAGCTGTAGCACTCAGCTGGTGTGTGACAGAGCCCAGCTACACAGAGCCCTGGAGAGGAACCCAGGTGAGGAGTCCCACCACTGGCAGAGCTCGTCCCACTGTAACTGGAGCTTTGGGGCCCCTTTGGTTTCTCACTTGTGCTCTTTCATTGGAAGCAATGTCAAATACAAACTGCAAAGATCTAACACAGATAATCAGGAAGAAACTCAGGATCAGAGTAACTGTGTCCCATGTGTCCCTTGTCCTGATACAATGAGGGAGATAGTTCTACTGTCAAAGACACCAAACAATTAGTTTGTTTTATGTGCTCTACTGGATTTTTACTAGTTAACCAGTAAAGGACAAAAAGACAGTAAACCTCCACCTGCTTCTAAAGGATGCTGAGCCATGAGTATCTTATACCCCCTCTAATGTCACACTTGAGTGACAGTCCATCACCATTTAAGGTATACTAATAGGATGTTGAGAATGAAATCTCTGCTTTTTGATTGTGCAGTGTTCCTCCATGTGCATACCTGAAGGTAGGCTACTGAGGCTGTGATGAGCCTTCAACTCTCTTGGGCACCACTATGATGAGTACATAGCATAAATGTCTGGATTGATAAAATGAAAAGTTAACAAACTGCTAAGGTAAGATCAATCCTGAAATCACAGCACGGTAGCCATGGCAATGGACAATTCTGCTTCTAATATACACTATAAGGAAAATGGTATTTCTTCTTTACTTTGCCACCTACTGACTTTTGTCTTAGACTAAGGTTGTAATTTCTGTTTGCTGTGTGTCCACATTTTCCTTCTGTTTGTACAAAGCCTAGGACAGGGACATCTAAATTGTAATTGGTCCTCCTAGTTATGCAAGACTGCTACTACAAGATTGATAACAATGATACAGTCTTTCCAAGAAAGAGACTTACATGTGCTATCAGGCTGCATGAGAAGAATAATGAAATTGTGCCTGTCGCTTCTATATTGTGTAAAATATCTAAGATGGCCATTATTTGCTTATTTAATATACATGTAATGTTATACATGTAATAACATTCCAAATCATTCCAAAAGCAGTGAGACCCTGCATTAATTTCACTTGTGATCACAACACCAGTGGCAGTGCTTCTTAATCATTTGGATGTGCAGTTAAGAAAATGGCATGAAACTTCAAATTGGCAATGCGTAGGATAGAACGTCTTCGCCCTGAAGAGACTGAGTTAAGCTTCCTTAAAGCAACATCTTTCAAGGCTGCCTGAGATTTTCTTTTTCCATTTCTCTCCTTCTTCTTGCTGCACACCTAGCCATATGGGTAATATAAACCTTTTTAAATATCTAGTGTGCTTTTCCTGCACAGATGAGAAAGAGAAATTGGAAAAAGTCAAATTACTATGGCATTGTTTTCCTTTCCAAGGAACCAAGCCCAGGCTTTGACTCTGCAGTTAAAGCTTTTAGAAAGGCAGAAATAGAGCATAGGGTTAGACTTCATGTTTAAATCTGTTTCCCTACACTCTCAACTCCACTCGTATGCTTTCATGAGCACCAAATTTATACAAAAATAAAAAAAATCCTGAAGTCCTGCCAACCAATAATAATGAATGTCAGTATTTTGATACATGAAGCAGCTGGTATCTCTTACTAATATTTCAATTAGCAATATGAATGCTAGTTATAAATATTTCTGTGCACTTTGGGAATTTACGTTTGGAAGGCTTGGCTGGAGAAGAACTGGAAGTGCTACCATTTTCTGATACAGCCTGAATACCTCTTGGCGCAGCAGGTGGACAGGATGCTATATAGATACTACTTAGGCATGTGTTCATGCTACAAGCTAGGTCCCAGCATTGGCTGTAACTGAGATTTGGCACTGATTCCCATTTTTAGCCCCTCTTTTTGGTTGCTTATAACTTTGCAAAGCTTTAAGTGCTTGCAAATGCTCTGTCTATGACTTTCTATTTGGAGAATAGATTTGTTTTTGGAGAATTCAGCCAAAAACTGTTTGCAGAAAAGCTGGATCTCTCACACAAGTTACTGTGTTTGAGGGGCTGAAAACTTCCAGTGCCTCAAGCGGGAACATGAGAGAGTCAGAAATCTCCATTAATACTTGTCAAACTTTTGCCCAAATTCCATTTTGAAATTCACTTGACATAGGATCAGTGGAGGTTTATTAAAATTTAGTTTCCAAATTCCCTGACAATTTCAGACATCATATGCATACTCTGGCATATGTGAGTAAACTGGGAGCCTGCAGGTAGGTGAAAACTGAGATGAAGAGAAAAGGTGAAAGAACAAAAATGGAACTGTGTGGGAAAGAGTGCAATTTACTGACGAGGTATGAACCAGACTGCGAAAAGATCCAAAGTCAGCAGGAGTGTGGGAGACTGGAGCCCAGGGAGGAGACCAGCCTGTGGGAGACAGCCTGAAACTGGAGGCTGGGAGACAGAGTCTGCAAGTGGAGACAGGGATTGCCTGTGGGACGAGACCACAGTGGTCACCTTTAATTTTGCAATCCCCCATGGTGTGAGTTAAGTACACAGCATAGCAATAGCACATGGATCTTTGGCCAATCCAGGACAGTAATGGCCTTGTAGTACTTACATAGTTTTCTCATATTTATTTTCTTTTTCCTTTTAACCAAGACAGTTGTGTAGCTATTTCAGTTTATCTTAATAATAGAACTAGAAGAAGAGATCATTCCTGCCATTTTCTTGATCCTCACATCTCTGATGGGGAACGCTGTTCCCTGTTCCCTCCTCCTGTGCTCCCTTCCCCCTCCTCTGGATTTTCAGTTTGGCCATGAAGAGGAGCATGTGACTTTTTATATCCTGAAAACTAATGCAGAGGTGTTAGAATTACTGTCATAATTGTTTGAAGAAAACTGCTAGCCTTTCCAGAAGGAGAGGGGAACAGCAGGAGGGTTTTTTTTAATGTAAGTTTAATTATAATAGCCAAGTAGCTCAGCACAGTCAGAGCGTAAGTTGCAGCTCCCTGTTTATGATACACCTGCCAGGAAGAATTTCAGATTCCTTAAGACATGTGTCTAATAACTGGTGTCAGTCCCTAAAGGCACAATCCTTCTGCTCTATATTCTTTTCCACTTCAACCTGTTCATTTTTTATTAAACTATGAAAACACATAGCAACAAATCCTGTAAAATTAATAACTTATACAACAAAGTAAGATTAATGAAATGCTTTATAAAACAGCTTAATCAGTGACAAGGCTAAATGCTGCAGTTCACAAGTTCTGAACTTGGAAATTCACAAAATAAATCATTTCTGTTTACTCATACTGGGTTTATACAACTCAGACAGTAACAGTCACCTTCAATGGATATGCAAAGATTCAATGGGAATAGAACAAAAGAGCCAACAGATGGCACTGCCTGTAATTCTTTAACAGTGGTTTAGGGCTTTTTTTTGCATTAAATTATGTAATTTTTCAGGGCTATTTGTGAATGCATCAACAATACTCTATTTAGTATGTGATACAATGTTTTTACGTGCCCATGAGTAGCATGTCTAAAATTTTCAAGGCCAGTTTTAGCATAGCTATAATAGCTTGAATGGAGTCTCAAAATATTTTGTATCTGGAAGCTGCTTTTTTTTTCTCCCTCTCTCTGTTTTTTCGCTGACTATCAAGACTATTGCAGGAACACCTCCCAGGCATGTTATTGTAGAACGTCTGGTGGGTGCATGGTAGTCTTCAGCTGTGGCTGTTATTATTGTAAGAGTGCTGGGCAGCAGTTTTGGACAGTATTGACAGTGAGCCAGTCTTCAAATCTGGTGCTAAACTTAGATGACTGTTGTCAGCAGTACTACTCCCGTGAGTATCACTTGCAAAATTAGGTATTATGTGCACAACATTACATGAATCGTATGGTTGCTGTAAAGCTGAGAGGGAGCACTCTGGAACTACACTCTGAGATTCTACAGTGGGATTTCTTAGTCTAAATCCTACTCTAAATCACAAGGACCGTTGTTTACTGAGGTGCCAGTGGTGTAAGTCACAGCTTAAAAGACAACCAGAAGCAGGATCAGGCAAAACCCTCCAAAACAAACGGCAGTTTTATAGTATTTTAACTGTAACTCGGGGGGGAAATAAAAGGAAGGTTGGAAATGGATAAATCCTCCTATAGATCTTTTCTGGCAACACTGCATCTGTTGGAGATCGCAGTACACAGAGAAAACCAGGATAGAGTTGTAATCTGGTTGCTTTTCCCTGCTCTTCAGCACTTGCTGGGTTCTCCAGTTCCATTTCCTCAGATTCTCACCCACTTCTGTTCAAAAATAAAGTGTTCTCTTCAAATATAGAAATTAAAATCTATCTATGGACAAGAAGTATCCTTCTTCAGAGGTCACTGATGAAGCTGTAATGTCTCCTGAACAGTAATTAAATATATATAGGGTTTTTTCTCTAGTTTTGTCCTGCCAAACAGTTCAGCTGTCCATTTCTACATATGCTCTCCTGAAATCTGCTTTTCTCTTCCAGATAGTGTACCCCACTGGTATGTCCCTGAACACCCTCTCTGCTTTGAACAAAATACTCAGGGTTTTTGATTCTGTTGCTATTATTTAGATATTGCAATAATAGTATATCTAATATATAAGCCAGACATTCTTGGGGTGATGCATTTAAACACAAATTGTTATTCGACATCTAAATCCATTTTAGTCACCTAAATGAGATACGTAATTTCCAGGAGCACAGAAGTAAAACTAAGTGGTTTTGAGCCTTCCTGGAAATCAGGATACTTTTATTTAAGTGTCTAAAAATTTAAGAGGAAGCCTAAATTCAGATACACCCAGTTGACAGTGCTGGCCCTGCATTTTCCCCGTGAAGTTAGAGGTATGTGGAAGATGAAATGGAGATACTCAGAGGATAGGAAAGAGAAGTATGCATTTTTCTGTTACTCTGATGATACTGCCATTGACTTTTCCTACACACTGATACAGTTAATATAGCACAGGTAAGTCTGTTGCCCGTTCTGCAGGAAAAGAGATCTCCAACATCAACAGGGAGCTGTTGTATCATGAGGCTGCATAACTCAGCTGTCAGGGGCCGTGTGGAAGGGGACGAAGAACCCCAAGGACAACTACAGCCATTTTGTACAAGTGAGCAGACCTACAGCTGCAAACTGAAGAGCTCTTTGTTATCCTCCTGAATTAAGTAGCATTTAGGAATGCAAAATCTGAATTTATTGGTGCAAACAGGCATTTGGGAAAACAAACAGATGATTGTATGGTAAATGTCATAAGAAGCAGCCTTTGACAGACCTGGGCCATGCTGCATCTTTGGGACCTTTCTGTCAACCCGGTGCAGAGCCACTGGAGATATTTGAACCCGACCCCAGCAGGCAACAGAGGCTGTGCAAATACATTCCTCTAATTAGTACTACTGGACCCATTTTGTGCCAGGGATGGAAGGTGAGAAACCAGGTGCTGGGGCTGTGTGTGATGCAGATGGGATGGTTGTGGCTGCAGACTCACCAAGAGACAGTGCCCAGTGCCCCCATGGGGCTTGGCAGGGGTTGCTACAGCCCCCCAAAACATCCCCTGGCTTTTTTGCAAGGTTTGGAGGATGGGAGAGTTAAAATCTGAGGAGTGGTTGGAAGTAGAAAGGGAAGAAGTGATAGGTGGAGATAAAGCAATGATTGCAGTTGGTGGGGAAGCATCAATTACAAAAAGAAATCAGAGGAAAGCCTGTACAGAGGTGGGGTGGGAGAGACCAAAGCATCATGGTGGAGTGTGGAGAGATGGAGGAGAAATGAGGAGTGGTCTGAATGCCTGCGTGTCTCTGGTGGTGAACAACAGTGAATCTTAACAAAGTGTTTTAGTTACTACAGGAGCATGAGCTCAAGGGTCAAGAGCAAAAAACGGCCATTTTGCAAGGTTAAAAAGTTAACCCTGGCAGCTGACATTGCTGTACGGTGTTCAAAGATGGAGCGAGCAGGAAAATGCCAGAGGCAGCAATGCCAGGGGTCCACAGGAGACACTGGAACTGCTCAGTTGTGTCTGCACTCACAGTACCTTACTCATTTGGAAAGTGGTAATGAGAAGACATTTACTTAAAGGCTGATATTTAAAATAAAAACCACCAGTTTTACAAGCATCGACTTGTAGCAGTTAATAACTGTGTCAGGAAAATGGAAGGTAATTTGAACAGCCAGCTCCTCCATCTGAAAACCTTGACATGTGAACAAGCTACTCCTAGAATAACAAGTTACCAGAGGCAATGGCTAAATTCAAAATTGCACCAGTGTGGCTGTAGATCAGTTTAAAATATATTTAATTAAATCAAGCAAAACCTCTGTTTCTTGTAATTTATTCAAAGGTCCTTTAGACTTAATCTGAACTGATTCAAATCCACGTGAACCTGTTTTAAATACAATTAAGGAATGCCTGTGGGTTGGCTGGGTCTTGAATCTGCCAACAGCAAAAGCACACAAATGAACCTATGAGATGCTTGTGACTGAAGTGAAGTCAGGTAAATGAGAGTGTTTTTTCTTATTAAGTAATCCATGTGCTTATTTGGGCTGGGAAGACGGCCCTCGGGATCCTGGAATCAAGTCAGGTGGCAGTGGTGCAAGGATCTGCATGTGCCTGATGTCTCATTTCCTACGCTGACAGCTTTTAGCTAGTAGCCATATTCAAAATAGACAGATCTTTTGCATAGTAAAAAAGCAGTAACAGAGAGTTGCAGAAAATTGTCTTATTTTCATTTTGTTGACTTTTTCCTCACATAGCATTTTCCATGACTCTTTTAGTCTGTAAGAAAAACCAGACTCCGCTTATTAAAAATATGTGTGTTTCTGAAGGGATACACTTATCCAATCTAACCTTCATTACGATGCTTCTAATTAACCAATCTGCTTCACAATAAAGTATCTAGCTGCCACCAAAATCAACACTTTTCAGTTATTAATAGATTAAGGAAAGAATGTTAATTTCTTCAAGCTCCATTTCCTTCGGTCTCATTACTTTGCAAGCCAGATGGTAGCAGGGCCAGACCTATCAGCAGGCACTGGGAGGAAGAATACACTCACTGAGTGCCAAGCTGCAACATGCACAGCATCCAAAAACCTGCACTCTGGGGTGGCTGCTTATGAGTCCTAGGAATTATTCTGCAGAGAGCAGAAGAAATCATGAATCAATCTAATTTTGTTTGATTTTTCCCACCTCTCCCCCTACGGTACCTGACATCATCTCCAGAATAATGGCGGTGTGTGCCTCCAGCTACAAAGGAGGTAGCTCTCCATTTTTTTTTAGGTTGCCTTTTTCCTTATGCTGATGGATTTTACCACCTCTTCTGAACTGGCTAGGGTGAGGTCAAGTTGGAAGAGACACTGTCATCTACTTCCAATTTGCTAGAGACTTACTTTCTGCAGTATAAGTCTTACGACTAAGAGAAAAGCACTTAGTCATGCTGATCAAGTCAACATATGTGGTGCATTCCCTGGCTCACATGGCAGTAAAACCCAGAAAGGGTTCACCCCCATTTACAGACCAGGTAAAACGATTCTCATGCTAAAATTTTAAGAGGATTTTTATTCTCCTCTTGGATATAAATTAAAGAATTAGAGGTTTTGAAAGAGAATCAGCATTAAAACTTCTGAAAAAATTAAGACCATCTGTTTTTCAAAAAAAACTCTCCACGATTTTGCTTGCCATCAGAAAAAAACTGAAAAATTCCAATGTGACCTGAAACTAAAATTTGAGAAAGATTTTCTCAGGTTCCACTTTCTCTCCTTGAAAACATACAAGGAGGGTAGTTCAGAGAAACACAAGACTGGGTCAGGTTATCTTTTCATAAAGAGGCAGAACTAAACATACCAGGGCCATTATGAAAATATGTTCTTGAAACTTTCCATGGGGAATTCTGCCATCTCTCTGAATAGCCTGAAACAGTAATTTTCTATTGTTCTAATTAACAAGGTATTCCTAAAGTCAAACCTGCTGCAAATTAAGCCACTGTCGTCTTATCCTTCCCATGCTGAACAATTGATTACTTATTCCCTTTAGCATCCATTTTGTGTATTGTAAGACTGTTAAAGTTTCTATCCTAAATATTGACTTCTGTGTAGCAAAAGGATGTTTTATTTACAAGAGCTCAAATTTTCTAAGTTTCTTTTCATTCTCATTCCTCTATCCTGGATTTTTCTCAAGCATTTTTTGGGCTCTTCCCAGCTTACCAATGCATCCATGACTGATTTTTTCAACTTGTTCACAGTTGAAAAACAAGACTAATTTAAAGTAAACTGGAATGTTTACCTTTTCCAAAAAATGAAAATAAAAGAAAGAAAATTGTGAACATTTTCCACAAAAGGTAATTTTCCATTCTTTTACAGAAAATGCCCTTAGATTAAAACATCTTACCATCCCAAAACGCACTAAACCTCTAAACATAAATGTAGGAACTGTAGAAATTTTGTGAAATATCATAGTGAAAATGCTCTGAATGGGACCAGGGCACAAATACACCACAGCATGGGGAAACCTTTTAAAGAAAAAGCATCTGTTCTCATCCTCCTTTGTTTTGCCCTTTGTTGTGGGAAGGCAAAGTTACACTTTCCTTGTCCATCCAAAAGCCAGGATGAGCAGGGTTGCATGAGCAGAGTGATGCAGGCAGGACCTCCCAGCCCCACCCCACCACAGCCTGCAGCCCCGAGAGGGAGCAGCCGCAGCGACGGCTCCAAGTTGGTGAGCTGGGAACACTAAAACTAACGGTAGACAGAGATAAAAAACGATCTGCTGGCTCTAATTATAGAGTTGGGTTATAGAGTTTAAGTATAAAAGACTTTCACACAAACTCATGTGTATGATAGCCTTATGTAATTAGATATTGCAGAAGACCTAGATTAATAGTAATGAAGGCCATTTTAGAAAGGCCAGCTAAAATTACCCAGAAAACGAATTGTGAGAAAAAGAATAGAGGCACTGATGGGGAATTTATCAGAAAAAAATAAAGTTCTGTCCTTCATCTAACAATACTGAGGGAGGGGAAGCAAGTAGCAGTATCAAAATGGTAATCTGCCAAGACAGAGATAATAAATCCTATAGTTTTTAGGAAACAAAATGAGCTCCAGCTGGTACCCCACATAGTGAAAAAAAACTATTTATGTCACTATATACAAAAAGCAGTTGCTCCTGAAACTTTGTTTTGGCCTTCAGGAACTATGTTTTCTCACCAAAGCAGGAGATGTCAAGGCTAAGACCTAAATACTTTCTTGATGGAGAGTCTGCAGATACAGAAACGATGGATGAACAAATGCAAGAAAGGCTAGACCTATCCGAGACCTCTCATTCTTTGCCACAGGTTCATAGAGCTGAAAGGCTCCCCGGGGCTCATTTGGTCCGTTCATTGTCCCCAAGGCAAAATCAGTGATAACCTTGCCATTCCTGAGCAAGGCTAGTTTAATCTGTTTAATCAGTTCTTAGAGACATCCAGCACTGGAGGTGCTGCAGATTTTCTTGCCTATCTGTTATAATCCATTTTTATATACACACATATGAGATATATTTTCTAACATGATAAAACTTTCTTGCACCAATTCAAGTCCATTATTTTTTTCCTATTTGCTCCTGCATAGGTTTATCCCTTCCTCACTGCAGTTGTGTTGAGGACTGTCATCATTTATTCCCTCATTGTCTGGGTTACGCAATCCTTGTTCTTTTGTTCTTTTCCCATACATAACATTTTCTATTAGCTTGATCATCCTTGAGACCAAGCTTGTGATTCATGCCTAATATTACCTTGAACTTGTTCTTATTTATTTGAAGTGCAAGGCATGGTGGTGAGGGTTCATTTCCTTAAAAATTGGTAACATGGTTTAGCTTTGCTCCTACAGGGTAAGCCAAGATGAAAACCATTAACATATGTAGAATGTCTGCTACAAAACCATCCCCCATTGCTCAATCAGTTTGCTGCCTCTTCTTGTGTGAGGGGGACAGGGATATTCAGGGGAGGACAGTGACAGAGGTGAGTCAGCAACCTTGTTTTTTACCGCAGTAACCTTATTTTTTCTCTCCCATGGGAGTCTGTAGGCAACTAATATTACCTTCCAAACAAAAAGCATTTAGTGGGATATCTCATGTCAAGCATCCCAGTTTGATGGCATCAATAATCAAAAAGGTCTGATTTAAGATTCTCCATTTCAAAAAGAATTATTTTAACTGAGGGAACCTGTTAAGGATGTCAAGTAACTGAAAAGTATATCAGAACTGTCATGTGATAGAAGGTTCAGACTTCTTTGTATCTCAGAGACAGAAATGTCTGAAACATGTATGCCAACCTAGAGGTAAAAAACTTGGAAAGGATGGTTGCATACCAAACTGCAGACCTGAAGGGAAATGCTAGGGCTAAGCAATAAGGCTATAAGCAAAGGAAGAAGGAAGCGATCAGTAAAGAAAACTAAGGTATTGGAAAGTACTGAAATATAATGAGACTCTCCAAAAAGTGAAACTCAGTTGCACCTGCCAAAGGAAAAAAACCCAAAACACCCAAAAAAACAGCAAAGGGTTCATATAATTAAAAATTAAAAGGAATTGGCTGCAATGCATTGAGAGTAGGAGAGAACGATTAAAGATGGACCGGATATGGCCTAAAGATAGATAAACAAAAGTCCTCAATTTTCCATAAAGATATACTGAAAGCCTTTCCAACATTTTGAAAAAATAAATTCTAGAAAAATACTTTTGACAAGCTCATAAAATGAGGCATTATACCAGAAGACTGCAGACCAGCTTTTACAGCTTTTTTTCCCTATTTTTAGGAAAGAGAGGGCAGAAGAAAAGCAATTCCAGCAACTATGCTACAGTTCATGATCATCTGAGAACACTGGACATCTGGAGGTTTCAAGAACAAAGTGTGAGAACATTGTTATCAAAGACTCAGAGGTAAACAATTGAGGATTTATTAGGCCAGGAGAGAGAAATTAAGGGGAGCTAGGTCTTCCCTCCCAGCAGTGCTGGCTGGTGTTACCCAAGTGGTGCAGCTGCTTGGAAGGGTGGTGGGCAGTGGTGGAGGGGCTCTCAATTTGTTGTACAAATGCACCATTCAGAGCACTGATGTTTCCAGTCCTGTAGAAGGAATATAGGATAAAATTCAGCATGAGATTCACAAATTTTTTCTAATATCATCAAAATAACCCAGTATCTTCCCTCCACACCTTATTTTTCCATGCATATGACATGCAGGCAATCTTAATTATCTTAATTTCAGTAAAGCACCACAAAAGCAATTGTACAGATCAGTGCTGATTACAGCAGCACTTAAAGGAACGTAGGAAACAAACCAAATAAGAGATTGCAAAAGTTAATCACAGAATCACAGAATCAGAATCACAGAATGTTAGCAGTTGGAAGGGACTTCGAAAGCTCATCCAGTCCAACCCCCCTGCCAGAGCAGGACAACCTAGAGCAGGTCACACAGGAATGCATCCAGTTGGGGTTTGAATGTCTCCAGAGAAGGAGACTCCACAACCTCTCTGGGCAGCCTGTCCCAGTGCTCTGGCACTCTGACAGTGAAAAAGTCTTCCTTGAAGAACTTGAAGGAAGAATCTTGAAGGAAGAAGTAGGATGCTAAAGGGATCTCTAGGATCATCTGCTGCATGGATCTTGCTTAATATATTCTTAATGACCCTGATACACGAAACAAGAGTGTGTTGATGACATTTTCTGATGACTTGAAATTAAGAACTGTGATGAAATTAATCATATCAATGGCAAAACCAAACACTTGTAAGCTAAAACTATTTTTTTTGGCCAGAAGTTTAGTTTTGAAAAATGTGGAAAGTGTAGTGGATTTGGAAATCATTGAGGAAGATGAAAGTGTGGGTGTTGAAGATGATCACAACTTCCATGGAAGTGTCTGCAGTGAGGGACGTGTGCGGAAAAGGGGTGAATGGCTTAAAATATATACAGGAGAACTGGGGAGTCATTAGTGTCCATCCAGGCACTAGCAAGATATTATCTAGAACCCCATGGTGAGTGTTGGTGATTTCTGCACAGGTGCACTGACCAGACATATGGCAAGTATGGAGAAAGGCTACTGGGGAGACAGCTAAGGAGTAAAAGCCTAAGATCTGAAGCCTTTGATTTGCAAAGTCTTGCAACATGTAGGCTGAAATGGAATATGACCACTCCCTATGGGTGCAACATTGAAGACTGAAATCAGGAGAAAAAGAGCTGTTTAAGTTAACAAACACTGTTAGTCCATGAACAATACTGAGCTGAGGGTAAACTTAGGCTGGACACTATTGGGGTCTCCTGCAATAAGAAAAATTTTGTACTTGAATAGCCTTCCTGCAGAAACAGCATGAATAAAAAGCCCTCTAAGACAAAATGAGATTATTTTATGAAAAGGATTACATTATATGGCTGACTGAGACAGCAGCAAGGAGGACTTTATAATTAGGAGGACACTTTCAATCTTTCTCTCCTGTTTCTGTATGGACCACTATTCACTTTGTGGATTAATCAAACAATTTCATTTCTAATAGCAAACAAGATGAGAAGAATACAATGTCTAAATAATTCTGAGAGTTCTCACAAACAGCCCAAGGCCTTTCCACACAAAATTACAAAGAAAAAATCATCTAGTCACCGTTGTCCTCCTTTAGGCTATGGGATAGCCATGGAATTTGCACCTTTGATACTTAATATACTTAATGTACAAATGCAGCCCATCTGTCTCAGATTAGCAATTAACTGTAACAGCCTGACATCTCTAAGATGCAGTGCTAAGTCTCCACATCTGTGCAAGTGTGCTCCAAATTGTGGCCTGCAGACCCAATCCTCTGGCATCCAGGCCAGAGAGGCTACTGGAGCTCAGTGTGACTCCCTCCTTTTCTGCTCGTATGAGCTTCCTACTAAATGTACTGCCTGGGTGTGGGTAGAGGGTGCACAAAGGTACACAGGTTAGGGAGCTTCCAGTTTAGATCTATATGACAATGGAAAAGAAGGACATTATAAGCAGTAACCTGGCTCCGGAGGGTTTTTAAGCGATTCCTGCAGTGCATGCCTTCTCTTTGACCTTGGCCAAGTTTTCTCAGCTGACTCCCTGTAAAAAGGGTGTGGAAATTGTTCCAGCTTATAGGATAGGGACCAGAGAAAAGAGCACATCAGTGATCACAGGAAAGGGGACTTTTTTTAGTACAAGAGGCTAAGTACCAGATATAGTTGGGTTTCATGTATGCAAGTGTCTTTGTAGTATGCAGAACAATTTGATTTGTCAATAAATGCCCATTAATTTAATTCTCTATTGAAATGTAATGAGAACACAATGAAGGATAAAATTTTAGCTCCAGAAAAGGTAGCAGGAGTTTGGCTATTCACATGAATAAGGTCAGCAGATTTAACTCTTTTTACAAAATCCAGACTATTGTAAAGTCTAGCTTACCTGTGTAAGGTCACTAAGGCTTAAACTACCCTGGCTTTGCTGAGGCTAATCATAATGCTGTATTACCCTTCAGTTCTGCAAGGAGCACTTGATCAAGATGAAAATGGTCCAACTTTTCATGGGGAAGGTCAAAGCAGGGTGCAAACCTTTAGAAATTCAGTGTTAAATCCTTGGAAGTCACTTGTCCTTCCCTGTTGGTTTCACATGTTTATGAGCAGCTGCTGCAGTCTGAGCCCTGGTGGACTGGGAACATTGGAAAGCTGCAGGGCATCACAGCAAATAGGTTTAGGCAGCGCTCTATAGAGAACCTTGGAGCTGGAAAGTGCGGGCTGATTGCTTTATTCTGGCATGGCCTCCCTAAATAAACAGTTTTTTTCTTTCCATCTCCTGGTCCTAAATTTGCTCCCCGGGAGTCCCTCAGGACCCTGACTGGCGACAGACAAACACGTCCACCCCGAACATGCTGCCCCCAGGCCACTGTCACAGCCCGAAGTCCTTCGGCAAACTCAGCTCTGCTCTTCACAGTTGTTTTCCTTTCCTGCAAAGATTGACTGTGAATCTTAATAACTTCCCTGAAACAGAGGAGGATTCTCAGTCTTTCTTCCCCAAGTTAATGCCAGCAAGCCTGTTAATATGGGATAAGCTCAACTACAAATCAGCTGTTTTTCTGAGCTAAAGCAAACCAAAAGATTTCAAAGGCATTGCATGCAGGTTTAGAGGAGAAAATCCTTTCTGTACTTACCTCTCAACTTTTAAATCCTTCATCCATTTGCTAATCCATCCTCTCATTTTGTGATCGGAGAGAAACAAAAGGCAGTGGAGGAGTTGTTTCCTTATCTTTCATCTCCCTTTTCTTCAACCCACAGCAAAACACCAAGAAAGACAGCACAAGAAGTGTTCTTCATTTGTTTTGTAATTTTGCTTCAAATGCATGATGCCCTTTGCTGAGAGAGTAAGACATCATCTCTGACATGAATGGGTTAAGATGAAGGAAAGATATAAAGTACAGCTGAAAGGAACTAGCTGACAAGGGCATGTGACTCAATTAACTTACAAGTTTGGTAAAGATTTGTCCTTATGGTAGTTGCAAAAATCAGGTCAGATTCTCTGTTCTTGAATCTGCCTCAGCAACACAGTCACCACCAGCTCCATACACTACTGGTGGGATCCTCATCAAGCTATACAGACTTATTCTGAGATTTTAAGTTTCCTTGTGCTATTTCAGCAGGCAGATATTTCAGATGGACCACAGAGCCAAACATGCAAGAAGAAAAAGAAATGTTCATGAGTGAAAGGTTAAAATAGCACTCTAGTAGTAGAGCTCACATTAGCTTCAGGGATTTATTTCCCTAAATGCTTGTGCATGGTTTATTAGCAGTGGTGACTGGGTTGTGCTTCTACAAGAACTTCCTCATGGATCATTGCTTACTACTTTATGACTTCAACCATGATTATACACAAAATCATTGCTAAAACCACTGGCATTGACACAAATGCCAATGGAATGGTAAATAGCAATAAGAAAGGACAGCCAGGTATTTTCATTAGTGAAAAAATACACACAGCAAAGTGTGACAGACAGACAGATGTTGAAGGAGACATGGTAACATAATAGCCTCTGGTAAGGTGGTAACTTCCCATGCAGAGACAGGCTCCATTGTCCAAGCACTCTTCTGCACCTTCCAGCCTCTGGTATTTGCAATGCAGCAGCACAGCTTCAGAAGACCACCATTTCAGGTTGGTCTGTGATCAGAAAAGAAGTTTCTCAAAAAATTGAAAAACTGGATTTGAATCTACGACACTGACCAGAAGCTGAACTTTTGCTCCCAGAGTAAGTGTCATATCACCAGGCTGATGTGGAAGAGGAAGGTACCTTCTCCAGCTTTAAATTCTGGGCCTTTTTTTTGACCCCAAGTCAGAAAGATGCTGAGTCAGAAAGGGCAAATATCTCCTCTTAAAGAGGTGACACTAAGAGGAGAGTTGTTGATTTTGGTTTTGAACCTAATATCAGTAAGGATAATCACAAAAGTCTGCATTCAGTTCTGATATCCACATACTTATAAGTTGATTTGAAAGAGAACACAGAGAGGAATGATACAACAATTTTAAAGCTGGAGAAAACACTTGCATGACGTCTTTGCATCCAGCTACTAGCGAGAAAACTAAAGTACACTGCCTAAAATGTATAAATATATCTTTACAAACAGAGGGTGCTGCATATTAAGGATTTTCAAAACTAAACTTCTGGCCAAAAAAAATAGTTTTAGCTTACAAGTGCTTGGTTTTGCCATTGATATGATTAATTTCATCACAGTTCTTAAACTCCAGTCTTCAAAGTCACCATGACCTTTCCTGTCCTAACAATTCTTTTAAATTTCAAGTCATCAGAAAATGTCATCAGCACACTCTTGTTTCGTGTATCAGGGTCATTAAGAATATATTAAGCAAGATCCATGCAGCAGATGATCCTAGAGATCCCTTTAGCATCCTACTTCTTCCTTCAAGATTCTTCCTTCAAGATTCTTCCTTCAAGTTCTTCAAGGAAGACTTTTTCACTGTCAGAGTGCCAGAGCACTGGGACAGGCTGCCCAGAGAGGTTGTGGAGTCTCCTTCTCTGGAGACATTCAAACCCCAACTGGATGCATTCCTGTGTGACCTGCTCTAGGTTGTCCTGCTCTGGCAGGGGGGTTGGACTGGATGAGCTTTCAAAGTCCCTTCCAACTGCTAACATTGTGATTCTGTGATTTTTCAGGAACAACTTTTACTTGCTTGAAGTGGCTGATGGTGCCCCATACCTCATTCTTAAGGACGTTTGATGGTAGTATGACCTGATGCATATATAATACTTTCAGAACTTTTCCTGATGTGTGCCACAAAAGCACAGAGGACATTTTTTAGGCAGCAAAGTGTGGCCACTTGGCCTTAGATGAGCACTCTGCTTGCCCTAAATAACTCTAATGAAGCCTTTTTTCTTTTCTCCTGACACCAGCATGCTCTTGTTCTTATCCACATTTTCTGCCAAAATGCTTTCAGGAAATATGAGTGTTTGTATCTTGTGACCCCCTCCAGTTTAGCACAAACTGAATCACACTGTATAGTTCAGCTGAGTAATAAAATATAATCTGATTGACAGGAGGTATTAGAGCAGGCCACATCATTACAGATCTTCTTTTAACCCAGTTTAACAAGTTGCTCCTGAGAAGTTATTTATTCTAGCTGTCAACATCTTGTTGTTGATATGACAGCGATCAAATCTCTGTTAGATCCTAATCTTATTCTTCTTACTCCACCTTCAAGTATCTGAGAGCCTCGTATAAGCAATATAACTTTTTGTCAGCAAAATTATTTGTTTGACATTGATCATTCACTGAAAGATACAACAGTGTATTTTTTTAATATATACAACAATTATTAACATGAGATAGGGATGGAATAAATAGCAGGTAATAGTGAATCACAGAGCACTGAAAGTCTGAATTGTTGCTATGTTGAGCTTGCTGATCCACATACAAAACAAGAACGTATTTCACAATTATGAAAACTCAGCAATGCATTCCCCAGTGCATAGATGTCACAGCAGCAAATTATTAGTCAGAGACTGATGTTCTCCTAGTGTCCTGGGGAGACCTCACTAGCTAGCAGAGTGACAGACCCATCTCTGTTATGAAGCTATAAGAGTTCTTTTATTGTGCCTCTTGATACTGTGAATTGGGGAGGGAAAAGCTATACATTATCTGTCAGGCAGACTCCACCTCAACTTGAACAGTCCTCTGACTTGAGAAACTCCTGTCCCTAAATGACGCATTCTATTCTGATTTTATCTTCTCCAGCCCCCCAGTCCTATTACTCTATCAGACCATGCCATTTGAATTGTATTGGACAGTGACATTACCTGGAAATTACTTGTGTGTATTTGCAGACTACTTTACAAGAATATTTTGAAGAGTAATTAAAGCTTGAAAATATCTGGAATTTTCTTGAAGTAAAGTTTAGGATGTTATTTGGAATATGTGAATCATTTTTTAATCGTGGGAAGTTTAATATTTCAGCTTAAGACACATTTGAATAAAAACATACCACCTACTGAGTTCAAAATTATTAATTTAATATGTTATCTGTCTCTTGGGCTACTTGTGAATGCTAGCACATCTCATTCCTGCAAGGGAGTCTGGAAGCAAGTTCAATTTCAAATGTGGGTACTTGAAAGTAATAGTCCTGATTTTCATCTCAAATCACTGAGGCGTGTTTCTCTAGCGACAAAAATTTTAAACTCAACACACAGTATATTTGTGACAGTATGGAGCCAGGAGGAGTATTTGATGGTATTCACAAAAGTGTGAAAATATTGCCCCAGGTGGGGAGAGAGCCCACCTAATCATCTCTGCATCTAACTGACTGTTTCAGACAGTCACTATGTTCCAGCAGCCAGAGCAACTGCATGTACCCAGGGGCAAATAGAATGTTTTCTATACTGAGCCACCCTGAAGCCTTGGGCCAAGCTCATCACACCTTGCTGACTGGAACCAGAACCAGTGTTGAAAACATCTTTCTTATTAATGGAAAGTAAAACCCTTCTCCATTGACTGATCCATTTCCTGCAGGGCTGTACCTCTAGGACAGCAAGATATGCACACCCCATCACCTCATCTCAAGCATATTCAGCTCTTTATCGAAAGGAGGCAAATTCATGTTTTTCTTTTCATGTGGCTTCCTTGCTAATTCTGCAAAGTCTGAATCTCCCACATCTGCTCAGTGCAATTTTTGCCTCACTGAAGGATGGTGTAAATAAAAGAGAAAAAAAGCAACTATGCCTTCGTTCTTCCTCTTCTCATGGACAACTAGCAACTTACGCGAATGATTATAATTTTTAAGATTTTCTTTACCAAAACTGAGTGTGACAGACACATCTCTTCTGGAAATCTCATTTTTTCAGTGTATCATCTCTTCACTACACTTGTATTTTTTATACACTGAGGGAATGTTGACACTTACCTCTCAATTTCTTGTTATGCTGATTCATTGTTTTTATTTTGGGATCTCGTATTTTATAGACTAGAATTTTTGTGCATAAAAGGAAAATGTGCTGCTTTCCAGTTCCCTTTGCATGGGTTGGCTTTTTGCAGTGATCTTAATAAAGTCTGTATTTCAGATATATATGAAAAAAGATCTGTATCACCCCTCATATCTCCTCCGCATTACAGCAGAGAGGCTCATATTTTTACATTATTTTTTCCCTCTCATTAATGATCAATTTGGTTTCATATTTTGGAGCAGTTATTTATGAAAATGAACAGCCTTGAAATTCTTACTAAAACATTAATTTCTGCATTTATTTTGCTGGCTTCCTTTGCAATTTCTTTGCAGCTCTTATGTAATTAAAAGAAAAATACTTCTACACTGGTTTGTACACGGAACGAGAAGGAAGCCTGCCTTTTTCAGCATAGGAGTATTTTTGAGAAGTATATTGGTTTCTCTCATTGTTGAAACTACAGATGTAAGCTATGTAAAGCTTTTCATGGTGTGTATCTACGGCATTTCTGCAGAAATTTCTGCATGTCAGAGCAACACACTTCTATCTAAATGGATGGAGGAGACATTAAGATGGAAAGCTGGTTGTGAAATGTTGTAGAATTACAGAAAAAATTCTCTTAAAGTCATTGGACAAATAAAGATTATTTCCCATGGGTCTGTGTCTCACATTTGGACTCTTTGATATACTGTAACTCTCAAATCTAGATACAGTACTTTGCAGAAAACTGCCCTGAAAGCAAGCTGTGAAGCAGGCACAATGGGAACCGCCCTGTTGCTCCTACTTGGGTGAGTCACTGTGCTCCAGAAAACGCACATCCCAGGGAGGAAACCAGAATGACATACTCTTGGGAAAAGAAATTCTGGGCCATAGCCCTTGCTCTAAGAATGGTTAGTGCATTTAGTGTGGACGAGTCATGGGACAGTCTTTTCGTCACTGGGCAATGTGGCAAGAGCTGTAGAACTTAAGTTACAACTGAGTTACAAGCATGAAAATCTAGCTTGTTATGTAGTTATAATGGTGGTGTAGCTGGGTATCAGGGCTGTGCCTCTGTGCAGGCTTCAGACATTAATTCCCTGGGTAGTCAACAGCCCTGCAGCCAGTCATTTGAGTTGGTGAGAAAACGGGCTGGTTTGACAGTGGACTGGTTTGAAATGAGTGCTCGATGTAGCTCCTCTACAGCAAAGTGTTTGACTGGTTGTGACAGGAACACTCCAGATGGGAATTTCAGGCAATTCTGGAGATTCTCCCCAGGCAACAATTTGTATGCTCAAATGTGTTGATTAGCGTCCTAGCTGGAGTGTCCTAGAGATGCCCAGACTTTTTCTGCTGTAGAAGTGATCAACATGTACATAGATAAGATACTTGGAAATAGTCAATAGAAATTGTTCCTGCAGCTACAGAAATATCACACAAACCATTTTTTTGGATGTAGTTATTTAAGCGCTCTTTGTATTTAGTTAAGGTAATCATGTGCTGGAGTGGTCATGCAGGATAATGAGCCAACCAGATTAGAACTGAGCAGAGCAGCAGTTCTGGGGCTCAATCCACCCAAAGATACTGCTGCAAGGACTCCTACAGCAGACTCCTGTCACCACCGCCCAGCAACTGGCAGTTATTTTTGAGAGATCTGATTCCCTATGCAAGTGTTTTGTATGCCAAGATGCCAATTTTTTTTTCTTTTTTTTTTAACAAACTTTATGCCCATGTCTATGCAAAAGCTAGAAAGTCAGTTTCTCTAACTGAGAAGAAAGAATTTTGAAGATACATTGGTATACTGTGTAAATGTGAAATATTTACTGTGCATTTGGAGTATGGATTTCATAGTCTGACCTAATTCTTGCCTACAAGTACACCACCACGAACCTACCGAACAATTGAAAGTTTATCTTTTGATCTCCAACTCTGCCTAATTAGGACATAGGGCTTGTTTTCAGTAATAAAAAAAACTTTCTATAAAAGAAAAGTGGTTTTTGTGTGAAGTTAAACCTGTAGAATATCCTTGCAAAAAGGTTAAAAGTTAAATTAAAATTAGATATGCCATGTCAAAAAACTCTCAGAACAGCATCTTTGTAATACTGTACTAAATGGAAGATGAATAAGCAATATTCCTAGTACAAGCAAAATGTGGTTTAGAGTTTCTGTCTTTGAACCACAGCAAAGAATTTGGCTAAAATTTCAGTGAAGTAAATAATGCATCAATAACGTTTGCAATGCCTCCCTAGGTTACTTATGCAAAACAAACAAGAGGTTTACTTAATGTTGGCATAACTATTCCCCCTATTAGTTTTGATCAATTGCTTTGTGGTCATGTTCATTAGACAGCCTGATCTGAACTGCAATTAGATTTTATTCTTTTAAAAGACAAAGCAGAATCCCAAGCCATTAATTAAAGGGTCTGACTACAGTTGGTTACAAGATGGATGTTGCATACTCTTTACTGATGACTCAACTCAGCAAAACAGAGCACTTTAGTTTTAAGTGGCAAATACTCTAGCAGTAATCGAATACAAACTTTTGCTCTGGTGCACCTGGACAAAAGGAAATCATTTCACATGTGGATTCTTGAAGACATGAAATCCTAATGAGAACCATGTGAATAAGCTAGATTTACATAGGGCAAACTGCAAGTACAACGAAAATGCTTGAAATAGGGGATGCTGATTAATACACATTCCTGCACCACTTATCTGCTGTATTATTTCTCTCAGACTGAAAAACATTTAATATTTAGTCCTCAGACTCACTGTGTCTAATGCTGCAGCATCCCAATGGCAAAAACCAATTTATTGTACCTGAGAAATCAAAAAGCTCATTACTTTCTTACTACAACTGAGAACAACGGATCAGCTAGAACATTTATGTGTTTCCAGACAGCAGCTCTATCTCTGCACAGGTAAGAAAACTGTCTCCAGGTAAATAAATTCAATCTATTACTTACTGCATGATTCATTAACGCTGTGAATGCTTCCTGATTGCACTCCATGGATGTTCTCCAGCCCTTGCTCTCTAGTAGGCCGCTCCCTCATGCTGTCCAAAGTATAGGATGCACTTTCCCCTTCCAGATAGGAATAAGTCCATATTCTTAGTCCCTCTCTTCTCAAAATCACAAAAAGCCATAGAATCATAGAATATGCTGAGTTGAAAGGGACCCATCAGGATCATTGAGTCCAACTCCTGTCCCTGTGCAGGACACCCCAAGAGTCACACCATGTGCCTGAGAGTGTTGTCCAAACACTTCTTGAGCTCAGGCAGGCTTGGTGCTGTGACCACTGCCCTGGGGAGCCTGTGCCAGTGCTCAGCCACCCTCTGGGTGAAAAACCTTTTCCTGACATCCAAACTAAACCTCCCCTGATTCAGCTTCATGCTGTTTTCTTGAGTCCTGCCATTGGTCACAGGAGTGAGGAGATCAGTACCTGCCCCTTCTCTTCCCCTCATGAGGAAGCCGTAGGCCGCAATGATGTCTCCCCTCGGTCTCCTCTTCTCCAAGCTGAACACACCAAGTGACTTCAGCTGCTCCTCATAAGGCATCCCCTCCAGACTTTTACCATCCTTGTGGCGCTCCTTTGGATGCTCTCTAATAGCTTGATGTCCTTTTTATATTGTAGTAACCAGAACTGCACACAGTGCTCAAGGTGAGGCCTCACCAGTGCAGAGCAGAGTAGGACAATCACCTCCCTTGACCGGCTGGCAGTGCTATGCTTGATGCACTTCGGGACATGGCTGGGCCTCCTGGCTGCCAGGGCACACTGCTTGGGCCACGCGAATTTTGTCCCTACGGTGGCTAGCAGCATCTTTGTATTCTTCCCACGTCACCTGACCCAGCTTCCACTGGGCATACACCTTCCTTATCTGCAAGAGGTGCTGATTGTTAAGAAGATCTGGTACCATCTGGCCAGACAATAAGCTGCGCTCAGCCACACACAAGACCACGTAACACCAAGTGCTCCAGGTTTAGATCTCTGCTTCTCCAAAGTTTTCCTGTATGACCATGGAAAAATATCAAAGGGAACTTAAGTAGCTGATTTTGAAGGCAGGTAAAAAACGGTATCTTTAATGATTGGGACTTGGGCTTCAGCAGAAAAGCTGGATAAAAGGCTCCTAGCTCCAATGGTAACTGTGGGGAAGCATAAAATGTGAGCTGGAAGGTAAAGGTGAAATTTAGATGTGGTAAATAAAGTTTAAAAAAGAATAACCACATGTGTAAAAGGAATTTTTTTTAATTAAAAAGAAAAAAAAATCAGGATTTTTTTTAAATGTAGGACTTACTGAGGCTTTCATCTGGTGTCTATTTGGGTGTCTTCCCTTTCCATGAATTTGGAATAATAAGACTATTACTTAAAAGCTTTAAAAGAAGAAGAAAAAGCTGCTTGTTGCCAGTGAGGGAATATATATTGCAGACCTTGGCAATAAGGGCCTGCAGCTCTACCAGTCATCTCAGCGTGTAGCCAGAGTTGCTAACTCAGCTGCAAGAGAGCCAAAGCACACAGAGAGACTTTTTTTAATTAGCTTATTGTCCATTATTAATAGGAAACTCACAGAAAATAAAAAATACAAATTGTAGATAAACACAAAAGCCTATTTTTAGTCTGTGAGATATATGAGAAGAAGGTACACTGCAGCCGCAGGAGGTTATCTTCCATTTCTCTGAAGTTTTCATCATAATTTTACCTACGCAGCTGCCTGCTAGGATATTATCTGCCAGAAATGCTCTCTGGCACTACCAAATCGTGCCCTTGCACCAGGCTGAGGGGATGGGAAAGAAAAGCTTTGCAGTTAGCTTGAGGAGGGTTTATCTGGTGTACATGTCCTCTAGGATGAAACTGAAAATGAAAAAAAAGAGCTGGGTTCCCATGATAACCAAACAGAGCAAAGAAGGCAGGAAAATATGGGACCACCGTTAAGAAAAGCAACAAAACTAAATACAAAATTGAAAGATCATAGCAAGGACAGGCTTTGCTGCAGAGCAACATTACTAGCACAGGGAGTTTAATAAGTAGTTTTTCTTCTTGTAATGACTTTCATATAGATATTCATATACTATTCAATATCCTAGATATCCAACCTCTGGATCAGACCTTTCTGATAGTGAGCAAAGCACTGAGCTGAAAGCACTGGGGCAAACCATCATCTTCATGTGGTTGTGTTTGCTGGGTGTTTTCAGCAGACAACTGGCAGAGAATACTATGCCCAGATTTGTACACAATACATCATTAAAGATTAGAGACGCTTTAAGGAAATTCACCTATGAATGGGAGGAAACAGGGGGAAATGCTCCTAATTTTGCTAGTTTGGGGGACTCTGTAGAGTTTGCAACAGAATAAGTAGTATGTTTTTTTTATAAACAGCTTTTTGGGTGAAAAATGTTCAAACCAAAATACGGGAAAAGATCTGTGTTTTAGCTTGCAGAAAGAAAAGAATATTTACATAAACAGCACTAAATTTCCAATGTCAATATTCTAAGAAAAGGACATGCTGGACTTTTGGTTCAAAATTACTTCTATAATGACATTTAAGCTACTTAAAACACAGAAGTCAGAAGCAAAATGTAATATTTGGAACCATAGAAATGATAATTTCATCCACATTATTGCTTCATGAAAATTGTCAATATTTTGATTTCTGATATTTGTATGGTTTAAATATTTTCAACATTTCTTAATCTTTGTAGGACAAAAAATCAGTCTCTCTTCTTTATTCACTAAGACTTTTTGAATGGAATAATGAAGACAATTACAGGGGTGCTTTGCCTGTGATATCCCCTAGAGGAACTGCGTCCTCTCTTGAAAGGAAGAAAATTAAGCATTTGATCAAATATTCATTGAATTCAACAAGCATTTCCCTGTTGATTTTAGTGGGTTATATATCATGTACAACATGAAGAGATTCACTTTCAGAGATGCAGATGTGTAGTTGCATGTTTGCACGTGCAGAGGCAAGCAACTGCAAGATGTCCCACCAATTACGTGTACAAATTGTCCTTCCAGTCCTGGAGATTTTTACACATATTTGAAGATATGCATATATGTATGCCTATTGTGCATATATATATGGAAAAGAACATAAAATATTTATATATTTTGGACTGCATCTTCAGACCAAGTGTGCTTTTCTACCCTCAAGCCAAGAACAAACACCCCCAGATTGGTAACAGCCTAGATTCGTTTGGGTTATTTGATATATTGCTGCTTACCTGCTCATTAGACAACCTTCCTCTTCCTAATTTATCACTTTAACATCAGATTTAGCACAAAGAAACACCCTGCAAAAGGTAAAAAAAAAATAATTATAAATTATACTGACCGGTTCACATTAGTGTGAGTGTTAGCAACACCAAGGTGTTTCTATTTATCACCATTTGCTTTGATGGGGCACCATTCATTTCATTTATCATTTGATTCCTTTCAATTATTTCTTCTTTGGAAGAAGTACAATCAGCATTATTTAGTTAGGATTGTGTTTGCCCAACAGGTTTTGTAAAGTCCATTTAAAAGGAAACAGTTTCTAGATATTTGTGCATTGTGTTTAGAGTTTTCCTCCAATATCTGCCTACTTTGTGATTTAAAAACAGGGGTTTTTTATTGTTACAGGAAGCCAATATAGATTTACACTTTTAAGCTCAAAAACATTGTAGCAAAATCATATGAATATTTTCTTTCAAATTCCAGGGTAACACACTCCTGCCTGGAATAACAGCCAATTTGAAAATCTACCACGGAATATTCTGGGTACCTTAGTGATTGGGTTGGGTTTTGAGGGGTTGGGAAGCATTTTGGAAGCACTGGGAATCCTCAGCAAAGATGTGGGACACACAGTGCTAAAACATGAAATAAAAATTACAAAATTAGCTCAGGTGTTGCACAGCCTGCTTAGGTGCACTGAGTCATTACAGGCAGTAAATCTGCCAACCTCTCACACCTCTCCAGTCAAATGTCAGGTGTAAATTTTCAAGTGTGAGTTGATACATTGCTAATGAGTTGATATTACTTTCAGTGACAAATTCCTTTGCTATTTCTGGTTTCTCATGTGACTCTGGCTTCTCATGTCCCAGTCCTGGGCACCTGGATTTTTAATAATATTGAAAAGGAGGAGAACTGCCCCTGAGAGTTGATGCAGACACCAAGGAAACGCTAAATTTGAGTGTCTACAACAAATTCCAGTAAAACAACAGGGATATTACTCATCTTTCAGTATTTGAGTTATTACACTTGGAGGAAGAGGACTTCGACTTGTATGAGATTTTAACCACTCTTCTCTAAAATTTTTCATTTATAAATTTAAATAAAATTTTTCCTTTATAGGAGAGAGATAGGGTCTTTCCAGGTGCCATTTTTAGGCTGCCAAATGATCAATTGGTAAACCCTGCAGTTAAAGACCTCTCTGTGCTTTGGTTAGCTCCAGCTAAAAACAATGACAGAAGCACTGATAGTCTTAGCAAGGGACTTCTTTGAGAACTGCAGGCGAAGAGCACTGTATTTAGCACTACCTCATGGGACAAGTGCCACCCCTTTAGCTTCACAAACCTCTCATTCCCTCTGGGTAGCAAAGAGAGACAGGGGAAAAAATAATATTCAATGCCAAGAAATAAAAAAATTTTCAACAGCTTTTTAAAGGAATCGCACAAAACTTTCCCTAACGTGAAGAGTCCGTAACTATTCCTGCTCCCCACCACAACAGTCACAGAGACCCACTCACCATTTCTGTGCTGCAAAACCCTCTGGAAGCTAAGGCTGGTTTTACTTGACTTCAGGACTCCTGTCTGTGACAGACCACCAATCAATTCATGGAAAAGAATACAGCCTGCATCCTCTTAGCCTCTCATACATAAGCAGCAAAGTGTCCTGAATAGAGGTCAGGAATAGATCTGCTTCTGTGTTTCATTCATTTGCGAAACAGGGACTCAGAGGAGCACAGCAGGACAGCAAGGCCTCCATCTGTTGTGCGGAGCTATGGTTTTTTATGCAAGGTATACAAGAAGTAACCAACACTTAATTAGAAAAGAATAATTTGACCTTCACTTTAAAATATGCCTTAGTCTGCCTAAGAAACTATAGCTTTATGTCCCCAACCTCACCAGCCAGTAGTACTGAGGAGAGAAAACAGTTTCAAAAGAGTATTCCGAGCCTGACAACAAGTCCCTGCACAGCCACAAAAATTCTGAATGATCACATGGAAGCCACAGGCTCTGTGTTTTATTCCCAGTTCTTAAAATGGTGCTTTCCTAAGCTAAAGGAGTGATGTGAGAACAGAGATCACTGCAGCATTCTGTGTTTTCCAATGCATGGAGGTTAGGGATGATTTATACATAAAATAGGATTCCCAGGTAGATTACTCAGCAAATACCGGTTTGAAGGTTTGGAAAGGCAGACTGGGGTGTTTTAAGTGGTACGTAGATATTCAATGATTTTTACAAAAGTGTCTAATCATTTCATAGTCAAACTTAGGTGCCATCACCTTATATGCTCCCCAGTCCTTAACAGCAAAATCATATAAGGATTTGCAGGAGTTTGGGGTAAGCAGCTTCCTTCCCAGGGAGATACTAGCTCTGTCTCAGTTCCATCCTTCTGCTACCCCAGGA
Source organism: Aegotheles bennettii (assembly GCA_013398125.1). NCBI lineage: Eukaryota > Metazoa > Chordata > Aves > Caprimulgiformes > Aegothelidae > Aegotheles > Aegotheles bennettii. Next base: position 30,873 of record VZRW01011528.1, on the reverse strand, counting down.
TAGTTTCCAGGACACTACTCAGCTCACCACCAGATAACCCTGCCTGCCTCAAACCTTTGATGTAACTTTCCCAATACAAAACAAAATTTCCCAGAAGTTCAGTCAAAAGTCCCATACTCATGGCAGTGGGGAAAAGAGATAAGGAGAGGGAGAGGAAGAGGCAGATGGGTATGGAGGAAAGGGATAGGGATTGTTGTTGATTATATCTCTTAGATTTTCTGAGGTACCTGTATAGGGTGGTGGTACAAACCATGATTGTGTTAGAAAAACAGAATCCATAAGTTAAGACCTGGGTTGTGAAAGGGCACAATCTGCCAGGCATTCCCCACCGCAAGTAGTGAACATGCTTTTGACTAAAGTTTTCTTCATAAATACTTTCCTTCTCCAAAGGGCAGCATCTGGGCTTTAGAGTACTTCATAAAGGCTTTCTTTTGGGGTACAAGATGTGCAGCATAGAAGTAGTTTAGACAGTAAACTTGGAAGGCTATTAGACATCAGGAAAAATACCAAAGGAAGGAACAAGTGCAATTAATAAAACATAAAACATTTGCTCCATAAAAATCTAGAATATCATCATTACTGCTTCAAATTAGTAGAAAAGTAATTATCCCCAAGATGTTCTGACACCTTCTACATCTTGCTTGCAAAAGTCTGACAAAACAGGAAAGACCTGGTAAAGATAAGGATACCAGAACTATACTGGATTAATAAAGGGAAAAGAATTAAAATAAACTATTTTAAGTGAAATGACAATACAATCAAAATTGGAGAGCCCTAATTACCTGTGTATGGACTGTGTGCATGTGAGTATCTGAATCCCAGTGGAGGTGACCTTGCATAGACTCATCTGATAGAAAAGCAGATTAAAATTCCAATCTATCTCAAATATTGTCATTACCTGATTTTAATAAACAATACAAACCTAGTGGAGGAGTCTAGGTCATTGTTTATGTAAGTGCTTGGTTTGCTGAAATTGTGCTGCCTTTTGCACTGAGGTGATTTAGACAGAGAGTTTATTAACCAGTTTTAGAAGCATAGAAATGCTTTGCAAATAGGATAGAAAAAGTCCTTAGGAAGATTTCCTTTAAATATAATCTTATGAGATTTGTAACATGGGATTCAAAATCGTAAATATTTCCACCATTCATATGTGGTAAGAAATCAAGAACATCTTTACATCCCAGTGGTGTAGAGGCAGAAGAAAAGTCAAGGTTAAGGTTGTCAATGAGGCATATTCCTCCTCTGGCTAGACTGGGTGAGGGTCACTGAAGGCAGCAAGTGCGTGCCCTGGGGGGGGCAAAGGTGGAGATCTTCGCAGCCCTTCAGTGCACTGAGCAAGTGTCAGGTTCAGCAGAGGAAAGGATATCTCTTCCTTGCCCAAGAGGAAAAGGAGCAGGGGAGGAGGATGTGCTGAGAGCGTGAGAAGAGAGTAAAAGACAAGAAAGATGGGCTGCGGGATGCCCTTCCCTCCCACCAGATCCTGAGGAGAAGAATACTGTGCTCTACACTGTGCTAAAACATGACATTTAGACTTGAGCAGTTTAAACAGTCCCCTGAGCTATGCTGAGGGTGCAGAACAGCTGTATGTATAATTAAGTAAAGCTAATTACAATAAATTAAGTTAACTAGAAAATCAGTCAGAGTTTTTATTCCTAAAAGTTCTGTTGCTGCTGCCAGAGTTGAAACTGCTGCAGGGAAAGATGCTGGGCCACCGCAGATTGTCAGAGATCTAGTCACTTAGTTTTATTTTTAAATCAAAATTGGTAACTGGAAAATGTTGGAGTAATGGAGAGGGTGTTCATGTGCCTGAATTTTAGCTCCAAATTTAGAAAATAGATGAGGAGTCTGATCTCTCCAGGATAACTGTAGAGCCGAGGTACATGCCTTCTCTTTCTCTTGGCTACAGAAGACTCCTTCAGTGCTCAAGTTGGCACCAGAATATGGTGTGAATATTCCTTTGCCCATCTATCCAGCCATGCCTGCACAGATCTACTCTGAAACTGTAACAGGTGCAAAACTTTTGTTTTAGCTCAGCTTTTAAACATGGCACGCAGTCCAGTGAGAATGCAGTCCAGCTCCACGAAAGTCAGCAAAGTTATACAAATATGCCATCAGTGAGAGCTGCCAGAGAGCAGGGTTTGCCTACCCATTTACTGAGATTCCTCTTTCAAGCTGTACCCGTGAAACAGAGGCAACATGCCGGAGAAAGCCCAATTCTGTTGTAACTGGTGGAGAATGTAATGCAACTGGGTGAATGGTAGATAATTTGGATTTATGAAGGCATTGCTACCTTGAGGATCAACTCCAGGGAGAACAGTGTACAGTATTGGCTGAAACTGTTTTATGGAGGAAAGTGTTGAGCAGATTTTGGCTCTAGCTGAGAAAATGTGTGGGGCACAAATCTCTGGAGTCAGGGTGAACACACTGTGAAAGTGTCATCGTACCTTGCCTTTTTCTTACACTATTCCCAGAACATCTGCCGCTGTCCACTCTCAGAAACAGGATACTGGGCTGGAAGGATCTTTGATCTCACCTTATACAAGTATGATGATGGCACAGTTGGCTCCTTCAGTTGCAGGATGTATTCAGGAAGGAACAAATTGTGGTTCAGCTGGCACAGAGCAAAGAGATGCCAAAGGCTGTGAGAATTCCTCCTGTGTCTCATTGCTGGATGCTGGAGTTAAAGACCAGATTGTGAGAGGGAGAGCAATCTTTCTTTGCAGAGTAATGACTTTACTTTGTGCAAGCAGAAAGGAATTAGATTGGCAGGAGCTTTGATTTTGCCTTCTCCCCACAACAAGGCAGTTCCCTGTGCTCGAGAATATAGACTGCTCTGTGCATCACTGCCTCAAATTGCTTGCATTTCTCCAAGCCTCTCCTGGAACAGTGCAAAAAGGTGCCGCTCTGTCACCCGAAATTGGGGCAAAACCTGGAGTGAGCCTCTTAGTTGCAGAAATACCAGTGAAAACTACACTTAATTAATCTGCATTTGCCTTATTTGATGAGAAGGGATGTCACCACAGTAAAGATTTTTTAGAATAAAAATGAGTCAGTAACTATCTTTAAAGGACTCGGTTTAAGAGTAGGCGTAATGCAATCCACACAGGCTGTGAAATTATTCTCATCAGGAGGTTTAAAGGAATGTTTCTGGGAACCAAGGTGAATTAAAGTTTGACCTTCTTTTTAATATTGTCTTTCTTGACACTTTCTCTTATATATACACTTGTTTTCAGGCTTCAGGAATGAGCTGCATTGATCCTGTTTTTGGAGACCAGTCATAGTGGTAAACAGCAAGTCTCCGTGATTTATGACTGGGCTTGCTGATAGTACCTTAGAGATGTCTGAGTACCTGCAGCTGGAGACCCTGCTTTAGGAACCAGGAACTTAAGCCTTTCAAGTATAGCTTTCTCAGCCGTGCTCATTTGTGAGATGAAAACAAATTGGATGAGACAGTGATTATTACCAGTGATACTGATCACTGTTCAGCCCACGAGAAACAGACTTTTCTGGTTTTCTAATATTCTTTGATGCCCCCTTCCCCCATGCTATCCTTGATCAACCCTTTAATAAAAGCTAAACATGCAGGATTTCTAATAACACCCATAATAATGAAGGGAGAGTGTCAGAAACTACTACGCATGTAGTAGAATGTTTTTTAGTTGGTGAAGTACTCAGACCAGTGAAAAGTATTTTTTGTTGTTGTTCTTGTATTGACTCACAATGTGATTTTATACCAGCTACCCCAAGAGCACAGCTACTGTGTTCAAGTCCTGGTTAGTCATCCTAAACGGCAGCAATACAAAGTGAAACTGTTTGTGAACACTGAGTTTAATTAATGCACTTGCTTGCCATTATACTTAATGAAAACAAAGGTGGCATACAACACACTCATGGCATAGCCATGCGTTTACCATTATCTTTTCTTTATATATGACAATGATGGATATAAAGGCATCCTATACTACAGATTAACCTGTCAGTGACAGAGAAGACTGAGTCAGGAAAGACTCTCATTAAACTCCAAGCTTTAAATTCAGCCTTTTTCACTGAAAAATAAGTGATTCAAGGATAAATTTGGCTACACAGTGCTGGATGCTGCCATGATATTGATAGAAAGGACTGTGCTACACTGCAGCTTCACTTCTGGCTGCACAGCATGGAGCAGAGTGCTAAGGGGGTAGTCTACCACCTTCTGAGCCACTGCTGAATCTGCCCTTTGGTAGTGATGGAAAACTGCAGCATGTCTGAGATTCATAAACTGATTTGCAACATTACATCCTTTGAAACGAACACAGCAGCAGCAGCTAACGATTGTGCGAAAAGCCCTGTAGGTAAATGGCACATCTGTATTGATCAAGAGCCACTTAATAAAGCATTGAAAACATGCCACTATTCATTAGCAGTGATTGAAGGCACAGATTTTAAGGCCAAGAGGAATCATCATGATTTGCCAGTCTGACCTCCTGTGCAACCCGGGCCAGAGGACTCCTCTGGCACAAGGCAACAGCCGTGTTTCAACTAGGGCATATTTTCTAGGAAATAAAGGGTAACCTTAATTTTTTAAAAAGCCTTAGAAAAAAGAGCCATCTTAGTCCTTCATAACGTGTTCCAATTGCTAATCACACTGAGCAGAAATATGTACTGTGTTCTACAACTCTTACTAATTCCTACTAATCAGTTCACAGACATCACAAGTAAGATTCAACCAACTTTGGGCACCTTCAGCAGAGGTCTGCAGTGGTGCTAGTCACACTAGGTGCCTTTCACAGACAGTGGAGCAAATAGAAACTTCAAGGGAGTGATTCATCTAACCTGTTTCAGACATCTACTTCAGACTGAGATGAATTGTGCTTTACAATCCATTGAGAGGATTGCTTAGATCTGTATTGACTCACAAAGCTTCTAGGTGGACCAGCTCAGATATAGACAGCTATATTTAGCCAGATGAAGCCTACCGTCATGCATGCCTTTTTTCTGTTGATGAGTTTGGCCTTTCCCAGTTAGATACTTTTGGACTATGAGCAAACTATCCCTTAGTCCTGCGCTTCTTAAGGAAAACAGAACAGAATCCCTTAGTATTTGATTTGTTTCCCAATGATTTAAACCCTTCTTACAGACTTCCAATTTTCAGTTTCCTTCTTGGACTGTGAACATCAGAACTCGACACAATATTAGAGAGCCGATCATATCTCAAGATGGATAATATAGCAGTAGTTGGAACAACATATCACTAGCTGTACTAGGTCAGGCCCAAGGTCTGTCCAGATAAATGGCTTGTCTTTGACCACGATGTGTAGTGGATGATTTGGGGAGAGTTTGAAAAAAGAAAAGCAGTGGTATTTTCTGGACTCCTGTACCAGGAACCAGCTTTATGACAAACACAGACACCTCTGTGCTCAAGAATGCACCACGGAAGGTACTTACAAGAACTTGTCGCATCAGCGTGTGCCTTTGGTTTCCATAATATTGTGTGCTAATAAGTTAGGCAGTTTAAATGTGCTGCATTTAAAAAACAATCCCTTTTGTTTGTTTTGAATCTGCCACACTCTGTTGTCTTATCCTGTTTTCTAGGTTTTATATCACAACAGACAGTTAAATATTTCCCAGTATAACCTCCTATCTCTGCTTGAGTGGCCAGGGCAAGCCACAACCCAGAGAACAGAATTTGCTCTTTGTTACCCTCCTCCACCCCCTCAGGGGAAGATAGAANGATAGAAGGGGGATAAGGAAAAGAGGCTTAAAGGTTGGAAGTTAAAACTAGAACAGATTTAATGAAATGGGGAAGGGGGAGTGAAGGTGGGAAAAGAACAAAATATACAAATATATATATAGATATATACACACATATACACAACCTGATTCCGATGATTGTTGAGATAAGTTCCCAAAAGTCCTTCACGGCAAAGCCGATGCAGGAAAACGGGTTCAAAGCTCTTCCCAGCACCCGATGGACTCGGATCCTGCAGAGCATGTGGCGAGCTGGTAACAAAGGCAGGGTTCTCCATGTGATGACGAGGAGAGCAGGGAGAGGGGAGGAATTTCCTGTTCTGCTGGCTTTGTAGAGTCTGGCAGGAAGGGAGTGGGAATACAGACTCCTCAGCTTCCCCCACCCTGGACCCCTTTTCCACAAAGGGTCCTAAACTTCACCCCCCTCTTTGAGTCCTTGCAGCAATACCATGAAATTTGCCTGTCCCCTCAAACCATAACACCTCCTTTCTGGAGACTGCCCTGTTTATCTACATTAGCTCTTCTTTCCACAGCACTAAGCAGAACATCACCTGCTCCAAATCCCAGGGCATTTTTCAGAATTTCTGTTTCTAGAAGTGTTTTTTAACATAGCAGTCTTTTTCTCTGACATATGGGCCTGAGTTGAACTGTCTGAATACCAGCAAATTTGTTGCTTTCTCTCATGATTTTGGGGATATTTACAAACTTTACTAGCATTTTTTTCGTACATAATTGTTAATAATGAAAGTGCTAGACAGCTCATGGTCAAGAATGATGTTTTGTAGAACCGTTACTAGAACTAGAATAGCTTTACCATTATTTTCTATTTATAGTTACCATTCATGACACTTAAATGTTTCGCTGATACTAAATGCATTTCAAGTACACTGCATTCATATATGTGTATGTCTTGCACTGATTTTACTGATTTTACTGTATGTCTTGCACTGATTTTACTGATTTGTACTGTGCTGTATCAAATTAGACAGTTAAATCATTTAGCATTAACTACCAAACCCATGGTCTCAAGGGGAAGCACCAAGACCTGTCCTTTTTGCATCACCCTTGGTGGAGGAGGGAAATTCCTTAGTGCTGTTTACAGTGTTGTAAACAGAAGTATAGTGAAGTGCTCTCTTAAAAATGGCTACGAATGAGTAAAACTGTTCTAAGACCTTCTTGTCCTTTATTGTCTGCCATATTCTTCCTTCTCAAGTGAGACCCTGGGAGTACAAGAAGCAATTCAGAGGCTATATTTCAACTACAAATCAAGCACACCCTGCAGTTTAGATCAGGCTTAAACAAATCTGTTCCTTACTGGTTTGTGTGCCTGATATTTTTTCTGGGGACAGAGGAAGTGGCGTGGTGCAAGCCCAGACATCGGTGCAGCATCACTATCTGGCTGGCTAGACATAGCCAGAGAGGTCATACAGGAGCAACTGGAGACTTTGAGTGGGGAGATTGACAGCAGAGTTGCATTTATTAAAAAAAAAACAGTGAGGTATACAGATTTGGGAGCATGCAAAGATGAGAACCATGAATAGCCATGGCCCAAAATGCTTTGACTGAGAAGAACTTGGGACCAGCAGTAGTGCCCATCCACAACCCACCAGTGCCTTTTCAGAGACACCAGGTTGTAAGAGGCTGTATATAATCTGTCTTTCCTCAGCACATTTGTCCACAGAACATAACAAAAATATTTCTCATGATAGGTCAGGGTAGAAATGGTGCTGCCTTGCTTGGAGGACATTGTCACAGCTCAGTTTGGCAGGGTGCTGGCCCAGTGAAGGGGTGGTGTTCATCTTTACTGCAGCATAAGTGTGCTCGGTGTTACAGAAGCTGCAGCACCTGTGGGAGTCCTGCCACAGTGAATGTGGCAGTAACTCTGCCCTTTGTGATCTCCCATTTTTCATTATATTTGAATCTCACTTGTGCTGCTGATCCCTGGTCTGTGGCACTTGTAATTGTATAAATGTCCTCTGTGTTCTCTCGCTGACTTGCCTCAGTCAGATCACACAAAACAAATTTCTGAAGGAGAAAATAAGACTTTCAGCCTATGCAACATAGCCAAAAATAGTTAACTCTTAAATGTTATTTACAATTTTATCTCCTTCCTCCTGGAGAAATGTTTCTGGCATCCTCTGTGGGGAAGATGCTTGCCAGAGAGTGGAATGCATGAAAAACGATAATTTCCTGAATCATCCTATGAAGGCAGCGACGCTATGAAGGAGGAAAGGAGCGACCTCTCTGCTTCTTCCCTGTTTCACTCCATCTGGAGATGGATGTTGAACACAGGGAGTAGGAGGCAGAGGGGAGGCACATGGGGAGTTTCATACCTCCCACTTGCCACATTTGAAGACACCAGCCCACTTGCACAGGCTTGCCCTCTCTGCTTTAGGCTGTTCTTTCGTATATTAAGGAAGCCCAGGGAGCTATACCAAAGCAGGCCTTCCACAGTTATTGTACAGCTATACCAAAGCAGGACTTCTGCAGTTACAGTATAAAACAGTTATTTTATAGTTTAATAATTTCAAACACAAAAAAATAATTTTACAATTTCAAACACACTGTCGCTTGCTCTGTGTGCAAAACATAAGCACAAACCCTGGATACTGCTCAAGTCCTCAGAAATGAGGGGCGATCTTTATACAGATCCCCTATACAAGGTGAATTTCATTGCCTATAAAGATGAAGAAAAGGTAAAATTTTCAGTACACTTGAGGTAGAAAGGGGATATGCCTGGCTCTGTGGAAGCAGTACCAGTGAGAGTGAAAGACATATCAGTCTTGCTACATCCAGCTATTCCATAAAAGAAATAAAATTGGCTCACCCATGCTCAAGCACCAACCAGTATCTCTTACACTACCAGAGATAAGAAGGGCTTATAATAATGGACAAGTCACTGCACAGATAAAGAACACAACCTGTCACCACCTGGGTTTCATTTTTACGCTGTGAATAAAAGGACTTTCTCAGGATAACCAGACAACCATAAATCCTTATTGTAATATGACCTTTCATGCACTAAAATATGACATTTAAAGTGCCCTCTGATTATATAATCTTAGTATTTCAATTGAATAACGAGTACCTCTGCTTGTATATGTGTACAGGAATAAAAAGAAGAAGAAAAGAGTAGAATAAAAAAGGTTTATCATAAAAAATGTTTAGACAGTCATCAGAACAGCTAAATAAAATGACATATGAGCTATGTCATTTAAGGCGAGGGATTTGCAATCTATTTGTGTCAGCAACCTGACAGATCAGTTTCTACCGACATCATTGTCCTCCGAAGATGCTTTGCCATGTGGTCCAGGGTGACATTTTCCCTGGTTTTAGCTGCTCACCAGCACAAGTGCAACTTGATCCACTGCCTTTGAATTGCCACAGATATGTATGGAGGGATCTATGTTTTTCTTAAATTTAACAGCTTTATGCCTGAGGAAAATTTGGTATTGGAACTGCTGCATTGAAAATTAAGAAAAAAATTCTGTGGAGCTGTAGGTCCGTGGTGTAATTACTGCCCTCAAATTGGTGGGCTCCAGAGCAGCACAGAGTGAAATGCCAAAGAATGACAAAGAGCACCTGAGTGGACCAATAAATAACTCGACATCCAGTTTTTTCAGTCTTCATGTCACCACTGAGAAAGGATAAAGCTTTGTGTCTGCTATGCAGTAGCAGTATGCTCCAGTACCTGAAGGGGCCTACAGGAAAGCTGGAGAGGGACTTTTTACAAGGACCTGGAGTGATAAGACAAGGGGAAATAGTTTCAAACTAAAAGAGAATAGATTTAGAGTGGGTATTAGGAGGAAATTCTTCACTGTGAGGTGGTGAGACACTGGCCCAGGTTGCCCAGAGAAGCTGTGGCTGCCCCCTCCCTGGCAGTGTTCAAGGCCAGGTTGGATGGGGCTTTGAGCAACCGGGTCCAGTGGGAGGTGTCCCTGCCCATGGCAGGGGGGCTGGAACTGGATGATCTTTACGGTCCCTTCCAACCCAAACCGTTCTGTGATTCTATGGTTCTATGTAGAGTGAATATAAATTATCATACTATCGATACAATAGCACTGTATGCACACCTCAAGACAAAGCTGAATAGATCTGCATCTCTGTGGAATATGAGGTTATACAGATGCCTGACACAACTGTTTCTGTAGGTTTTGCAATAGTATAAACATGAAAACTGACTTTGAATCAAAACGATCTTATTAAATAAGCATTCATGTCAATGGCATGGACAACAAATTGTTTATTTTATCAGACATATCCACTTACTCCACTAGTTCAACAAAGCATCGTATATCGATTTGACAAAGATACTGTCAAATGATGTTGAGTGACTGCTGGTGGCACCAGTATAGACCTGAATTTATATTCTGGAAACGTGCCCTCTCTGCCATCTTGAATCTTCCTATAAAATCTTATAAGATGCACGAAAAAAATCTATTCCGCATTTTTCAGATTTATGACTCTCAAATGAAAGAAGGAACAGAAATAATCTTTCCATTTGTCAGCCTGTCATCTACATGGAACAGACACAGCTGCTGCTGCTAGAAAATTCTATTACAGGTGCAAAATGGACATTTTCTTCACAAATATTTTTGTCATTAATTTAGCATAAAAATCTATGAAATCTTAAGGCAGTGGAATACTCATTTCATCTTATGAACAAAAAGACAAATCATAATTCACTTCAGGTTTTGACTTTGTTATTATGTGCAGTTGGAAAGCTAGCAAATTCTGTGTAGTGCTCAGAGGTGCATGTGCCTGGTTTTAAGAAAGGTAACATGCAAAGTTGCTGCTTCACTTCAGTCTAGCACCAAGAAGCTAATGATGGGAGTCCCTACAAGGTCCCTTGAAAGCATCAGGGGGTGAAGGCCACCCACTCCAGCAACCTTGCTCACTTACCTCCTCACTCAGTTTTAGCTGAGCACTGTCTGCAGAATAGAGATAACCAAGGATGAGTTAATTTTATAATTTTTTTTACAGAGAACACGCCACTTAGGAAATACATGCAACTGTGAAATTTCATCAGTAAGCAGTTTGATGGCAATATGAAAAATTACCTGAAATATGAAATAAGGAACAAAATTTAAATAAGAATAAAATTAATATAAATTAAAAGCCTTAGAGGAAAAAGGATTAAGTCCTCACCTGACCCACTGTAGTAGCATGTGATACCCCTGTACCCCATCCCATGGACCTTCCACAGGAGACAGATGGAAACTGGGAGTGCAACTTGACAGGGAATGTTCAAGGTCCAAAGAATTCTTTGCTATGTGCTTCCTTTTCAACCACCTGCTCCCTGGGAGGGAGCAGCCATCTCATCCTTATACAGTAGGTCACCCTGAACCCCATTTAACAAAGGACTTGACCATCGCTCCCTGCCCCGATCTAGTGTAGGCAGACTTACCCTACTTTCCTTGTTCTCCTGACTCTCCTGAAACTCTCTCTCTTCCTCAAATTTTTGTCCTTCTCCTTTTGTTCTTTCCCCTCATGTCCCATCTATAACTTGGAGGCTCCTGATAGAGGGGATTCACTGGCACCTTGCAAAGACATGCCTTGCTGTCCCCCACCTTTCTGCCTTCTCTCTCTTTTCTCCCTCTCCAAAGGATCCCATGGTCTAATTGGAGAGGGTAGAAAACTGGAAACTACCAAATACCAGTTAGAAAGATAATTAAAAGTGTGAAATGTAACTAAGCTGGGAAAATATCCTAGAAGTCTTCAAGAACTAATACTTGAAATTACAAAATCAGCTACATATCTATGAGTCTGATCTGTCCATGAGCGTGACTTCAGTGAGAATTACAAATGAAAGAAAAATCAGATTTAATTATAAATGAATAGTGGGTTAAAATGCAAAGTGGGATTATTGAACTAGACTAGCCACATATTTTGAGAAGATAACCGTTTCTTCAAGTGTAAAAAACTAGTCTCTGGATTTCAGTAAGGAATTTAGCATGATGCCACCTAAATAATATTTCTATGTAGTGTAAAACAAAGTTCTGAGAGCTGCTCTCAGGAAAACAAAGTTTTTATTTTACAGTTATTTCTCACAGTAGACTGTAATTCCAAATCAGAGATCCTATAGAACAAACAGATTCCAGCACGGGAACTTGCTGTTTGCCTTACTTTGAAAGATAGATTTTATGCAATTATTTGCAACAAAGAAATACTTAACATTGCTATGATAATACAAAAATCTGCTGTGTTCAGAATTTAGAGATGTTCTGCAGTTCATGTAATTAATGACATATTATAGACTGGATGGACAATTCTTTCATATTCACCTTTCTTACAAATAGAATGTATCTAATTATTTCTTAGATTCATTAAGATACAAGAAAAAAAAAAAAAGAAATAGAACCTGTACTCTTTTATTTCTGCCATGATGACATGAGTAAAGTTCTAATTTTCTGAGAAAAGTTATTTTAAAGTTTTGAAAATAGAGCACTAGATAATTCACTATTTTTTTCTGAGACTATTATGTTTATCCTTTGGTTTTACTGGAGTTGGCATGCTCATAAATCCCACCTTCCTCTGGCTGTGATTTCTGTCTGGTAAATTATTTTTTTATTCACAAGGCAATAAAAGGTCACTGGAAAGAGGAATATAATATTCACTCTCATAAAATAAAGTTAAAGAGTATTTAGCATTTATATCTTTCCAGGGCGGTAAACAAAATATGGTTTATTTGACTCAATGAAGACCTATGATACTGAAAGAGATAAATCTAATGACTTGTTTTAACAGAGCAAGATAAATCTTTCAAGACAAATCTTCAATAATGCCATGTTGTTCCTGTGGAAGTCCACTACACAATTATACATACATGCCCATAGAAAGAGCAGCACTTTGGCTCTTACCTGCCAGAATTATTTATGAGATGCACAAGTAGATTTCTTAACAATTTCTGGAAGTACAGGACACTTCTAAGTTGCTAGCCTATTAAATTATAAAAGCAAAGCATTGCTTAATGAAGTTTAGTACTAAATTTGATCATAAGATTGCTGGAATAATAGAGATTTTCCATTTTTCATCAAGCTTTATTTTGACTGAGGGCTGGTTCCTGGGGTGTATATTTGAGAACTGAAGCAAATTAATTCCTTTTGAAAGGAAAATTTAATTCTGCTTAGTAGGAAAATTTAATTCTGCTTGGGATACTTGGCTTAAAAAAAAATACAGAGAAGCTAACCGACTAAAGGTACCTAAGTGTATACCACAGCTAGAATAACCCAGAATTTTTTAGAACAAAATTGTATGTGAAAACACAGTGCATAATAAAGTATGCTTTGCATTTTGCAGCTGCAACATTCACTTTAATTTTATTTTTTTATGTGATTTCTTAATATTCACATTCTTTTAATGAAACCTGGAAGAATGGGAGTTCTGTCCCATGGCTTCTATCTGCTTTTCCCCATCTTGGCTCTGATCGGTCTCAGCCTATTCAGCCCATGTTCTTTGCAAACCTGAGTTCACTTCATTAAACTACATTTTGCATAAGTAACAGCAGTGGAAGCACTCATTTCTCAAGAACTTTTTGTTCTTATATTTGCTGTCAAGCTGATGCCCCATCATGGGAGGGAACTACTGCAAGGAACGTCCTTCTCAGTGGCAACAGCACCGGACAGTACAAGGCCAGTCATTCAGCTCGAAATAACTGGCCTGTGTTGATACATGGTAGACCTTTATATTTCAAGTTCTTTCTGAAGGATTACAGTGAAAAACAGAAGTAGCTTTTCAATTTGGGGTAAGAATTTCCTTATTCATATCATTGTTCTCAGAAGTAACAGGAAGGAAGTAAGTAAATTATGGCATCTGCAAGTTACGTCTGACAAAAACCTGGAGTTCCACAGGCAATTGAATCCTGAAGTTCATACTGATGAGAAGGAACATGAAGTACAGGCATTATCATTAGCTTTGTCTAAATGATTCACATTTTCAATCAAAGGCTCTTAAAAAATTGCAGTTCTGGAAGGTAGGAAAATTGAAAAAGGAAAATAACAAATCCTGTTACCTAAAGGTAGGAATATAAACAAAACTGATTGGGTTTTCCATTACTGTTTAGTTTCCACCATTCCCACTGGAGTTAGGGAAAGCTTATGGCTCCCGGCATCTCTTTCAACTCAGCTTTTTTGTTTAGGTGCCTGTGTTCAAGCAGAAGACTATGCTGTTATTTTTTTCCAGTAAATAAGCCTTAATCCTTACATAGTGTTTCAATCAAGTTGTTTGATTGACCAGGCATATCTGCTTTGTAAAGAGACATAAGAACTTGCTGCTTTATGCTAATGGCATCTCAGGAAAGTGGGAAAATGGTCCAAATAAACAAGCAGAAAATAAGAAAAGTAATTACTCTTTTGCACAGTAGTTTTGATAATCAAGTTACTTGTGTTGACTACCATTTATCTACTTTTCCATTAATTAGATACTACAACTATTTTCAAGTGTAATACAAGCAGGATTTGGCCAAATCTGCAAGACTTCTTTACCAGTCACATGTACACACATTTGAAATCTAATTCTTCCCTTGTTCAGCTGCCTGATTATAGGCTCAATTAAGTGTCCTTCACTTACATCAGGGTCTAAACGACCCAATCTTGCAGAAAAAAAAACTTCCTCTAATTTGCCTGCTTGAAAATTCACACCTCCGCTAAGCATTTCATTTCTGGCTATTACTTTTTTTCAGTGAAGGACCACCCTGATGTGGTACTGGAAACTGTCCAAATGCTGTTGTATCAAGTAGAAAGGTATCTTCAGAACAGGGTCTCAAAGAGTGATTGAGGCTTGATGGAACTTTTTCTTCCTTTCTATCTCAGTATTGAAAATCAAATATAGTCACTATTTATCCTTCCACCTGCACAGCTCCCTGCCTTGGGCTTCTTAAGTGGCACCATGTAACTTCATAACTCCCATAAATCAGGTAATCCTGTGTATTCAGTCCTAGAGGTGCCACAAACTCATTTTTTAACCAAACAAGATTTATTGGGTGGTGATTTTTCATGCCTACTGGCACCCCAAGACAGTGGATATTTATATTTTTCCTCCCAAGTTATTCTCTAGCATTTCAAAGCAGTGACTATATCACGGTTTGTGTTCTGAAAGCATCACCTCATGACCAACTCCCTACACATTGATACCCACAGGATCTAAGAGTTCTGCCATTTTTTTCCATGGCTGACTGCTGCAGGTTTTTACAGTGAGAGAACAGATGTATCTGGAATGGTGTGTTTTGCACTGTTGTTTTGAAAGACCTTGTAAGGTACCGGTATACTGGATCTCTCCACCTTGCCAAGCTACAGGTGGTATATTATGCCCTGAATGACAATCTTGTCACCAAATTTTCAAGAGACTATTAAGAAGATAAAGAAACTATGTGTAAATAGACTACTACAGGGAGTTTCTCTCTTAATATTAAAGTGTCCTGATACTCCAGTGATTGAAGATGCAATGACTGTTGTCTTTGTCAGGAAAACACTAAATTATTGTAGGAATCAGTAATACTACAGTTTTAGAGGAGTAATACTGTTCAGATGAACCTTCCTATTCTCCTACTGAAATGGTGAGATTTGCAGGTTCCCTAAAAAGCTAAATATCCAAGGGAAAAGAAATAGTAGGAAAACTGCACATTTGAGCCAAGCTTAAACTACTTACCCTGAAACAAAGCCCATGCTGCAAAGCCTGCCAAAGAAAGCAAACACACTGGAGCAGTGAAACGTGAAATAGTCTAGCCCAGAATTTCTGTGTTACTGTCAGTAAAGTCATGTGGTTTTTATATTAACATACCTAGTAAATGATTGTCTGTTCTTGCTTCTGCTTTACTTGGTTTCCCAACCTCTGTGCCATTTTGGTTAGACCACTAAGGAGTTGATGAATGTAGAGCTAACCGCAGCCATGCACATCCCATTGCAGTCCCATTACAGTCACATATCCGCTAATTGTCAGCTCAATGGTCTGCAAAGGTAGCTATACCTTTATATAGCTATAAAAATTAGACTGCAGTGTGAATATTATTAGGTGTCATCATTATGAAGTTGATAATACTAGAATGTTATTATTATTTGTAGTGTATTGTTGTGCAAACCCTGTCAGTGTTTTGTTTCCAGAAGTTTCTGTGAGGCATTTTACAGTTTAAACATTCTCTGATTACATTTATCTGTAATCCTACCGTTGTCTCTAGCAGGGCTATTGTAGTACTATATGTAACTTCACCTAAGATCACATAAGTCTGCATTGATTATGAATACTTGTATACTCAGAGGTCTTGAAGAATGGGAGGCAATATTTGAGAAGCAGGGCCTAGAGCTTAATAAAACATTTTAAAAGCCCCAGTATTTTAAAGACAGTCCAACTAAAGTGTGATGGTCGGTGCCTGAGAGTTTGTTAAAGGTGCAGAGACCGCTTTGATCTGCATTGTCCAACTTGTGTTGGGGTTGGGGCTATGATTATAAAAGAAGCTGAAGTGCTCCTTCAAGATCCACAGAGCTAGGATGAAGGCTGACACTTGGAGGAGAACAGTTTATGTTTTATGCTCGTGTCAGTGGAGGTCTTCCAGACTGTTTTTAAGTTCAGGGTTAAGACTGAGTTGAGGTCAGAGTCACAGAAACATGCTAATTTTACAGCTTGATGTTCAAATCAATTGCAGTAGAGCAAGAAGCATATGATTTGTTAATGTTTCCATTTCTGTTAACTGCCTGGATAATGATTAGCACTGGTAAGGGCCTTGATTAGATTTACAAAATATAGATGATAAATTACTTTTATTACATGATCCTGAAGAAACAGGGACTCAGGACAAGGACAGGAGTTCGATTAGTGCCACAGACATCAGGAACTGACTTTTTTATCATTATGACTGTATGAAACTTAACACAATGGATGTGAAATGAAAGAACAGTTATGTTTTATTTTGGCCAGAGGAGAAGTGTCTAAACTACTATTAAGGACTATTGCTAACATTAAGGCAAAGGCTGGCAAAAAGGATTACAGAGAGCAGTGGCCGAAGTGCTCAGTTTATTTACCTACCTTGCCAAACCCACAGGTTACCAGTGAAGTTGTCCCAGCTTACAATTATCCAGCAGTCATTTTCATAGTTGGAAAAGAGTGTTTATGGTAGACACAAGGGCTTCCAGGTATTGAGTAGTAAAATCAACACGTGCTAGACCTCTGCCCTCATGTGAACTAGTTCTACTTGGCCGCTGTTATCTATCTTGGAACAGAATAGAAATCATTTCACAATTTTCTCATCAGTCCTCACCTAGATCTGTGTGCAGTATCAATACCAATAACAATACCAAACAACTTACCTAACAGTTCACACAAAACTGAAGTCCTCTTTCCTGTAAAAATTAAATTCACACCCAGCCTCAATTAGGTTTGGCCCTCATGTGGCCCGACACAGCCTTAAGCCATCCACTGACTTTTCAGTCTGTTGCCTAATCATAAACTTGAGGAGGTCTCCATGGTTGAGGCTCCTTTGAAGACATTCTTAGAAGGGTCTCTTCAAGGTCATCAGTGACATTGTAAAAAACTAGGTCTGGAGTGCAGGCAGCCTAAACTACAGCCTGCTGACCCTTGGTACAGCATGAATTAGTGATAAATTGTAGAATACCTACAAGCATGAGGAAGCATGCCAGACTTGCATACACCATGTGCCCAAATAAACTGAGCTCCAGCTCCTCTCCATTACTAACCTGGATCCAAACCTGTCTTTAACATTCCATTACAACAAAGCCCCATAGACAACAAGCACATAAAGTTTAAGATTCCATGGGTCCCAGCCCTCATCCTCACTGTAGGAGATAAGCACAATCCAAACATTAAGCAAATATAACAAACCTTAACACTATCCACAATCCTATAGGTACTGCTCCACCAGCAGCACTCATCTAACTCTTAAACCAACATGGTCAAAGTCTTAGAGGATCAGGGAGTAAAACTATCAGCTCAGGCCTTAGTCCCAGTCTCAACCCAAATTCAAACTATAACCTTGAGTTTAACCCTTCTTGTCCCTTTCTCATTCCAGTTTTGTCCTAGGCTTGTATGAGAGAATTTTGAACAGTACATCTATCACTACAGCCTTTCCCATCCACAACAACAGATTAAGAAGAAATTATTCATTAATCTTATGTCGTAAATCAATTTCAACTCAGTTGTCACAGAAAGCCCCAATACTTGAGCAAGTTCTTGGCTTGGTTAAACTAATATCAATAAATCAATGTATTTCACATGCTGAATTTAGAATTGTAAAAGTAAAAGCAAACTTTTATCCCCCAAGATTTCAATGAAGGGTAAACCAAGTCACCAACATACATAAAAATAAAATGATCTGTTTCAAAAGTCTAAGACAATCTGCAAACACCACATTCTTCTGAACGTTCAGTTGTTTTTGGAACCTTCTAGGAGGAATTCTTTTGAGAAATACTAGATCTAGAGAAAAAATGTGACCATATTGGCTCTCAGAAATGTGAACATACTATAGTTATCACCCTGGAAAGCAACAAAACTGAAGCAACATATAAACTGGAAAGATATTGGAGAAAAGATGTGGAACACTTAGTAGGATTGCCTGAACCAGAGGACTGCAGTGAGAATTTATGATTTAAAAATTTATAGTAGTTCAGTTTGAAGGAATTTTAACCATGTAGAGTGCTCCCTCTTGAAGCCACGACTGTCAATATCTCTCAAGAGAGGGACAGCCCATATTTTATGCCTATCAGTCCAAAATTTCCTTCCTAATAATGTTTTTTAAGTATATATATATGAAATTGGAAGAAAGACTTTTGGGAAATACCTGTAAAAAATATCAGGGAAGATTTATATGGTACACACTCATTTCACATGTCCTTATGGATGCATAGTTTAATAGATGATACTGGAGAATGTAATATAGATTATGTTAAAAGTTTATGGATTATGCTAACAGAGTGAGTACTTGAGAACCCTATAGAATACAAAAGAAAATACCTTCTTTTTAATTTTTTTTTAATAGCAAACACGGAATTGTTTACTCAGTGGATTAAAGAAGAATTTAAAACAGCTTTGCCTTATAATTTCCAGTATAAGTAATAATGACAAAATCTCAAAAGTTGACAAAGCATGTTTGGACTCAGCCCTGTCACCTTTCTTGATGAAGAACTATGTTAGCACCTTATTGCCCTTTCAAAAATGACATTATGGGCTTAATTTTTTTTTATTTTTTTTTAAAGGGCACCTTGTGATCATACAAACCCAAGTACATAACTGCATGCCGGCATCAGCCTTGCAGCCTCAGCACCAAAAGCCTGGGTGACATTTAAGTAGCAGTGATGTGCTCCAGCTCCAGCGGCGGCTCACTGCTGCTGCAGCATGGTGGCTGGGGGGAAAGGACTTCACTTGGTTCAGCCAGAGGTACTGAAGCTGTGGCCCACGCTGCTAATGAGGTTGCCAGGGTTACCGCAAGGATCCCAAGTGTGGAGATTCAGGACCATAATAGAGAAGATTTGCTTCATTAAACAAAAACAAACAAACAAACAAACAAAGGAGAGAGAGATATGTTTAAATACTAGAGGATTGTTGCAGAAATAAAAAAACAATAAAAACATTAACAACTGCAACATTAACAACTAAATCCTGAATTACCTGCTGATTTTTTAAAAAAATGTTTTATAAACCCAGGGGAATTTTTGGCACAACACGATTATGTCAACATTCCTGTCTCTGTTATACCCTTCACCTCTCTCATGGTATGCTCATATCTATCCCAGCTATACCCCTTGGAGACAGGTGTCTTGTTCCTAGTGCAGGACAAGATGAGGCCCCAACATCAGCCACCTATGCTGGTTTTGCACAACTCCTGCATTTGGTCATAATGGGTCTCATCCATGAGTTTTTTAACTGGGCTAGAGGTTAATTCAGTGTTTGAGTATAAGATACCATTTGACTGAGGACAGCTGCCATCAGATGCCTCTTTTTGGCACACCAGGTCTGTGTGAGACAGGGTAACCAGAGTTGAGCAGCATTGCAAAGACACGAAGCCTCGCCGCTGAGTTTGCCACGGGCACACGAGCAGCCCTGTACGAGCACAGCAAGAGTATGACTAATTTTATTACATATGCAAGGGTAAAATAGCTTGTATCCAAGTTCAGAATCGAGCCCCGGGTATAAATACAGCCTTAAAATACGAGTTCAGAAACTACCAGTGGTTGCTGTGAAATGCACTAACACTCTGAAAGCCTCCTAAAATTTTGAGAAAATTCCATCAATCAGAGTCTTAAAACTGTTTGTGCTTTTCAGCATTTTGTGATTCTTTTTTCAATAATTTTCCGCTTCTATTTTATAGTCTCTAGTTGAGAAAATCCTCTTGCCTTTTTTTATTTATTTTTTGATATGGAAGCACATACATTTTTTTGATACCCTTGCAAAATCTTATCAGCATAAGGTCAGGAAGAGGTGACTCATGTAATAAAAGAGAATGAGAGAAAACTTGTCTTAAAAGAAATGCCTCATCACTTATGTAATTATTTGTGATACAATATTATACTGAGAAATTACTTTGAACAACAATATTTACATTTTTATTTCTTTTTGAGAAATTGCTTATTATATCTTAAGTCAAAATATCTCAGGTCTAATAATTCCTGCAAAATACTGTTCTCCACCATAGGCTGTTCCTTTGTCTGTGAAATTTAGGCATTAGTATTTTTAACCATTGCAGTTATTCAGGATATTATAGAAATCTGTTTCTATTATAAACCATTTCTTTTTAAAGCTACTAGTTTTAAAGATTACTGTAGTGTAAATCCTGAACAAGGAAAGGGTGTCTGGATGTATTATTATAAGTAGAATTAAAATTAATAAGGCAAATATAAGAATGAAAAAGAATAATTAGTAACTCTAAAAGGGCATTTTACCTACTGGAAAAACAATTTTGTGAACTTAGGTATTTAGGTATGCATCTTTATTTATTATGAAGGTTTTCAAGTAGTATAATTAAACTAGACAACATTGGTTCATTATCTTCAAGTTCAGCCCATATTGTGGAGTCCCACAAAGAAGCAAGGAAGCTCATCGTGGCTAATTCTGCTTTTGCCAGTTTATATTGGTGAATCCATAGTGATTTTAGGAGATGAAGGAAGGTGACACCGGCAGGAGGCCCAGGACATTTTTATTCATAGGGGTCAAATCCAGGTAAATGAGTAATCTGTCTATTAGCCTCAGTAGCGATTGGTTTGAACACAAGGATCCCTTCCCCTGGGGTGATAAGGCTTGTTTCCCCTGCACACTTTCAGAGGGTTTGGCCTCTAATGGTTATTTAGGCACCTAAATGTCCATTTCTGTATTTCTTGATGCTTGGCTTTCTCACAGGAGGAACCATGAATGTCCTAGGCTTCTGGAGTTTGTACTCATATCAGTAAACTTTGAATTTCTGTGTCTCTCTCTCTCTCTCCTCCTTTGGACACAATCTTCAAGCCCTTGTGTGAAATGGGGATTGCAGGAGCTGACTCCTCCTTCATCCTAGGGAACCTGTGATGCCTCCACAGCCTCTGCTTGGCAGTAATCAGGGGACCAAAATAAGAGAGAAAAAGTAAAGAATCTGCCCTAGGTATTGACAGCACCCCTTAATTTTTTTAAGCAGTATGTTTAGCCCCCCTCTAAAAGGCATGACACTGGTTCTGGTCCACCTCATTCCTTCCCAAAATTGTTCCTGGACACTGGTTGCCAGACATGCAGGAGAGGAGCAGTGAAGGCTGCTGCACAATGTGAACAGAGCAGGGGTACCTTCTCCTCCTGCTGTACTTTTCAGAAGATTTTAAGCATCTTTTTTCTTCTTTGCTTTTTCCATACCTCCAATTGGAAAAGACTCAGACTGAAAGAGAACAGACAGGAGACAAAATACTTCATTTGCTGAATCAAAAGCCCATGGCAGCAGAGTTTTTGGGTCACAGACAGGTTTGGGATTTCATTGAAATATAAAGGTGAAGAAGAAACTAACAAAGATGAGACTAATCTCTCAACAAATGTAGAAAAAAATATCAAAAAAAGTAGCTAGATAAACTGCTGTTTGTACAAATGGTGCAAAAGTCGACCTTAAAAATGTTTAACATATACCTGGATTTATTCAGAATTTCTGTGTAATTCTATCTGTCACAAGTTTTCTGCAACTTTGAATTGCTGGACCAGATAACTGAATTTAAAAAAAATACATTAAGTGTTTAGCAGTAACAAATGGATATAATAATGGTCAGGATTTCAGTAATGCAATTATGACATGTTCCTGGGGTTCTCACAAAATTAAAGGGACTAAATGTCTCTGTTAAGGCTTATGGCATGATGCAAATCTATTAATCAAAAAGGCTGCCTGCAATTCAGCTGCCTAAATATATATATATTTAAAATGCACACAACGCTCTTGATCTAAATGAAAAACATAGATAAAAAGTCATGTTAAAAATTTGAGGGTACATAGAAGCTGACTTTTTTTATTTTGTATTTTTAAGAGAAGTTTAGCAGCAACTAAAAGGATTTTTCCACCTTATCTAAGCTAAATGAGAGGACAAAGAGAGGACTGTCCAGAGTACAAACGATGACCTATGAGATTAAAAAGAAGTCTCTTTGTTGCAATTTTATCATCACTTGTAAGTGACAAAGTGCCAAAAGACAGGTTTGTGGCAGCAGCAATATATTTTCTTCAGGGCAGGAAAATCATCAACAAGGTGTCTGTATATGTGTAGCACTGCTTGAATATGAAAGCAATTTTCTGAAGCCCTGTGGCTTAATTCTATTGTTTTCATCAAGAACGAATATTCTGGATCACAATCTTCAGTGACTGATGGTAATGGACACACTGTGAAAAATGGATGAGCAAGTTCCTCAGATGACTGCTGGACAAGGCTCCAGTACCATCGACAGCAATATTTGCATTTATCTAAAAAGAGATTAAATGCTAACAGGGTTTCAGTACATTTATCCGCCTGACTTCTGTGTATGGTTCCTATTAAATTAAAGAGGGAAAGGAAGTTCATAAAGAGAATAAAATTAAGAGAAAGAAGACAAAAAAGTCATGCTGCATGTAAAGAGCAACTGTAATTTTCCATTTTCTAAAATACATTTATTCTAGAAAAATATCAACTAGAGATGCAGAATACAAGCAGTGACACAACTGCTCATAGTATAGGTAATGTGAAATAATAGACGTTATTGCATGATCTATCTCTAACCTACTAACATACCTTCAAGAAAACTTAGTTATGCATCCAATATACTTAATACCTTCTGAAAAACGTCTCAGATACATGAGAGCCAGTTCTTTTCCTGCAGCAGGACCATATCCTCTAGCATTTAATGGCAACATAAATTACAAGCTTCTTTAATTATTCAGTTCCATCCAGGCTGGCTGACACCTTCATTATCTTCCCATGCAGATCACCCTCCGACTTCAAGCAAAGACTAAGTGTACGGGAGCAGGTTCTTTAGACAAGCTCAAGAGATTCTCTTTTTATGGGCAAGTAGAGATAGTTGCTGACTTCTCCATCCACTCAAAATCTGCCCCCAAAATTTCTGGGTTTGTTCCCAGTTTTGGACTTGAACTAGTATTTTTTGTATAAATTATTTTGAAGCATGAAGAATATTTGCATTCAATTCTATTCCTTCTGAAATCAAAGGAAAAAATTTTACTTATGTAGGAACAAGATGGGTCACCGAAAGCATTTGACTACAAGTAAAAACTCAAGATTCTGATCCTGATTCAGTAACAAATAGAATCTAGGTACAGGCTTTATTTTACACATGTGAGCAGCCTCACTTAAGACAGTGGGAGTAAAGCAGATGGAGGTAAACATGGACAAAATGAAGTCTGTTCAGTTCCTTGCACATTTAAGCTAAGGCATTTATTCCCAAAGCTTCAAAGCTATTTAGACACCTTAATCCCTCTGAGAAGCTGGGCATTACTCAGGAACTGTTGAACTGGACTTTTCCAATAAACAGAGGTGAAACAAAATTATATTTTAATGAATTTATGTGATGAATCTGATTAGAATTGGATTAGAAAAATATTGTGATATTGTCTTGATTTTGACCCTCTGTATGTTTCTGTAAAAACCCATACCTTTATATGAATTTTATACTAAAATAATATTGGGAAAATAGTTTTTGGAAGTATTTGCTAATTTATAAATTGAAACTTTTCTAGTCTAATCATACAGAAAGGTTCATTAGCTCTCTGCTGCAGGAATAACACAGTTCTGTTGAAGACACATGTTACTAATTTGTTATAAAGTTCATGTTATAAAGATCAAGATGGTGCCTTGGGGCCAAAGCACTGCCCATCCACAAAACTCAATGGAAGTAGCAGTGTTTAGTCAAGGATAGGCTTTGACTATAGCTTTTTCTGTTCCTGCTTTTCTGGGGCAACAAACTTTTACAGTCATCACTGGAGATGATATCCAAGATGATAAACAGTGTATGGGTATGAGTATGCTATTATCTCTTCAGTTGATGGAGAATTTCCCAAGCTGCAGTGAAGTAAAAAGGCTGCCTGGTTACAGAGCCCACAGTTTACACGGTGGCAGCATCTCCCATAGTGGGACTCTGTGTTGGTTACACTAGGAAATATTTTTGCGTAACCTCCATGAAAAATTAAAAACTACAGCAATCTGTCTTTAGCTGCAACTCTAATAAGCTGTGAATAATACAACTATCACGAGTGAGGCTGCTGTTTAGGTTAAATACAATAGCAGGCACTGACGACACAAAGGGTCATAAGCACAGAGGGGAACTGTTAAACACTGGTTAAAAGCCTAACTGACCACCTAACTAGGGAAAAGATTATTCTTTATATTTCAGGTATTAAAAGGGACTTGTGGATAGATTTCTATCTAATCCTTTTCAGTGAAAATAATTTTTGGTGCTGTTTGTTATAACAATAAATTCTAAAGCACATTTAAATATACATTTTGCATGTGTATTATTCCTGTAAATATAAAACTGTAATGAAACCAGTATTGTGAATGTCTTTAGAGACTGCTATAGTCTATCTGAAGACTCACAATATTTTGTGAATTGAATTCACCATTGAATGAGTTTACTTCACATCCATAAAGAAAACTCCTGTTTTTTAAAGGAAAAAAGTTGAAGTATATAGTATTATAGTATAAGATAATGTTAAAAGTGTTTTGCAGTGAATTCCAGTGCAATATAACCAGCCTCAGATCCTCCGTATTCTTAAATTTCCCCAACACTGACTCCCTCCATGAAAAAATATAGCTAGTCACAACATAAGCCTATTACTGGCTTGTGGAGGCCAGTCTCATTAAGGCCTGGGATTCTGGGAGGGAGCTCTAGAAAGACCAGACTATCAGCAAGAAAAATAAGTCCATTATTTACCAAGATATTGGCGTTCTGTCTCTTCATTCAACTACTTCTAACACTGCACATGAGAACTACAGTACTGAAAATACACTGTATCAGGAATGGCACGCAAGATCTATGAACAATTTGTCCCTCCTGTCATTGCCAGAACAAGCTTCACCGCGATCAGAAATGAAGCAAAGCAAGAAAAAACAAAAAACCCGCAGACAGTAGATACTACATTCAGACAACCCACATATCAAGTCCTAAATTTTCAAAATTTGCAAAGTCCAAAATGCATGAAACAATATTTACATGAAAATACACAGTGCATGCATGTCAGTGAAGCATTTCTGAATGTGTGTGTCCAGTTTCTCATATAAGGTACAGGTATCTGTATTTTACCCTGTACTCAATACACTGAAGACATTGAAATCATATAGGTACTTTGCTCAATGTAAAAATAATAAATTACTTCAAGAATGGAAATTATTTCATTTCATAGAATCATAGAATGGTTTGGGTTGGAAGGGACCTTAAAGATCATCTAGTTCAATAGGCATGGACACCTCCCACTAGACCAGGCTGCTCAAAGCCTGCCCTTGAACACTTCCGGGGGGGGGCAGCCACAACTCCTCTGGGCAACCTATGCCAGTGTCTCACCATCCACACAGAAAAGAATTTCTTCCTAATATCCAATTCAAATCTACCCTCTTTCAGCTTGAAATCATTCCTCCCTTGTCCTGTTGCCCCATGACCTTGTAAAAAGCCCCTCTCCAGCTTTCCTGTAGTCCCTTCAGGTATTGAAAGGCTGCTATGATGTCTCCCCAGAGCCTTCTCTTCTCCAGGCTGAATAACCTCGACTTTCTCAGCCTGTTCTCATTGATGAGGTGCTCCAGCCCTCTGATCATCTTTGTGACCCTCCTCTGTACTCGCTCCAACAGCTCTATGTCCTTCTTACTCTGGGGACTCCAGAACTGGACACAGTACTCCAGGTGGGGTCTCACAAGAAGAAAGTAGAGAGGAACTTACAGCTAACAAACTATAACACTGGAATGTTTTATATGAGCAAGTGTTCTACAGTATTTGGAATAGATTAAATAGACATAGCAATGCAAAGATCCATCAGCCCTGTGGTATCCTAAACAAGCAAGTCAGATAATACCTTTTTTATATTCACCAAGCTCCATTTGAAAAACTAGGTGTCTTGTCTCCACAGCCTACACACAAGACTTTCACAAACTCTCTCTCCTGAAGTTTGCAATATTTCTTTATATTTTAGCCTAAACTTATTTATTCATATGTTCATTCACCTATACTCATTTGTTTTGAGTCAACGGTGCCCTTGAGAAGGCAATTCTCTATCCCTCATGTCCACCTTCCTGATGTAATTAAAGTAATCACATCCTCTTCCAGCATACTTTTTGCAAGACTAGTAGAACCCTGTTGTGATCTCCAGCTCTTTGATCATCCAGGGAACTTTTCTTTGCAATTGTTTCTACTTGATTTCAGCTTTGTTGTATATAAGTGAGCAGAATTTTATAAGTGCACTAGATGAGATCTCACTGGGGCCTTATAAAATGGCATTCACAATTCCTTCTCTCACAAATATTTCACCTGATATACCCTAAGACTGCTTACTTTTCACTGTTCTGCATCCAACCAGTTTCAGAGTTACCCTCTGAATGACTAAGCAATGTGTCCGTCCACATTGCTTGAGACACCTACTACAGGTAACAGCAGAGAACACAGAGACAAATGGTGCAGAATTGCTCATGCCCACACTGCCTGGGACACGCAGTCCCTTTTCTAGTGAACGCAAACCATGTCCAAACTGCATAGCAGTAGATCTGAGTCCCCTCTGGTACCTGCATGATACTCCTGTGGCCCTAAGAATTGGTGCTGATTCTCTTGTGGCTTTCCAGTTAAGGTGCCCAAAATTAAAGGGAAACTGAATAGCAGTATGCCAGAGTAATGTCAGACCAAGGACACTGTTTGGACGTGTGTGATATATGAGGGGTACTGGGTTTGCTAAAATAGAGTTGGATGGCTACACAGAGCAAAGAAAAATAAACGTGTTTAAGTTCTCCCTATCTGTATACGAGAAGCAGTCCCTGGAATGAGCTACACATTCTAGCTAATAAAATACTTGGATTTCCTCATGGAAGGAATTAATGGTGAGGTCCAAGAGAAAGCTTCAGGATCCAATATACATGCAGCGTAGCCAGTCAGAAGAAGACCCAGAAGTGAAAAGAGGATTTCCATCATTTCACCAGCACACACATATACACTCTTCTTTTTCCTCTGTTATTTCCAACAGATTGTTGCCCCTTGTTTGACAGAAAATTTTTCTATTGCTCTCCATTGATCAGATCAATACAAACTACTTTTACATTTTCTTTATATTTAATTTAAATTGAATAATCTCACAGCCACCTCTTAAATTATTTTTTGTGACCATTTCATCCTTAAAATTTCCACTGTTTCTCTACATTGAATATAAAATAACATCAATTTATATTGATTCAATGACTGTTTACTGAAGAAATCAATCTTTTACCAGTCTGTTACCTACAGATATACCATTAAACAAAACAACACTAGTGAACAATGAAACTCCTTTACCATGCAATTATTAGAAAATCCCATGATGCAATTTTGCCCTGCTTCAACTAGCTGTCTCAGCCAACTCCCAAGCACAATTCAGGAATTACCATAAGCTGGCAAATAGTCTCAATCAGCAGCATGCATGGAGGCAACCTGTTTGAAACACTTAATAATATGGACATGGTTTATGCCATGCTGTTGGCTTCTGCATCAGAAAATAGTCCCAGACTCCCTTAATTTGCTGGTGTAGGCTTTGCCCACATCATTATTAGGCCATCTTAAAGATAAACCAAGTATTTCAAGCTCATTTGGAATTACTGCAACCATTTAAATACATTTAAATCTGTATTTAAATGCTCTTCTGCAATGTGTGCAATGGTTTGCCATTTTGTAAGATCTTTAGGAGGCGAGACATTCAGTTAGAGTCTTCTAACTGTGCTTGAATATACTGTGATGTAATTGTGAACATCACATCTCACTTTATCTCTGTGATGAACAGAACCAGTCTCTGCATTCAAACACCTCTAAACTTTAGGCATTTTGCCCATCTTTGCTACTGGCATGGAGAAAATTATATTTTAGTATTCCAGGGCTTTTTCCTATAACATTAAAACCATCAAATTCCTGGAAGATATTTTCCGTCCCCCCAAAAGTGGAACTATAAAAAGAACATAAACTTGCAAAGGTGGTCAGAGATTGTGATCATACAGAGTTTGTGCAGATCATACAGAGTTTCAGAGAGGTAAAACCTTAACAACAGAGAGACAGCAGCTCCAGCCACTATCCTGCAGAGACACACACATTGGCATTGCTCCCTTGCGCACTCCACTGACTTCAGTGGGACCACACATGTGCACAAAGCTCAGCAGGATCAGGGATTGCCTGTTTCAGACTCTTCTGTGATCCTGACTGGCTCCTCTAGGTTCTCAGTAATTAATAAGTGATCACCATAATGTATTATGCATTCAAAAATCTTTCACTTACAGCAAGATGTTTCTTTGTTCTCCCAGATAACACACATGTTGAATTCTTATGCATCGCACTCGGTTACAGTTTTATACTTACTCAGGCTGCACCTTTGTGCCCTTGCTTTCCCAGTGACTCTCAGTAATGCTCGAGAAATGCCCAGGTTGATTTTGTTAGCATTTTCATTGTACTGGGAACAAAAAGGGAGGGGATAATGAGAAGGAAAGGGATCATTTATCAAGACAGAGAATTAAAGCAAGACTTTAACAAAAACGTATTTGGGTTAAGATTTTAAATGGCATTTTCCTGAATTGTCTGGGAACCAATTTCCATCCACTCTTATCCTCCTGTGGCCAGAAGACTTACACAATGCATTTTACACTGTGATTTTCCCCATATTATAAGAAGGGAGTTATTTCAGATTCTCCTGTGCTTCCAGAGTTTCAAAGCTGAGTCTTAACCTTTCAATCTGCTTATTAATACTCATGTCATGACTCCTGTTGAGAAAGAGGTTTAGTGTCACTGTCCTCAATCAGTGTCCTTTCATTCACTTTCATTAAAGAACCATGTTTTCCTGACAAAGGATAACAAATGGACGCTGTGGGTCCCTAATGTGCTTTTTGACTACAGAGCCTGTACCATTTCTCTGAAGCAATGGCAATTATTTGTCATTTTAATATGACTTGGCAAGGAGATCCAAAAACATATGACAATTTTTCATCAATATGTATATCTTGTGCTTGCATTAATATTAGAATATCATTATTACTACCCTGACATTGTATGAGCTGGATAAAATTACATCATGTAAAAAATGTATTAAGCTATGTTCAGCTATATCCATACAGCAAGGCAAAAGCAATTTAAAGACCTGTAGCAGCATTGTGTTGAATGCTGCAATTTGTTCTGATTAGCAGTGAAGCCCCTTTACCTGTGTATTAATGAAATATATCTCAGTATCACCCTGCTGTTAATTGAAAGCAGCATAGTTCTGTTGTTACCAAACATAAACAAGGATTTCATCCATTTTCTTTGTTTCTAAAATCTCATTATATTTAATACTCCTGGCATTCCTAGTACATGTAAAAAAAAAAAAAAAAAGCAAAAAAAGCAATTTCTGTTAACTTTGGGGACTGGCATAGCCATGTTTCTCCCATTTCTTCTATGTGTTTTTGTTGCTACTGTTTGTGTTCAAGCTATTGCACATTTCTAGAAACTGAGCTTGTATGTGATATTTGTGTCCGGGGCTAGGCTTATTATTATTTTTTCCTACAGTAGAATAAAAGAGTTGAGCTTATGTCAATGACAGTTGGATTTAGATCAAAAATTACTGTTAAAGCCAAAGTGACACTTCTCTTGTTTCCTGGTATTGTTGAGAATGGAAATAAGAGTGGATGAAGAAAACATCCCATAACATTTAATATTTTTCTTTTCATTCTCCTTCACCTGAAAAATAACATTAAACTATGAAAAAAGTGAGGTAAAAAAGTCTAGGAGTAAAAGCTCTGTAATAAAATTCAAGGGCCAAAGGTTCTATTAGAGTAGGCTATTAGCCTTCATTACAGAGTTAATTCAGGTTATTTCACTTGAGTATGACTTGAGGGAGAGAGACCCCACCATGAAATAATATTTTAATAGTTATGTTTTCCCAGTTTTTTGCATGGCATTAAAAAACTTCAAAGCATACATTTCCCTGCAGTTAGCAATGCAGCCAGTTCAGCCATCTAAGGATGTTTTCCTGGTGAAATGTTGAAAAATATAATTTATAACTAAACAGCAACAGCAAAGATTATTCCAGGTGATGGCAAAGGCACATGGCTTTAAAATGCTCAAAATTAACAAAAATTGGGTTTGTATTACAAAGCTTGAAACACACAGGATATAGTAATTAGTTTAGTACCTGATGAATTGTATAAACTTGATTGTTCACCTATTTCCCTCTCAGCTGGATTAAGATATGATACAAGGAGCATAATACTCTACTTGCAAGCTTGAGTGTGTGAGATGTTTTTGAGGTCACTTAACCCCAAGTGTCTCATCATTCCATTTAGTAGGCCTGGATTAACATGCATGGGACTCTTCCCTTTGTTTATTCTCCTTGTCTTTCACTTAAAAACAAAAGCTCTCTAACATGATTTGTCCATTAATTCATGTTTGCTCCAACTGTAGCACCTTACCAAATTTGTATATTTCTGTTAAAATTAGGTTACTCTAAAACATTTGAGGGCTAAAACATTGAGGGCTTTAAACTAGATG
>VZRW01011527.1:0-35858 GCA_013398125.1 Aegotheles bennettii | reverse complement strand
CTTTTGCAGCGTAGAGATGGAGGCCTTTTTATTTTTGTTCTGTGTCTGGAGTCTTGCTTCATATTAACTCCCAGACGTCCTGTTCACATTCAAAGAGCACTATATTTCCTTTTAGATCACTGTTTCGAGCTGGATTAAAATTAATCATGTATGTCAAATGCTCTGCTTCAAACAAAAATGGCTGTCTCAGCTATATGTATGTGTACCTCCATGCTTTCAGAGGCCTAACATCATTCTGGGTAGCTAGATAATCTTTCTTTCATGTAATATGTTTTCCTTTCCTCAGTGTATGTTGCCAGTGACAACATTTCTCTTTGTTATTTTTGGTACAACTTCATGACTCTCAAAATAGGTCATCATGACTGTTAAATCCATATATCATTTTTACTGGTTAACCTTGCAGATATCCTTTTTGTTGCCCACAGCCCACTGGGTCTATGAGATTAATATAATTCCAACATGGAGAATTTGCCTCTGCTCATCATGGCTGAAAATATTATCCACACTGAGACAGACAGCCCATCAAGCTGAAGGACTCGGGCAGTTCCTTGTGAACTCTGACAACCTATTGTCTTGATGACACTGGCATTTGGTTCTATCTCAGCCCAGTGTCTCCAGGAGAGAAGATCTGTGTGAGTGATGTACTCTAAAAATATAATGGTGAGGTAATTCTTTCTCAGCATCTTTTCAGCTCAGATATTTTATATAGGAATGTCTCTGCCTGGCTCTGAGGACTTATGATTTCTTTTTCTCCATTTTTTCAAATGACTTGTCATTCCCTCTGCTTCAAATATATTCACTTCTCTTTAGCTACAAGGAAAGAGGGTTCAGTTCAGTCTCTTTGCTGGTTGCCTTTTTGTCCCACTTCATCTACACCATAGAAAGCATGTTTTCCACTAACATTTTGTAACATGCACACGCACTGAAAACACTTAACTTTACATAAATGAGATTCCCCTCTATGAAAGGCATATACTCCTTGTTGTACATATGTCCATCACCCATTTGTCATCTACCATTCCTACTATACCTATTCCTTAACCTTTTACAATTTATCATGCTAAAACCACATGCTAAAATCTGAAGAATGATAGATGTTACATCCAGAGAAAGCAATTGATAAACACATAGAAGAAAAATACATTCAAGAATCTCCAATTCAAATACATGCCCTCTGACTCGGTAAGTCCCTGGCCTACAAATCACTAGGACCTAAGGGATCATTTTAATGAGATAACGGTTTCTGTTCTTGTACTCTTTTTTTACTGGCCTCTGTCACAGATGGGATATTGTCCCAGTTGGAAGTTTCCTGTGAACTACTCAGTTCTTCCAGTGTTATGATCATAAACTTATGTCCAGAATGCAATTGAAAGGGTACCATAATCTTAATGCTGTCCCATTTATATTGCCCATTCATTTCTCCCCATTACAGATCCATGCTGATATTCCTAACTGCACAAATAAGTTCTACTACTACACTTTGTATTCTTCCTCTGTCCTGTCCCAGATTTACAGCTTGTGTGTCCTTGATACTGGCCCAACAGAACTCGTGTCTCCTTAAACACTGAAGGGACCATAACCAGGTGACCCTGCTATGCTGGGGGGAAGATGACAAAAAAATCCCCAGAAACCCCGAGGTAAGACCATTTGCCATGTTAGGAGAATAAGCACATGTTGTAAAATGAAAACAAGAAAAACCTAAAACTGAACAGTTTTCAAGTGTAAGAACCCTTTCTTTTCATTACTGTCAAATGCGAACAAGCATTTCTGTCCTCACCCAGTGATGTGGCTGACAGCAGTAACCCTATAAAGCCTTTCCATGTATTTAAACATATCAAGGCTTGTTTTCTTCTAAATAATTACTAAAAAAAATGCACAGATTACATCTTTGCCTCCATTCAGGTTTTGGTTGGGTTTTTTTAATTGACTTTTTAAATTTTTTCCTTTTTTTTTTCCTTCCTCAGGGAAGGTGTTTATACAAATGAACGTGCATTAAATCTGGACAGTTAATATAAGAATTACTCAGATGTTTACCTTATTGATCAGCAGGCCCTTTTTTCTAGATAATTTGGGCTACTAAGTTTCCCTTCTTGTAGGTACCTCCTCTTGTAGTTTGGGTAAACCCAAAACCCCAGCTGGTTTCTCTTTATTTACCACCTCTATACAGCTGGATACAGGCTGATCTCTGCTCCTTGCCACTCAGTGCTGGCTTTGTGTGTTAGTTTTGTTAATCTTCCAATTAAATGTAAGATGTTACAAACTACTAACCTCCAACAGCACACAAAAGTTAAACTTGTTAGTCTACTCCTCATTTCATGCATGAATCAATCAAAACTTGATTGTATTTTCAGTGTCCAAACCAGAAAAGAACTTTATCAGAAAGACCAAGATTCAGACTTACTACACTTAACTTAGAATCCAATCTGTCTTTCTAGGACCAGTTCATGCAAGGCAGGTTGCAGGCAAAATAGATGAAATGTACTCTCCCTGAATATGCCCACACTGTACACAGATAAAGTCATGGGCCTGTGAAGCCAGATTCCTGACCTCCTCACTGTCTGATAGCAGGAGTACTGAATGACTGGCCTCATTTGTAAATTGTGGGGAAATCTGGGAACCAGTCAAATGTCCCAGTAACCCTGACAGTCTAGATGACATCCTAATCAGGGACAGTGCTGCTCTGGAACCAATAAATGGGCTGCACAGCTGCAAAACATATAGTGTAAAAAACAGGCTACAGCACAGCCATCTCACACACTGAACAGCTCGTCAAAACCTTTCTTCTCCCTACTATGGGAAGACAGCCAGCCTATATTGCTGGCACCCAAGTGCTATTGTGCAATACTCCTGCTCTAGAAAGGTAGCACAACCAACCTTATCTGAAGCCAGTACCTGCTTCAGCCCCACACCTCTGAGGAAAACTGGCGAAGCAGCATCACTTAATGAGAGCACCTTCACATGGTATGTGACACAGTACTTTGGCTCTCACTGGTGGCAGAAGTCCAGCCTACACAGTATCTGGGTGCCATTATCACTGTCTGTGTGGCAAAAAAATGGGTTGCCTGCTAACCCAACTGTACCCGGAAGACTGTCACATGAGTGCCTGAGGTGTCACCAGCCAGGGAGATGGCAGATTGCAGACCAGCTGTGCATGCACTACGTGCCCAAGGACACTTTGTTGCTCCATAGGTACCAAACATGGTTTTGGCTGAAGGAGAAGGGGACGTGTAGATTGATCACATTGCTGCCTCCTGCTTACCAGAATTTACAGGGAGCACTGGCATGGAAATAGAAAAGGGTGGAGGGCAGAAAGCATGCAGAAATGCTGGTGGGTTCTGGAGAGGAAGAGCGAGTTGCTCAGCATCACTGTGTGTGTGCAAGTGGGCTGCAAGCAGCCAGGCTTCAGTGCTGAGGGAGAGTCTACTATGAAAAAACAACATTGAGGCAGTGAAGTGGAATTCACTATTAAATGCAGGTGAAAGAGTGGCACTGTTGATTCAGGAGGAAATTATTTCTTTGGGGAGCCATGGCTGATGGAGCTTCTGTTAATATTACTTACCTTTCATGGATCATTTATCTCGGGGCCTGAGGACCTCAACTGGTGGTTGATGACTACATTCAAAGCATGCCAGGGTAGTCCAGAAGACAGTTTCTCAAGTGCCTTAGGTTAGTTTTAGAAGACCAAAGTACTTTAAGATGTAAATAACTCTGTTCTTTGATATCTGACTGACAGTGAGGACATTTTTTTGCCTGTGTGTGAGAAAAGTAAAGATCTGTTAACCCGGTAAACCCCTGTACAGTAGAAAACAAAGTGCATCTCATTAGCTGTTCTGGGAAGGGTTTTGGCCTCCTGCATTTTTGCTGTTTTGGTTTTTTTTTTTTAACTTTTCCAGAAAGGACATCCTTCCTAGCACCTCCTAACTATGGACATATCCAGGCTTTGGACTATAGGTTTTCAACTCCAAACTGACATGCTATGACAATGATGAAGGGAGGCCACAATAGGTGCCCCAACCCTTAACCAAAAGTACAGGGAGGAGTGTGCAACATTCCAGAAAGCTGAGTCTATGGCGACAGTCATCTGTTGCCCTACCCTGTTTGTCCTACCTACTATAGATGCTCAGCCATACACTGGATTTAGAAGACCTTGTGTGGCCTTGTTGCATTTAGGTGTCTTAACAGCAGCAGCAGCAACGTTAGTATTATGTAGGCAGAGACTTGTTTGCTGAGCTGCAACAAGTTTGTAATTTGGTAGGTACCACTTTGAAATTGCTTAGCTAAGGGCTAAAAGCTGTTAAACTGTGCTGGCTGGTTTGATGGAATGAGTATGATCACATTTGTAACTCAGATGAAGGATGAAGTCACTGAGGGCAAGTAAGGCATGGGTGTAACACTCTAATAGAAGTGTAATCACAATTGCAGGGAGGATTTACACCTCTTTGCTGTGGAACATGAGTGGAGCATATAGTGTAAAGGCCCTCACTTAAATCTCTCTTGAAATTGTTACTTGAAGGAAGGAGAGGGGCTATGGTGCAGAGGCATATCAGCTGTACTTCCTCCAGCTGCCTAAGAATGACTGACCATGGGATTCACCTCCATCAGGTAGATCAGCCCATTAGCCACATTTGTGTGGCTAGCTCTTACGCTAATGCCTAACAAAATTGCTTGAGAAGAACAACTATCGTGCTACCTCTCGTTATTGGAAACATACCTAAATATAACCCAGAGCACATTTTCTTAGGAGCAAGTACTGACAGGTCCTAAATTGGAGATAGGAATGTTTGATAGATCTCAGGTACAGTGCCAGCCCTTGGCTGTGGTTCATGTGTCGCCTTGTTTCTGCCAAGAGGTCTTAATAGATAACTGCAAAAGTTGGACAGACCTGGGTATCTGAAGGGAAGTGACTTGCAGGGTTCAGACTGCAATTTGTGCGGGTTTGTGATGTAGTGTGGCTTGCTGGGGTGCCCATGAGATAAGAAGGATTGAAGTCATTCACATGTAGTAGACATTACAGTCATGCTTTCTCCAAAAGTATCTCTGGAAATCCTGATATCACTGTCCTCCTCTATTTAATGAATGATGAAATCTATCTCCCTACAGTCCCACTGGCAAAGCCAAATTGCATGTCACAGTCTACACAGTGCCTATTTAATGAAGTCTTTCTACAATATCCTTTGCCTAAAC
Source organism: Aegotheles bennettii (assembly GCA_013398125.1). Lineage (NCBI taxonomy): Eukaryota > Metazoa > Chordata > Aves > Caprimulgiformes > Aegothelidae > Aegotheles > Aegotheles bennettii. The sequence continues at coordinate 30,674 of VZRW01011527.1, read as the reverse complement.
CAGGATTATTTCCTTTTCTCATTTGCTTAGCTGGAGGTGAATCTGCCATTCAACATTTTTTCTTTGCCTGAGTATATCTGTCCATTCCTTCTAAGCTATCTGCTCTGACCGCGGAACAAACTCTTTTTAAAATTGCCAAATGCATTTTAACTTTCCAAAATGCTGTTCCTACATGTATTTCTTTCACATAAAGACATGTTTCAAGCAGCAATTCTACATCAGTTGGTATTTTATGTCTTTGCTTCAAAGCTATTAAAAAAAAATCAGAGCTTCTCTCTGTGCCATTAAATTTCTGAAGTTACTTCAGTTTATTTTAAGATAGTAGACTGTAACTGTTTGGGATCAGAAGCTGCTACACATATTATTAGTTGTCTCTGTTCAGAATGGGGAGAGGGTAGCAACTGCTGGGAGAAAAGCCAGGCAGACAACTGGGATGGTGACTATTTTAGCCACCTCAATTTGAGCCACCAATAAATGTGAATCAACACACTGTGAAGCCACAACAGAGAGCTAGAGTATTTAAATCTCCTCCAGTGAAGGTTACTGAAGTAAATGGGTATGAGTTCCAAATAACAAGAGTAGGCAACACGAGTTTTCATTTTGCTGACATGCCAGTCATGGGCTATGCTTTTCCTCTGCCTATGTGCTATGAAGTCTCTTGATGGCTGCAAAATTTAATCTCCTCCCAGCATTGCTACTTTATTTGACAATGTAGTCCAGTCAATTGATAGTCTCATTCATTGATTTACAAACATTTGTGGGATATAGGCTTAAAATACATATGTTTTTTTACTTTAGTTTTGAAAATCCGTGACGGTGTATCTCCAGTACCGAGATCCATTCCACCCACATTCCAATTTATTTCATTTCTGTATCCTTAGTTTATACTACATAACTTTAACAAACAAGAACTTGAAAGTCACAATTTGATTAGCTCTCAATTATCTTCCTGTTGAAACATTACAAAGCCCACAAAGGTTGCACTTTTCCTGCAACCTTTTTTTCTGATATTTTCTTCTTCTAGGATGTAGGTTGCAATTTCCTCCTTCATTGCATTTATTCATATTTTCATATTCACTGAAGACTAATTTTAATGTAAACTAAAATGTTTTCATGTTATATACACATGTAGTATTTACAAAACAACTATTCATTGTAAATGAAACAATGAGATGGAAATAGGATTATACTTACCCAAAACTACCTATTTATACAATCTGAAATTTTGGTTGCTAATTCATACTTAAATACTGTATTCACATTATATGCTATATTTGGTAATATCAGAGGAAACCAGAGGGCAGAGGTGAAATGTAGTCTTTGTGATTCTTAAATAACTTTAAAAAGGCAATAGATAATATGTTTGTTTATAATCAGGTACAGATTAATGAAATGTTATTCCAGAACTCTGTTCTGTTCTGCATATTGCATCATGTTCCACCAGATACCAATATTGATTGAATTCTTCCTGAGTCTCTAGGAATGACCTATGGCCTACCTCTCCCCTTGTTAAAACTCGGATTATCACAAAGTGCTTTAGTTTTTGTCCTGAAAGCATTTGCTCATTTCAGTGGTGGTTGTAAAATGCACAGGAAGAATTAGGTGGTTTTTATTCAGAATAGGAAGAGGATTCAGAATTGGCTGCAGATCAACCTTTGTGTAGCAGTAATACAGTTTTGAATTCTACTACAATTAAATACATAACAATGTAAAATTCTCTGGGCATAACTTTAGCATAACTGTTAAACTGCTGTGCTAGTCCTTGCACATCTTAAATTACTAGAGAGACAAAGAAAATTTGAGTAAACACCACCAGAAGTTTAGGAGGTTGTTTTCTTTTACAAAGCTGCAGTTTTGTAACATCAGATATCAAATGACTGTTTACTTGAAATTGAAATACAACATGAAAAGCAAACAGCTTGATTTACTTAATAATTGGTACAGAAATTCATATGGAAAACAAACAAAAGAAAGAAAACACCCAGCACAAGGTAGCAGGGTAAGTTTGCCTCCCTTCTACTGAAAATGCAGGAAGACAAAATAAAACAATAGTATGTTCATAAATCTCCAGATGTTAACAAATTGGTTATAGTACTATAAAAAGTGCAATAAGGGGTTGTATGAGACACTATTTCATTACACTTTAGTGTTTTAGGAGGTAAAACACATGGTCAAAGGAACCGGTTCTTAATCCATATTCAGAGCTGAAAGAGGAGTTTGTGTTACTTCCTCTTCTTCAAAATCAATTTAAACTCTCAAAATAGCTTTAAATAAACAAATTTCAACTTTAACCCCAAGAAAACCCTCTAAATAATCAGACTGAGTCGTTGCTGTAACATTTATGTCAAAAGGAAATTTTTAATTTGCAAGGAAAAACAAAAGTTTCTCTCTTCAGAGGTCTCTCCAGCAGCAGCACACGGGATTTATCGCTTCTCCTTTAGCTCAACCCGCGTCTTTGCGACTGGAAACTCTCCCGAACGCAAGTACCTGCTCTTCTCCTCCCTCATGGGGGAAATGGGGCGATTTGGTGCCAGAAATTCCGAGGAAAATACACTTTTGTTAGTCCAAAGAAACACAAATCGAGCACACCGAAGGGCTCCCCGGCCGTGCAGCAGGGCGGGCTCTACAACGCACCAATCACCGCTCGGCTTCTCTCTAAAAATACGAGCATCTGACCCGCGCCAGCCCAATTGTGTTCGCCTGCTCCGCAGAGGACGCCGCCGCGATGTCCGAGACCGCTCCCGCAGCCGCTCCTGATGCGCCCGCGCCCGGTGCCAAGGCCGCCGCCAAGAAGCCGAAGAAGGCGGCGGGCGGCTCCAAAGCCCGCAAGCCCGCCGGCCCCAGCGTCACCGAGCTGATCACCAAGGCCGTGTCCGCCTCCAAGGAGCGCAAGGGGCTCTCGCTCGCCGCGCTCAAGAAGGCGCTGGCCGCGGGCGGCTACGATGTGGAGAAGAACAACAGCCGCATCAAGCTGGGGCTCAAGAGCCTCGTCGGCAAGGGCACCCTGGTGCAGACCAAGGGCACCGGCGCCTCCGGGTCCTTTCGCCTCAACAAGAAGCCTGGAGAAGTGAAGGAAAAAGCCCCGAAGAAGCGGGCAGCCGCGGCCAAGCCCAAGAAGCCGGCAGCCAAGAAGCCCGCCAGCGCCGCTAAGAAGCCCAAGAAAGCGGCGGCGGTAAAGAAGAGCCCCAAGAAAGCCAAGAAGCCGGCGGCTGCGGCGGCCAAGAAAGCAGCCAAGAGCCCTAAGAAAGCCGCTAAGGCAGGTCGCCCCAAGAAGGCGGCGAAGAGCCCGGCCAAGGCGAAGGCGGTGAAGCCCAAAGCAGCGAAGCCCAAGGCAGCCAAGCCGAAAGCGGCCAAGGCGAAAAAGGCGGCGCCCAAGAAGAAGTAAATTGTAGCAAGAGTCCTGCTCTACATATTTTGTTATCCAACGGCTCTTTTAAGAGCCACCCACACTTTCCCTAAAGGAGCTGGGGCACAGAGGTCGTCAATAACCTGCAGCAAGGATCCAGTAATTCGTAAGTTGTCAGAGATCAATTGTATATTTGTTTTCCCCTACAATTACCGAAAGAAACGCTAACGAGCACGGTATAACGCGGCGGCTTTAGAGAAGTGTAGACATTTACATCTTCTAGCCGAGTAATTGGTTTGTCTACCTGGAAGCAATGTTTTATAGTAATGGTTTGATAAAAATCGGATGTACTTTTTTAAAGAATATATTTTGTAACAAAAGTAATTGTCAGGCGCGCTACTACTGAGCCATGTCTAATCTATTGTATTATTCCTCTTAAAATGTCTCCTTAAATGATTTTGTCTTTGAGGGGGGGAGGAGTGGAGGGTTTCCTTAATGACCCGAAAACAGCCCTGAGCTCTCCCTTTTGTTCTGGATGAGAAAGAAAAAGCTTTTAAGTATTGAAAAAGCCCGCCCTCACCAAGGATTGGCCAGCGGAGAGCCCGGCCCGCTGCCCCTTCTCCCCCTTCCCCGAAGACGATTAAGCATCGTACCGCCGGTGCTGTTCCAGCCACTGCCGAAGAAATAAAACGCGGGAAGAGGGGGTGGGAGCAGGACCTCTCGCCTAAGTACGGTATTGTGGTGTTCTCTGGCATAAGAACTGAACGGAAAAATCTCATAGCAGGAAGAACTTGTTATGGGAGGACGTTTTGACACGACTTTGTGTTAACGAAAACGTAGAAACCATTGCTACTATCACCAAGCCAAAAATACTGTTAATAAACAGAAAATGAGACAAAGCACGAGTTGAGTAATTAATATAAAAAGGCTTAACTGTAGTACGGATAACTAAGCTCTCTTATGATTTTTTGGGTGGCTCTGAAAAGAGCCTTTGGATTATTTTCTCTGGAGGAAATAACGTGCCGCTTTTCTCATGTTTACTTGGCTTTGGCCTTGTGGCTGTCGGTCTTCTTGGGCAGCAGCACGGCTTGGATGTTGGGCAGCACGCCGCCCTGCCCGCTCGTCCCCNGTTGCCCGCCAGCTCCAGGATCTCGGCCGTCAGGTACTCCAGCACGGCCGCCAGGTACACCGGGGCGCCGGCGCCCACCCGCTCCGCGTAGTTGCCCTTGCGCAGCAGCCGGTGCACGCGGCCCACGGGGAACTGCAGCCCGGCCCGCGACGAGCGCGACTTGGCCTTGGCCCGCGCCTTCCCGCCCTGCTTCCCGCGGCCAGACATCCTGTCACTTGCTCACTCTCGTCTAAGGATAACCGGTAGCCTAACAGAGTAACCAGCCGGCGCCCCTTAACTATAGCCTCGCTTTCCTACCTCGCCCCTTCGCTGATAGGCTGAGAAGTAGGTCTCCTCTGTGCAGCCAATAAGAAAACGAATCGAATTTCGACCAATAGAAAAGAGGTATAGGGTATTTGTAACGCTTAGTCGTGTTTTGACCAATGAAAGCGCGGAGAGAATTCTCTTTATTTGCATAAGGGAGATATAAATACGTGGGACGCGGCTACTTCCCCTCAGTTCACTTCTCAGCTGTTGGCTGTGAGAGCGGTCTGAGTGGTGAGAGTCCAGTAGTGTCTCTGCTGCTATGCCTGAGCCGGCCAAGTCCGCGCCCGCGCCCAAGAAGGGCTCTAAGAAGGCGGTGACCAAGACGCAGAAGAAGGGCGACAAGAAACGTAGAAAGACCAGGAAGGAGAGCTACTCGATCTACGTGTACAAGGTGCTGAAGCAGGTGCACCCCGACACGGGCATCTCGTCCAAGGCCATGGGCATCATGAACTCGTTCGTCAACGACATCTTCGAGCGCATCGCCGGCGAGGCCTCGCGCCTGGCGCACTACAACAAGCGCTCGACCATCACCTCGCGGGAGATCCAGACGGCCGTGCGGCTGCTGCTGCCCGGCGAGCTGGCCAAGCACGCCGTCTCCGAGGGCACCAAGGCTGTCACCAAGTACACCAGCTCCAAGTAGAGCGTCTTGGATCGTCGTTTTTAACCCAAAGGCTCTTTTAAGAGCCACCCACTTTTTCAATAAATGAGCTGTAAATCAACTATGAAAAAACCCTTATTCCTTAGTATAATTTAAAATGTAAAAAAACTTTTACAGTTACTTTTTAAGTTCTACTTTAAATTAGTTTTGATTAAGTATTTTCTAGTTTTCTATGGACAACAACTTGTAACCAAAGTTAGTTTTCTGTGCGTTCTTTGTTCGTTTTTTTTTGTGGGTTTTATGTTTTTTTTTAGGTGATGCTGTTCACTTAATTTATAGTACTATTACAGTTTTAAGATATTTCGTATGCATTTTTCCTGTGCAATACATCACTTAATTCTCAGTGTTCATCTTAACATGTGTTGTAAATTGAAGGGTAAAAGGCTTGTAATTTTCTAGTCAGGAAATAATCCAAATTTTTATTAATGAGAACTTAGCTGCATGCATTGTTGCAATCGCTGTAACACTTGGTGGTGCTCAGTCTTTTTTGTTGTAGCAGAACTCAGAGCTGTCTACAGCGCACTCGACTGTAAAAGAAGTTCTGTTATAACAAGTGACACATATCTTACACGCTGTTACCAACAGCCCAATGATTAGTACGAAATAGAACTTTCTAAAACTTATTCATCTTAAGCAATTTTCTTAATAATTTTAGTGTGCATGTGATTTTTACACTAAGTTGCATAGCTTCTCCCAATGGCTGCTTTAGGTTAAGAATATTTTCCTTGTTACTAGAAACACAAGTTGAAAAGTAATATTTTTTTATATTTAGCTGACCTTTCCTATATTTATATGTCATTAATTGTATTAAAACTGTTGAAACGTGTTGAAAACGACGAAACCTGCCACTGTGGGCTGACTCCTAAACTATCACATCTTATATAGCTCCTAATCAGCCCTGAAGTCTTTCAGTTTATACCCACGGTTTTCTGGATCACTTCATCACATTCTTGGCCGCTGATGCAGATCAAAGCCATTATCACCTTATCTCAGCCATTATCACCTTATCTCAGCCATTATCACCTTCTCTCCTGAACACACTTAGTTCCTATAGAGACCACACACTCACAAAAGTCAGGCTTTCTAGTACTGGCTGCATGTTTGGTAGCACAGGTACAGAGATAGACACCAGGTCTCTCTTAAATTTGCCAATAAATTTAGCAAAGTTAATTTCAGCTTGAAGGCTGATGGGGACCTCTCAGAATGGATTTCAGGTAGCCAGTGGGAAGAGACATCATCCATACTTCAGCAGCTTCAAAAGCCTCCAAGTGCCTTAATACAAACTCTGAAACATAGTTTGCATATTCTGGACTTCTGTGTATGTCCAATACCTAAAAAGATAAAGCATGGTATTTTTCAGTCTCTAGATTTTCGTGTAAGGGGATGGGTAGGTCACTAGAAAGGGACTAGAAAATACCATATACTAAAAATGCTCATATTTCGATAGTGGTGATGATCGTCAGAAGAATTTGTGAATGGCTATTGTCTATAATCAGTCACGTAAAACTGAAATTTGGCTATGCTGTTGCTGCAGTTTGGACATTTGCTCTATCGCCTGGCCTCACCCAGGACGGGGAATCAGGAAAAGGAAAAGAGACCTGTGGGTTGAAATGAAAACATATTTAACAGAATAATAATAATGAACTAATATTAACCCAAATACTAATATAAGATTATACTCAGCTCCAGCTTCTAACAGTGTGGGATGAGTGTCAACACTGCGAGCACAACAGCTCCAGTGAGAAGATGGTGATCACAGCAAATGAGGAGCAGCCTCAGGCATGGGAATACCAATGAGATAGATGGGACCCTTTCAGGAAGGCAGCCATGGTAGATAAAAACATTCCCCCAGACTTCTAGATGTATAGTGAGGGTGATGTTTATGGTATGGAATACTTTGGTTGGTCAGCTTGAGTCAGCTGCCCTGTGCTTTACCCCTCCTGGCCTACTGCACCTGTATGGCTCAAAACTACCCCTGACCCTGGTCACTATGGAGACCTGCACACCAAAACTCTGTATATATGAAAACAAAGCATCTTATCTCTTTTGTTCTCACAGAATTGGACCCTGCAGCCTCTCAAAACTACAGTCTCTCTGAACATAAATAAATTATTTTATAATTCTGTCCCAGCAAAGCTGGTACAGTTGTCCTAAAAAAAAAAGAAAGAAAAAAAAAAAGGACCCTAGATCAAACTATGGCTATCACAGCACAGTCCCGTTGCCTGAGTTAGTTAAGGTAGGTGCTCTGTGGTGCCTTTGTGCCTCCCAGCTCAGGAATCCATAAGCGTCTTTTTACATTTCCTATCTTTGTATGCTCAAAGTCTCTGAAATGACAAAAAGACAATTGCTGCGGAAAATTGCATGTACTTGTTCTTTTCACCAGAGGTAAAAGTAGTAGGATTTAGGCTCAACAAGAATAGCAAATATAACAATTTCATCCCACATGGGGATGAACATTTGAAATTAAAATAAGAAATAATGTGAATATAAAATTATATGACAGCATATTCTTCCATCATTCATGTTCTTTAATGTTCTTTCTTATTCTGTTCAAAGCAGTGTTCTTTGTATTGTTAAATCCACTCTACCCAGTTGACATCACCCAGCAACAATAAGATGGTACAGTGTTCAAATACATCATCCTTGTGCAGCAGAAATTATGCCACTGCCGCCTAGACCATGGTAGGAGTTATGCGGATGCTACCTCAACAGGGCTCGGCCCTAGGTTCCTGCTTGAAGAAGAGAAGTCTTCAATCCCATGAGTAAATTAGTGGTTTATTTATCTGACATGCAGAGCAGCTCAAGCTGGGTGCCTCCAAAGAGAAATGTTTACATGAGGCTGCGCCCTCCAATTTTACTCGTACCACCCAGCACCTGATCCCCAGGTCAAATCAGTTAATTCTGGTTGGTGGTTTCTTGATTTCTTATTGGTTTTCTTGGTTGCTGGGCTGGCCTTCTTCTGAAGTTACCTCGTCCTTATCCTCTTCATTCTGTTTTCATCTGCCGATTTCAGCTAATTCTGTGTTTGCTGCATTACTTTTTTCAAAAGGTTTACTTTCAGTCAGGTCTTGAGACCTAAGGCTTTGACTACTTGAGCTTCTAAGTGCTAAGCAAGTCTCTTGTAACAACTCTCAATTTTGGGAAATGTTAGAATACATAATCTGTAAACAGGTCATTTGTGCTTTATTTTTATGTATGCGCCATGTCTGTCTTCAAAATACCTCTATATATTCACCTGAAATACAGGGTATATTTATTTTTGGTTATAAAAACTTTTTTATCAAAATACTTTTTTTTATATGAGCAAACTTTCATATATCAGATTATCAGAGTTACATTGCAGTTTAGTCTTGTAGTAAATAACCAGCTGTAAAGAATACAGAAGAACAGTCCAAACAGTTAAAAAAAATCCCCTATGTTATTTTTAATAGAATGATAAAGTTAGTAGCATTCTTGGAAAAACTTGTATCTTCTCTAGATCAGCATACCTAGAGTAAAATTTATATTTATTTGTCATCATTTTTAAAAAAGATGCTTTTATTTCTGCAAATGTGAAATACACCAGTGGAGTAAACAACTAACTGTATTTTCTAGTTAACTGACCAGGCAGTGAATCAGAAATGAGAAATAGATGCCATACACCTGATCAAATCACACAGTGGCTATAGCCATTTACACTACTTCTTGATTTTTTTTTTTTTTTTTAATGGAGAAAATCGATATCTGATCAACTACTTATGAAGTCAAACTGGTTTTCCTAATGGCCAGAGATTATAATTACTCAACAGACAGGACAAACTATTGCTATGTTAGTTTCCCAGAGACTTTCTTTTCCAGTTTTAATGGAAAATAATATATTTCAAAATAACTATCATTGAGGGAGAAAATATTAACTGCAGCTAGGGAAAAAGATTTGGTCTTATATAAATCTTCATGTAATACTTTTGACCAATAATGAAAGTTTGACTAGTTGAGATTATAAAGGAAAAAATTTAGTCCTCAGTGTCCAAAAACCTGGTCTCAGGATTATGCTGTATCAGAGCACAACACAGCTCAAGATGTGACACAAATCTCACTGGAGAAGAGGACTAGAACTAGAGGAGAATGCAGCTGGAAACACCCTTTCTCCCTTCACAGCTCACATATCTGCAAGGAAGGAACAGTGAAATGAGCAGTGGCAGCACTTTCCTCAGGGACTGGGGTCACCGAACCAGAGGCCATGTTGGTGGAAAGGGTTTATTATGACCCAAGAAGGGTACATTATTATTCATTATTATTATTATGGAAAGGATTTATTATGAATGAGAACATGTCAATGGAAAGGGTTTATTATGTTTTGGGTTGGGTTTCTTGGGTGGCTGCAAAGAATTAAATTATTTGATGGCCCATCCTGGTAGAGAGATTGTTCCAAAAGCATTCCTTGTTAAAATAATAATAGGTATTAATCACGAATGTTTTTCCAGTGTTTATTTATTTATTTATTTTAACACAGAAAAGCTCAGGAAGCAATTCTGGACATACTTGCATTTTAAAACTATAAAATAAATAGTTTGTTTGTGAAAGGGGTATTGGGTCAGTTTTGAATTTTCATCACCAGTAAAACCCACAGACTTTTTGTACCAATAGTCTTATTAACATTGCATGTAGATTTTGTACATGAAAGGGTCATGGGAAAAAGGAAGAAAAGATTCCCAAAAAAAGAAGAGGTCACACAGCCAAAATCTGGACTTCAGACAAAGTAAAGGATCTTGCACTACCTCCATGCAGCGCCAGAACTACGAAGAAATGCATGCATCTCTTGCATGCATCCCCTTTTACTTTTGTAGCAAATAGCAGCCATTGCAATCTGAACAGTCCACACAATAATGTTTTTTTGCCTTACGCACTTGGGACACAGCAAGGTTAAGGGCTTTGATCGTCGTGCTAAGAAAAGAGGACAAGAATTACCGTAGGAGTGACATAGCCACAATCTTTATACACATTGAAATATTTCTTTAAATAGGGCTGCCTCCTCCTGTTCTCCAAGCACCAGAAGACAGGATTGACCTCAACACAGGCAAATCCGGGTGCCTGGGCCCAGATGAGTGTGCTCAGGAAGCCCAGATAATCTATCTGAGTCGGTTTCATTGCCTACATGCAGGGTTTTTTAAACTCTGCCTTTTGAAATCGCTGGTACAAATCCCATGGTAGAAATTAAATGGTCAGGTAGGTATAAGGTACATTTAGCTCCTGGACTTTAGCCTTAGCCAATACTTAAATGTCATGAAAAACCTTATTGGATCTGTTTGGGTTTTACTTCAGACTTATAATAGCAGCTTCCAATTTTGTATTTATTGACGGAACAAAAATCAAACAATGAGGGTTTCTAAAACATTGATAAAGACAAATAGAGCGATTAACCCCTTTTATAACACCATGAAAGCTCTTTTTATATTTTTACATTATTTTCAACCTGAGAACATTTGCATGAAAGACCGCATTTGTCAGCAGGAAATGGCACGACCGCAAACTGCAGGCAACATCAGGAAGTTTTAGAAGAACTTAGGTTTATTCACAGCATTTATCTCAGTTGAATAATGTGGACTCTTCCACTTAAACTGCAGATTTACTTCTTGACAAGGAAAGAAATTTTTAACTTCAATCGTCTAAAAAGCGAAAAGAAAATGATGTGTTTATGGATTTAAAAATCTGGGGCCGTGCTCTGCTTTTTCCGGAGATACTTGACACTTATTTGTCTCTCCTCCCCGCTGTTCTCACGCAACTCTCTCAGCGCAGCCCTTTCAGACTCCCTCAACGCCACTGGCTCCTCTGTGTTCTCCTTCCCCGCACAGCCCCGCCTTCCTCCCCTCTTCTCTCTCGAATCAGACCGTGTTACACCGCACTCTCTCCTTCCATTCGTCTGCAACGAACCCCGGCTCTCTCCTCCCTTGGAGGTGGATCCGTCCTTAACCCCCAGTCTGTGGCACCGGCGCAAGGAGCAGGAAAACCGCTTGCCACGGCCGGGCCGGCAAACCCGGGGGGGTTTTGTCGTCGCTGGAGAAACGAAGGGTCTTGGTAGGGACTGTCCGCTCCACTATTCACCACCCGCTGCATTCACGCAGCGACGAGATAACTCGGCTTCAGCCTGAGATCTCCTCCGTTAACACTCCTAATTTTTTACTGTGGCATTAAATCACACAGTAAAGCTAATATTGCTTAGTAAATATAAAAGGCCCTTTGAGTGTTTCGGTTCTTTTTCTGCTTCCCTCGCTCTAGGAATAAAACGCACAACGAAAAAAGAAACAAATTCATGCATAATTAATCCGTTTCAATATCAGCTCTTCATTCTGGGTGCCGAAAGAGTGCGCTCCTCACCTCCCCTCCCCCTTTCCTCAAGGGCGATAGGTGAAGAGGGAACGATGTGTAGCGGGAGAGGGACCCACCGAGAGGGGGGCGGGGGGGGGGGGGGGGTGGGGGGGGGGTGGGATGGGGATGTGCTGCCTTTAGCCAGACCGCCCCGAGCGCCGGGTGGTCAGAGCTGCTAAGCGGTGCTATTCACACGAGCTCGAGGAGGCGGATTTCTCTTTGTCTCTTGATCACAGGCATTTTACCTTCCTCTCCCATTCTGCTGTTGCAAAACCGAGCTAATATTAAAAGAGACGGGAATCCCTCTGTGCCGTTTATAAAAACTATAAGTGTTCCACTTCGCCTTCTTAAGAAATACATATAGAGGATGTTTCAAAGATGGGCCCAATTTCAATTTAAGGTCCATTTCAAAAGGGTCCATCTTTTTGAAACACCCTGCATTTTCAAAACCAATCTGCCCACTTACATCAGTTTTACACCTCTATGAAGCATCTTCAGAAAAGTGTCTGGCTATTCAATATATATTTGAGGCCTTGTGGCCCTTCAGTTTAGAACTCAGCCCTGTTGATGAAGTCTAGTAGTTAGACTAAGTAAAGCTTTGAGAAAATCACACAAAGGGAGAACAATGAGGCACGCATAATAAGTTCAGAACTTGAGAAAAGCAAGATAATGGGAACTGGGGAACATACATAAAATATATGCCTAGAGATTAACAGTTTACCCATGAAAGGCAAGCCAGCATGACCGATGAAAGGAAACGTTCACTAAATTTACCTCGGTGTGAAGAAGTTGACTAGAAGATACTAACCGTTAATGCCTTTAGCACTAAGTAAAACAGACAATAGCAAACACTAATTGAATTTACTGTGAATTTACTTCATAAACTTATTAAAATACCCTCCCTCAGGCCAGAAGGACACCCTGCTCATGAAATCCACCCTGCACCGTATCCTGTGAGCACGCCTAGTGAGAACTAGAAGCGTTACCACTTTAAGTGGACGCGAAGAACTAGTTAGCCAATCACGTAGACGAATGATATCTGTGTGCTTAGAGTTAAGGTAATTTTGCGTCTTTTTGGTGTATAAAAGAAACCCGGCATTACGGGGAAGGTGTGCGAGCTCTGTGGACTTACTGTTTAGCACCTCTTTCTGCGCAGAGTTGGAATAAAGGAAATATCTCGACTTTGTGTGTGGATTGAATTATTGCACACCGGGTAAATGGACACCGCTTTGTGACAACATTATCAGTTTTTTAAGGCTTTGTTACCCAGATATACGATTTGAAACTAGAGCTACATAATGCCTAAAGGCATTGTACAACAGGGAATTAAGAGGAATAACTACAATAATAATAATGAATACTCTGTCTTCTGTACTATTGCACTTATACTGTTAATTGCAAGGGAGTTCATTTATAAGGGAAAGAAATACCAAAGATTGTCCTCTTGAACATTTCTGCAGTCTAGAAACTAGAATTTAAGTCCTCACACACGACACTGAGATGATGCACACATACCCAGGGGGTTTCACAGGACCCATTTTTGCTGCCATTCCCAATAGTCCCAGTGTGCAGACAACACTTTCATTACATGGAAGGAACAGCGGGGTGGAGACTTCCCTCCACCATAAATGAGTGAACTTATCACCGACTGAATTTTAGGAAAGATAAACTCAGTAAACATCACCAGATCCACAGGTACGTTAACCCACACCTCCCTATACTGGAGGACAGAGATGGGGAAAACTGGTCATGTCGAAAACAGCTCCAGTTCCACCGAGCTGGTCACCAAAGCCACGTCCACCTCCATAGAGCACGAAAAAGGGCTCCGGGGAAGTCAAGAAGCAGGTGGCCTCCGCAGTCAATAGCCTGCACAAGACTGGAAGGCCAAAAGAGGAGCAAGGAGCCCCGCTAAATCCAGAAGGACATTGGAAGCAATCTGGGCTGCACCAAGGGATAGAAATGACTTTAAGGCAACACTGTTCCTTGCTGAAACAGCAGCAGCTCTTTTAGGAACCACTCACATTCCCCTAAAATGAAGTGAGAGACTGAAACTCCCCGTACCTCATGGAAAAGAGGGGGCAGCTCCAGCCAATGGTGTTAGAAAAACAAAATGAAAAGCAACAGTACTTGTTCCAGTGAAACGCAGGTAACATCACTATGGTGGCCAATCACATCACTGACAACCCTACCCTGCCTAAAACCCTTCCCCTGTGCTCTGCAGTTGATTCTGCCGAGGGAAGCAAACAGGAGTCTCTCAAATGATAGCATTAAAGTGCATTAAAAAAAATAAATATACCAACATGGGGCCCGAGGAACAATACCGCAGAGCACTTACAGCAAAGCAAGAGTTTGCTTACTAGGAGGTACAGTATTTATTCAATAGCATACAAAACATAGTTGCCACGAATTAGCACATTAAAAGCATTCAGACTTCCTCAAAGCATAGAAATATTTACTGCAAAAGTAAAAAAGCAAATATTCTAAAAACCCAAGCAATTAAGTTTATATCCTTGTAAGAACAACCAAGGTGTTTGCTATTGACCAGCATCTAATATTAAAAGAACAATCACCTCCTTACAAAAAAGCCCCAAACTCAAGCAGGCAGCAAGAGACCAGCATAGTTAATGCCAACGTTTTTAGAAAAAACTGTTTACGTATTTCAGCTTGCATTCACTAGAAGAATGCCAAACTACAGAGAATGACTCAACCCTTTATGATTTTTTGGGTGGCTCTGAAAAGAGCCTTTTAATGTCCATGTAGCCTATCGATTAGTCTTAAACGCATTCACTTGGGTTTGGCCTTATGGCTGTCGGTCTTCTTGGGCAGCAGCACAGCTTGGATGTTGGGCAGCACGCCGCCCTGCGCGATCGTCACCTTGCCCAGCAGCTTGTTGAGCTCCTCGTCGTTGCGGATGGCCAGCTGCAGGTGGCGGGGGATGATGCGCGTCTTCTTGTTGTCGCGCGCCGCGTTGCCCGCCAGCTCCAGGATCTCGGCCGTCAGGTACTCCAGCACGGCCGCCAGGTACACCGGGGCGCCGGCACCCACCCGCTCCGCGTAGTTGCCCTTGCGCAGCAGCCGGTGCACGCGGCCCACGGGGAACTGCAGCCCGGCCCGCGACGAGCGCGACTTGGCCTTGGCCCGCGCCTTCCCGCCCTGCTTCCCGCGGCCAGACATCACAGCGATTCAGCCAAACAACAGCCTCCACCACTCACACACAAGTAACAACACACTGCCGCTTGGGCCCACCCGCCGGCTTATATAGTGTTCGGACGGAGCGGCGGTAGCTTCTCTGATAGGCTGAACAGGAGGCATTGTTTCCGACAGCCAATGGGAACACGGATCGAGACATATCCAATAGCAAAGGGGCTTGGGACGTGACGCCCTGCAGTAGAATTCCCAACCAATGGCGATGCGATGTTCTCGAGCCGCTCCCTTGCACAGCGCCGCTATAAAAGCAGGTCCGCGAGGGTTGCTGTTACTTGCTGCTTGGTTGCGGTTGTGTGTTGTTGTGTGAGTGTTCCGCGACTGTGTTGCTATGCCTGAGCCGGCCAAGTCCGCCCCTGCGCCCAAGAAGGGCTCCAAGAAGGCGGTGACCAAGACGCAGAAGAAGGGCGACAAGAAGCGCAAGAAGAGCCGCAAGGAGAGCTACTCGATCTACGTGTACAAGGTGCTGAAGCAGGTGCACCCCGACACGGGCATCTCGTCCAAGGCCATGGGCATCATGAACTCGTTCGTCAACGACATCTTCGAGCGCATCGCCGGCGAGGCCTCGCGCCTGGCGCACTACAACAAGCGCTCGACCATCACCTCGCGGGAGATCCAGACGGCCGTGCGGCTGCTGCTGCCCGGCGAGCTGGCCAAGCACGCCGTCTCCGAGGGCACCAAGGCTGTCACCAAGTACACCAGCTCCAAGTAGAGCGTCTCGGATCGTCCGTTTTTAACCCAAAGGCTCTTTTAAGAGCCACCCACCTCTCCAGTAAAAGAGCTGTAATTTCTGCATTTTATTTTTGTTTTACTGATAGTGTATTCTCTGTTTATATTCACGAGTGTTTGATGATCCAAAATCTCAACATAGTTTAGTATTAAAAATACAATCTCTTTAACTACTCCCTGTTTTCTGTACCCCTTACAGCTTTCTGGGCCCTGTGAACCCAGTCATTACCGCTGAGCCTTAACACTCGTGTGCTCCTGTGGGCTTCTCCAGCTTTTTGTGGCGCGCTTTCCTGTACTGTCTGCTTCTTGTGTGCAGTTACTCCGTGAAAGTCCCTGGTATATGAAATGAGTGGCAAAGTGGTTACAGTGCTTGTTCTCCCCAACTCAGGCCGGTTTCATCCTGGCCCGTACCCTGAATTCCTGTGTTATCAGTAACAGACATATATAAATACAGTTTAAAAGTATCTTTAAGGATGTTAGCAAGTAAGGAAACTTTTCAGTGTTTTGTTTCGTCTTCCCCAACGTGAAAAAAATTTGTTTAAAATGTATGCCTTCAAAGGCGAATTAAACTTTTTCCTACTGCTTCTATACTCTTAAGGTTCCTAATACAAGACTTTTAGATTTCAGATTGTACTGACGTTCCGACAGATAAGGTCTAATCGTGCGTCAATGATTGCGGTTCCTTATCCCCTGCTGCCCCCTGATGGGCGTTTTCAAAGGTTCCGCCACTTTGCATTTTGCGGCATCGGGTTAAGATCTTGGACTCAGAGACAGAGGAAAAACTGCAATAACGGAAAAACTGATTCCAAAGGCCACTATGCAAGGGAGACTTAGAAGACAGGGAAGTTAACTCTGGGAAAACACCAGTGGCAAAGCTCTTCAAATGAAAGAATTGGTGGCTTCTAGAAGAGCATTTGGGGTGAGCTGGTCTGGCACGAGAGGCAGCTTGGAGCTGCCTACTTCTCCCCTGGCAGAAAGCTCCGCCGGCGGCGGCCAGGTGACTCACTGAGAGAAACGAGGCCGCGAGTGCATCCGCCTCGGGGGCTGTGCGCTGTGCTCGTGAAGGGACCGTGTGTGCAGTCGTGGGAAGGAAAGCGATGTGTTTGTCATCGTCGCAAAGCAGCGTGCCCGGCCCTTCCCGTGTCCCGGGGAGCAAAGGGATGTGTATTTCGCGCGGCGCAGAGAGGTGGCAGCACCGCGAGGCCCTGAGCGATGATCATCCGTCGGTGCGGAGGGATAGAAGTGTCTTCGGCGAGCGACGCGAAGTGTTTGTAAGGGAGGAGAGGAGCGTTGTCGGGCGCTGGTGTTTGCCAGTCCGAGCAGAGCGATTTGTGTTGTACTCAGGGAGTAGCGAATTTTGGGGAGAGCAGAGCGACTCGTGTGTGTCACTGAGATGCAGAGCGATGGTGCTGTTGTACTGTGGGCGGTTTGCGTCCTGTGGGGCGCGGAGCTGTGTGGTGTCAGCCGGCACAGAGGTGTGGGAGTGTCCGTCGGGGAGAGGAGCTGCGTGTGTATCACCGGGTGCTGAGCGATATGTGCGTAGTTGCAGTATGTCCGGGGGAGCAGAACGATGCTTTGCGTGTCTCGGGAGATGCAGAGCGCTGTGTCTCGGGGCTTATGCGTAATGTGGTTTGAGGAGTGCAGAGCGATGTGTTGGGGGGTGGCGCAGAACGATGGTTGTTTCGGGAGGTGTCGAGCGATGGCGCTGAGGGAGGGGGTGTGTCCGTCGAGGAGCGGAAAGATGCGTGTATCGTTGAGGCACAGACCGACGTGCTTCGGGCGGGGGCGACATGCAGAGTGATGCGTGTTTAGCGAGGCGCAGAGAGATGGGACTGTTGTAGGCAGGGCGATGTGTGCGCCGTGAGGCGCGGAGCGATGGATGTCCCGCACTCGGGGCGCGGGACGACGTGTGTTGTGGTGGGCTCAGAGCGATGTGTAATGACATGGGGAGAGGAGCGATACGTTTGTCATCTCCGCAAAGCGATTTGCGCGGTAATTGTGCCACGGAAGCTGAGGGATGTGAGTTTCATGGGGTGCAGCCCGATTTGTGCGTCGTGGGATTGAGGAGCGGTGTGTGTGTGTGTCCCCGTCGGGAAGCGGAGCGATGCCTCTGTAGGGGTGGTGCGGAGCGATGTGTGCCGTTGGACTCAGGATGTAGTGTGTGTTGGGGAGAGCAGAGCGATGTGTGCTCCGGGAGGTGCTGAGCGCTGTGTGCGTTAGGGCGTAAGCGTAAGTTTGGGGGGCGCCGAGAGATGGCTGTGCCGTACGCGGGGAGATGCGTGTGTCTGGGGAGCTGAGCGATGTCTGCATCGTTCGGCTCAGCGCGTATCGGGTGTTAGAGGGAGTGGGGCGACGTGTGTGTCGTTGAAGCGTAGGGCGATGTGTTTCGGGCGGGGGGCGGCCGACACACAGAGCGCTGGGTGTGTCGCAACGTAAGCGTAATGTGGTCTGGGGGGTACAGAGTTGGGGCGGGGGAGGCGCAGAACGATGGTTGTTTCGGGAGGCACCGAACGATGGCTGTGCCTTATGCAGGGAAATGTGTGCATCGTGGGGCGCTGAACGATGTGTGTATGTGTGAGTCTGTCGGTGCAGAGTGATGTGTCCCAGGAACTGGGGGGGTGGTGTGTGTAGGGGAGGGGCAGAGCGATGTGTGTGTCACCGGGAGAAGCGCGATATGTGCGCTGTCGGTCGCGGAGCAATGATGTTTATCAGCCGGAGCAGACGGTGTGGGTGTTTCCTTCGGCGCAGAGCGATGCGTGTGTAGGCGAGAAGCGGAGCGGTCTGTGCGCCGTCGGGCGCGGAGCGGTGGTTGTGCGTACGCAGGGCAGTGTGTCCGCCGTCGGCGCGGAGCACGGTGTTGTTTGCGTCGGCGAGTGAAAATCTACTGTGTGTTTTCGGGGTGCAGTGTCTTTTTCGGGAGTACAGTGCGGTGTGTGTTTCGGCGGGATTCGGTGCGATGTGTGTGTCGGAGACACACTCTGTGTGTGTATTTGCTTATCATTTTATGGCAAACGTATTATGGAATGTGAAGGATGTGTACACGAAACAAAGCAGTGTACCGAAACACAGCAGGGAGCTGTTGAGAGAAGCGGTCTCTGAGGTCACCGTAACAAGTACACTGTGTTGTACGCCCGAGCACTCGGAAGGGGACATCAGAGCTTCCTTCTCCGGCTGTTTGACGACGTGGGAGTGAGTGTGTTGTGCAACGTCCCGTAGTTCTTGTTTTCCAGGTTTCATTTCGGGTTTCTCCTCTCGAGTTTGCGGAAGCCGCCGCAGCACAGCGCCGGCACTGCTACTGGGTCTCCGCCTGCCCGTTTGCTGAGCAGGGCGCTGTCCTGTGCCCGGCCTGCCCGGGGCTCACTCGGCGGTGGGACCCGCTCCGGCTCAGCCTCGGTAAGATGAAGGTGCCCGTTGCCATTAGGAGCTCGGCGGCTGCGCCCGTGTCCTGGATCCTCCCTAGTGCCGGCGCCGCGTCCCGCCCCGCTCTGCTCCCTCCCGCCGTCCCGGCTCCTCTCCCGGTCCAGCCTTGCGACTGAGATGTTAATTACACCCGCATTCCTGTAACGAATTAGTATTTGCCTCATTTGGCTGTTCCTTTCTGGAAACACTTGTGTTAGGAGTTTAGTCAGCTTCCGTTTCTTGCACCGCTGTCGAAAGCCCTTGAGCGGAGCTGCCACACTCATGGGCCCCGAATTAACCCTTTCCGGGCTTCAGCAGTGAGTGTGGAAGCAGAAGGGTTGCGCACCCTCCCAGCCGTGTCCCGAGCAGCTCCACTCCCTAGCCGCCGCACCCCACCCCTCTCTGTCAAGAAAGAGCCGGCGTGGGGACTGCAGCGATTCTGCCCTGCCTGGTTCGCCTCTTGATGCTGGGGCTCTTTCTCGGCTGGTTGTGAGGGAAAAGAGATCGTGTGTGGAATATTTTACCAAACAACTTAATACTTTCGCTTGCATGCGATCTGTGCCCTTAAAGTCGCATCGTTCCAGGATTTTTTTTCCTTGAGATGTAGAGAATCTAAATTCTAACCCCCTTCTCATTAGATTTTGGCAGACGTGTCACCTCTCTGTGATTTATCCCCTGCTAAAGTCTTCTCCCCAATAGACACTAACGTGTATTGCATATTGTCTCGGAGAGAAAGCTAAGTGCCATGGAAAGAGAGTGGAAAACAGCTGGAATCCACATCAGAAGGCGAGGTTAAAAAAAATAAAATCCCAGGCAGTATAAATCAATTTCCCTTTAAGACTTGCTTGTCAAACTTCGCCTGACAGCATCAAGCGTAAGGAAACAAAAACACGCGAGGCTAAAATGTTAGTTTGATGTCTTTCTAGGCAAGAACTAAATTGTATGGGGAGCTGAAAATGAGTAAGTTGTACTCATTGCTCAGAGTGCATATACTAACTTGATGTCAAAGGAAATGGGAATGTATGTAAGACAAAGAAAAAAAATTGCATATCTGAAGACAGGGGTTTTAGCACCCTTTAGCAACTTTTTTGATCTAGCAGAGCACTGTCCTTCCACAGGAACAGCTCACAAAGATATTCGGCCAGCCTGACCCTCCCCTAACTTTGTGTTTTCAGATCTTTTCAGCTCAGCAGAAAGGGACTTGGAGGGTGCTGGTTGACAGCTGGCAGTGTGCCCAGGTGGCCAAGAAGGCCAATGGCATTTTGGCCTGCATCAAGAATAGTGTGGCCAGCAGGAATAGGGCAGTGATTGTCCTGCTGTACTCAGCACTGGTGAGGCTGCACCTCGAGTGCTGTGTTCAGTTTTGGGCCCCCCCACTTAAAATAAAGACATTGAGGTGCTGGAGCGTGTCCAGAGAAGGGCAACAAAGCTGGTGAAGGGACTGGAAAATATATCTTATGGGGAACAACTGAGAGAGCTGGGGTTGTTCAGTCTGGAGGAGACTGAGAGGGGGCCTCATTGCTCTCTACAACTCCCCAAAAGGAGATTGTAATGAGGTGGGGGGTCAGTCTCTTCTGCAATGTCCATAGTGAAAGAACAAGAGGAAATTGCTTTAAATTGTAGCAGGGGAGATTTGGACTGGACATTAGTGAAAAAAATTCACTGTAAGGGTGATTGGGTATTGGAATAGGTTGTCCAGGGAGGTGGTGGAGTCACCGTCCCTGGAGGTGTTCAAGAGGTGCCTGGATGTGGTGCTGGATGTTTTGGTTTAGTGGTGAAGTGGGTAGGCAGTTGGACTGGATGATCTTGAAGGTCTCTTCAAACCTCGATGATCCTATAATTCTATGATCTCTGTCTCCATTGGCTGCACTTTTCTGTCTTGACCTCATCGCAGCTTTGTCCTCACAGACTTGTTCAGTGATCCAGTGTTGTGGCGGTCCCTGACCACTGCCACCATCCCTGCCTCACTCACAATGTACAGGTGCTGCAGGGCTGTGTCCTTGTTGGTGACAGCATGGCCCTTGCTGCCTCACTCTCCCCCTTGACTCTCAGCTTACCTGTACTTGTGGGGCAGCCCACTCCTGCTGCCTTTCCGCAAGTTTTGTTGAACTTAGTTGTCCACCTAGGAATGTATTTACCGAAGGTGAATAAGACAATATAGTATCTCTTTCCCTTTCAAGTAACCATCATTTACACATCTGTCCCCATCTAGTGTGTTAGTGATGGTAGCACAGACATGAGGATTTAAGTAAAAATTCAGCCACTTCCAAGCAGTTCCCGAGACACCAGCCTTTGCTGTTGGTCCTGCACAGATCACTTTTTCCTAGCTCTATGTGCCATCATCTTCTCAAATACTTGATGTTGGGATAATATCAGGGCAGGCTCTCCTTGATTTGCATGAAGATGACCTATTGCTGACTTGGAGTGACACAGTTCAATATTGCATCTGCTTCTATGAATATTGGCTGCAAAGTATCATAGGTGTCAATAATAGTGGTTGTTGGCCTGTTCTGTCTTTCCTTCCTCTTTCCTTCTTCTGTCCTTCCTATTCATCTTACCTACCTGAAGGTGTCTCCTGTTCATTATTTCCTTGTTCCTATTTTCTTGTTCCCAAGAAGTTGCTACATACCAGCACTCTCCCACCAGCACTCTCCCACCAGCACTCCTCCCCATTGCAAGCAATGCCTGTCGTTATTTAATCTGCAGCATCCATCTCTTCATTGCCTCATCAAATGTCCCAAATCCTGATTTGTGGTTTTGAATGTGGTTTTGAGCAACTCAGCCAAAGAATATGCTGAATATCACTATGGTTAGCCTAGACAGACAAATGCTTGTGGTGGGTATTCTTAAGCACGGAGAGAAGACAGATTATATCTTTGTCCAACAGAACAGAGAATAGTTACTACCCTCACTATCCTGGTTCAGTTTTCTGTGTGCAGTCAGGCAATAAAGAGATAGACAAAAAAGAGAATTAGTGGCAGAGGTGACATAATGATGCAAATGCATGTTATCCTGAGAAGAGGAAGACATCTGAGGAGACCTGTGAATCAAAGCTGAGCTGTAGTGACCACCTACCTCAAGTGCCTGTATGCCCAAGTGATAGTTGGCAACATCCTGTAGGGAAGTGGATGCTGGTAGTGTTAAAAATTAGAGATGTTATAGGTATATCCTGCTGATTTTTACTGATACAAGCACTCATTTTGTGAATACTGGGCTGCATGCAAAGCAACCTTGTCAGGAAAGCTTCCAGAATAATCTGTGAGGCCTGTAACACAGGCCTTTTTTCTTTTTTTTTTTGTTTTTTTAAGGAGGAGGAGGAGGAGGAGGGGTAAGGAGGAAAGAGCAGTTAGAGACTGTAGCAAACAAACAAAGTGGCTCCTGGGAGCAAAAAGCCCACCATAACTTCCTGGATATCAACTGAAAGGCAGGGAGCACAAGTTTCTTCTGAAATGCATATTGTTTCCCAATCTTAACCTGTCTGTGAAGGACCCATGGATACCAGCTTTCCAGTGTCTCAGATTTCTTCTCAGTGCACAGCTGTAGTGCTCTGCTGCTCATTTACCACAGCCTACAAGGAGTAAGGGTAGCTTACATGTCTACCACCTCCTGAAGTGCTTCAGCTGATTGCACTGTTCCCATCTGTGTAGTACTGCTTTCCACCATTGATCACAGGTCTTCTGAGACAAAGGATCAGGCAGCTAGGAAGTGGCTCAGCCACTCAATCTCTGCCTGTGCTGCCTGCAGCTTGTAGGATATCATACAGGACAGTTTAACTTTGCAACAAGGTGTACCATTCCATCTTTGTCACTTCTTATTTCACCCTGATAAAACCCAGACCCACACTGTTGCAGGGGTCAGACAGAAGTCACAACTAACATTTCGTATTCACAACCTTGAGATGCAAAAGAAAACCTGGCCATGTGGCACAGCACCTTTGCTGAGGCTGTTTGTGAAGTGGCTGGGCAAGGAAAGAGAGTGCCATCTCCTTTCCCTGAGTAACCTGCAGTGGAAAGGAGCTGCTGTTCCCCAATGCACAGGGCAGGCAACAGCAGTCCACACATGCTGCAATGGGGGAGCCCAGATGACATTCACAAAGTGTGCAGCAGCAAAGGACATGCCATGTTCGTGTGGCATTGAAATGTGTTATTTCACGTTTGTGTTCCTCCAAAAAGATGTTTGCCTGAACAATTAGAAATATTCAAATGAGTAATACCCTGAATTTCCATTCTACACTTCCCTCTGGTCTCCAGCTTGTACACATGTTTTTGAGACACATCATATTTAGTGTACACGGTGACGCTCCCAGCTTATTCAAGGAATGGGTTAAACAGAAGGGGAGAGTGGTGACTGGTACTTTCTACCTGAATTCACATTCCCCACTGGCACAATTAGGCTTTCTACTCAATAATTGATATGTGTATATTAGTAACATTTTCATACATATACTTATATTACACAGATATTAAATACTAAACAATAAGTTTTACAATTTGACTGACTGATTGTTTGATTGATTGATTTGAACTTGTTAGAATTATCCCTTAATTGAGCTTGGAAATTATAAAAAAATATGTGGTCTGGGATGATCAAGTAGCTATTTCTCTCTTGCTTTCAACCAAAATAAAACTTTTTAAAAAATCTGAATATTTTTGCAAGGAGATAATTTTAAGAAAAATAAAGAAAAGTTGTATCTGTGGATCCTTTTGTAATTGATTTTTCTGTCTAATGCCTACCGTATGTCTAGTCATGCATTTCTTATTTTAAGAGACCACTAATATATCTGGGGATTATAAATCTCTATGAATACAAAAACCTTATATCATGGGCAAGAGTCTGAACAGTATGCAACCATAACCTCTTCCCTACTGAGACATGAAGTTTTCTTACTCATGTAACAATGTGTTATGATTTAGAACATCATGATAAATCAGTTTTTAAATACAATCCATCATCCACAGACAAAAAATATCTCCCAAATTATCCAAAATCTGCAATTACATTAAGGGCAGATTTGAATTCCCTTCAGTGACTCCATTTACATTTCTTATGTATCTGGAGCACCCGTATGTCTGAATGAATTTAACTGGATCATATACATAAATTATGAACACTTGGCAGCACAGACATCAGGAAGGGCTACTTGCTTGAAAAAATGCTGAAGAGCCTGTGCAGCCTTTAGGCAGTCCAAGGTGAAAAACATGTTAATGAGGCTTTGCAGCTATTGGCTTAATGTATACCTTGTTCACCCTGTTTGAAATATATACACATATGCTGCAGTCCTGCCTCCTCAGCTGCATCTGTGAGATGAATGGCCCCATATATTCTCCTGAACAAACAGTAAAACTCCAACATGGTCATAGTTTGCTTGATGGGATGAATCACAAAACTGGAGTGCTGCAATTGATGGCTATGAAGTATTCTGAAGGGACAGGCAAGGAAGGAAGGGGGTTGTTGTCTTTTATATATATATATAAAAAATTGATTGCTTGCATAAAGTTGACTTTGAAAAACAGTGATGAACAGTTGAGAACTTATGGGTAAAAATTAGAGGCCAAGACAGTAAAGGAAACCTCATGGTGGATATTCACTTCGGGCTGCCCAATCCAGGGGAGTATGTTGACAAAGTTTTCTTACTTCAGCTACAGGGATCATTATGCTCACAGGCTCTGATCTTGCAGGGGTAGTTCAATCGACCTGACATCTTCTGCAAAAGCAGCACAGCAAGCTGTAAGCCATCCCAGAGAATCCTGGAGCGTGTTCAGGATAATTTTTTAATCCAGGTGAAAGACAACCCAACCAGAGGAGAAGCACCACTGGACCTGTTGCTCACCATCACAAATGAACTGATTGGAGAGGTCAAAATTGATGACAGCCTGCGCAGCAGCTTGGGCCAAGGCCCATCAAGAACTTGAGGGATATGGGCCAGGCAAAACACAAAGTTAAGACCCTGAATTTTAATAGAGCAAACTTTTAGTTACTTAAGGAACTTGTGATTGGGACTCCCTGGAAAACTGCCTTCAGGGATAAAGGTGTGGAGCAGACCTGGCAGCTAATTAAGGACATGGGTTTTGGGTTTTTTTAGAGAACAAGTGTTCTTAATCCCCACATGTAAGAACACAGGCTAAGAAAGCAGGAGACTAATATGACAGAGTAAGGACCTTCTGGTCAAACTGAAGTGCAAGAAGGCACAGGCAGCGGAATCAGGAACATGCATCCTGGGAAGAATATAAGGATGCTGTCCAGGTGTAGGGATAGGATCAGGAAAGCTAAGGCACATCTGGTACTGAATTTGGCAAGTGATGTGAAGAATAATAGGGGCTTCTGTAGGAACATTGATCAGAAAAGGAAGACTAAAGAAAATGTACCCACCAATAAAGCAGGAGATCTAGTGACAACTGACATAGGGAAGGCTGAGGTACTCAACAAATTATTGCCTCAGTTTTCACTGGCAATCTCTCTTGACACATCTCTAAAGTCCCTGAACACCAAGGCAGGGTCTGGGGGAACAAAGTCCCTCCTATCATGGGAAAAAATCAGGTGCAAGGCCATCTGAGGAATCTGAGCATATACAAGTCCATGGGACCTGATGAGAGTCATCCCAGGGTCCTGAGGGAATTGGCAGATGTAGTTGCCAAGACACTCTCCATGATATTTGGAAAGTCCTAGCAGTCAGGTGAAATCCCCAGTGACTGAAGAAAAGGAAATATCACACCCATTATAAAAAAATGGTATGATATTCATTTACAGTAAGGAATAGGTAAAAAGGAAAACACTGGGATCTACCAATCAGCCAGCCCCATCTCAGTGCCCAGTAAGATCATGGAGCAGATCCTCCTGAAAGCTATGTTGGAGCATACAGAAGACAAGGAGGTGATAGACGAGAGATATGGATTTGATGGATGGAATGTTAGATAAGGAATTGGTTGTATGGTTGCATCTAAAGAGTTATAGTCAATGACTCAATGTCCAAATGGAAACCAGTAATGAGTGGTATCCCTCAAGGGTCTGTACTGAGACCAATATTGTTTAGTATCTTCATCAATGCTATAGATAGTGAGATGGAGTGAGTACACCCTCAGCACATTTGTGGATGACAGCAGGCTGAGTGATGCAGCTGATTCACTAGAGGGACAAGATGCCTTCCAGAGGGACCTTGACAGGTTTGAGGATTTGGGCCCCTGTGAACTTCATGAAGTTCAACAAGGCCAAGTGCAATGTCCTGCACTTGGGTCGGGGCCATCCCCAATATCAGTACAGACTGGGAGATGAATTCATTGAGAGTTGCCCTGCAGAGAAAAACTTGGAGACACTAGTGGATGAAAAATTGGACATGAGTCATCAATGTGTGCTTGCAGTTCAGAAAAACAGTGTTATCCTGGGCTGCATCTGAAGAAGTGTGTCCATCAAGTTGGGGGAGGTGGTTCTTGTCCTCTGCTCTGCTCTTGTGAGACCCCACCTGAAGTACTTTAGCCAGATCCGGGATCCTCAGCACAAGGAAGACATGGACCTCCTAGAGCAGGTCCAGAGGATGGCCGCGAAAATGATCAGAGCGCTGGAACACCTCTCCTATGAAGAAAGACAGAGAGAGTTGGGGTTGTTCTACCTGGAGAAGAGGACGATATGGGGAGACCTTATTGCGGCTTTTCAATATATAAAGGGGGCTTATAAGAGAGATGAAGATTTTTCATGAGGGCTATAATGACAGGACAAAAGGAAACAGTTTAAACTGAAAGCGGACAGATTTGGATTGGACATACAGAAGAAATATTTTACAGTGAGGGTGGTGAGACACTGGACCAGCTAGCCCAGAGAAGTTGTAGATGTTCCATCATTGGAAGTGTTCAAGGTCAGGTTGGACAGGGCTCTGAGCAACCTGGTCTAGTGAAAGATGTCCCCATCTTATGACAGTGGCGGACTAATTGTTCTTTGCATGTGCCTTCCAACCCAAACCATTCTATGATCCTATAGTCACTCAGGCTCAAAAGAAGGACCTTCATGAAAGCATTTACCCAACACCAGACTGGGAGAAAAATGAGTCCTTGTATTTCTGCCTGAAGTCCTGAAAAATTTCTGTCATGTCTAAATATCACAGTCTACTGTAAGCACTACCTTCTACCTTTCCAAAAATCTCTTTTATTTTAATAAATGTTCTGTTTGCTTGGCTATTATTTTCAGGGAAAAAATAGGAGGTGGAAGTAATTCTGTCTTTTACCGAACACATCATTTTACAAAGCTTCATATCAGAAAAAAAAATAGTAAAGATAATATTTGAAATATGTAATAATATTTTTTAAAATAATGTTGTCTATTAAAGGAACTAAAGAGCACTTGTGAAATTACTTCTTTGTTCCTATTCTCTGCCTGATAACATTTGCAAGATCTCTTTGTATTTCTTCCATTGCTGAGCCTAAAACTGTCATTGACTGTAAAAAACAAAATTAGTATGTGGTCAAAACAGTGGAGAACCAGAAAAATGAGCTTTTAGGAGAGCATATAGACTGCACAGGACTGTGCTTCTACCTCAGGTTTTTGGAAGAAGGAGGGGGGGGTCTAGGCTAAACCCAGGAGAATGCATTTGCAGAGGATCAAAAGAGCATGGGGGTAAATCTACCAGTAGACTGACTGTGATAGGAGTGAATAGGAGGGACTAAGATGCAGAATTTGAGGGAAATATGTATGCTATGGAACTAATCCCCAGAAATTTCTCCTCAATGGTACGTGTCCCTTCTAATATATTAATTTCTGTAACAATGTAGTTCACAACCTATGATCTGCAGTGGAGTTAGCAGATAAAACCACCAGAAAATATAGCATCAAGTACAGATGTTGCCTCCAAATCCACATGACCTTCTGGTTTTATACTCTCACATGTGGTGTTATTCTGCTGCTTACCTTCTATAGACAAAAGTCCCTCTGAAATGCTACCACATCTTCCAGCAGTTTCTTACACTTCAGGTGCACCTTAGTCATAGTAAACCAGCACCACAGACAAGCTCTTAAATCCAACTCCCCCATCACCAAAATTCCACAAGTATTTATCCCACATCACAAAACTTGTGGGTTGGAAAAAGCCATGCCTTAGTTTCTCTCACCATTTCTAAGGATATAATTGTTTGATTAACCCATCTGATTTATATAATTTTATTAAAGAAATGCCTGTAGCCTTACCTCTGTTTTTCATAAAGAAAACATGCACACAATATTTTGATTTTTTTTTCCCGCAACTGCTGACTCTGGCTGACAAAATGCCTGAAGTACAGTATAAAAGTAAGCACAATTATAAACTCTATCTTAAAATAAGAACATACAAATCAATGTTTTTACCTAGTGTGCTTAATCAAAAGAAGTATTTTGGAAACAAAGATGCTAATACAGTTAATAAAAATATTAATACAAGGATGCAGAAAACTGAAGGAAACAGTGAAAGAACTTCTGTATGTTCTTATGAGATGTTGAAGGTACCTGCTGAGAGGTGTTTTTCACATTAAAGTTTCTGGTGAAAACTGTATTTATTTCCCTTTTTATTAGCTCCCAGTAGAGTTAAATAGGGCACTATGTCTAAAGGTTTCATTATTTTTAAGAGATGAAGCCATGTTACGTGAAACAACTCTTAACCCACATACAGAGCTGAGTTAACTACTTTGTGTTACTTGCTTCTTTTCAAAGCTAATTTACGCTAAGAAAATATCTTGACATTACCCCCATTTTGCACTACTTTGATAAAAAAACGTCTCAGGAACACAAATCTGCCGTCACTGTGACAATGCTGTCAGAAGTAAAGTTATAATTCAAAAGGAAAAATAAAAATCTCACCACCCAGCTCCGCGTGCAGTGCCCAAACTCGGGGATTACCGGCTTGTCTGAAACTCATTCAAACTCTCCGCTGAAAGAAACGCCGAAAGACGAAAATATCTTCTGTCCATAGGAACACTGCTAAGAAAGGGAGTGTGGCGATCACGGTTTTTTCACGAAAAACACACTTTTTTGAGGAGGAAGAAACACAAGCGGAGTGGCAGAGCTCGGTGCGGGGGGGAGAGGGGGGCGGAGCGGGCTCGGCAACGGACCAATCACGGCCCGCCGCGCTGCTATAAATGGAGGCGCCGGCGGTGTTCTTGCACCAGCCGCGCTTCTTCTGCGCAGCATCGCAATGTCCGAGACTGCTCCAGCCCCCGCTGCTGAGGCAGCGCCCGCAGCCGCTCCGGCCCCTGCCGCCAAAGCCGCCGCCAAGAAGCCGAAGAAGGCGGCGGGCGGCTCCAAAGCCCGCAAGCCCGCCGGCCCCAGCGTCACCGAGCTGATCACCAAGGCCGTGTCCGCCTCCAAGGAGCGCAAGGGGCTCTCGCTCGCCGCGCTCAAGAAGGCGCTGGCCGCGGGCGGCTACGATGTGGAGAAGAACAACAGCCGCATCAAGCTGGGGCTCAAGAGCCTCGTCGGCAAGGGCACCCTGGTGCAGACCAAGGGCACCGGCGCCTCCGGCTCTTTCCGCCTGAGCAAGAAGCCTGGAGAAGTGAAGGAAAAAGCCCCGAAGAAGCGGGCAGCCGCGGCCAAGCCCAAGAAGCCGGCAGCCAAGAAGCCCGCCAGCGCTGCTAAGAAGCCCAAGAAGGCGGTGACAGTAAAGAAGAGCCCCAAGAAAGTCAAGAAGCCGGTAGCCAAGAAAGCAGCCAAGAGTCCCAAAAAGGCGACCAAGGCTGCCAAGCCCAAAAAGGCGGCGGCAGCGGCGAAGAGCCCGGCCAAGGCGAAAGCGGTGAAGCCCAAAGCAACAAAGCCCAAGGCGGCCAAACCGAAAGCGGCCAAGGCAAAGAAGGCGGCGCCCAAGAAGAAGTAAATCCTCGCGGAAGAAACTTGCTTCGCACGTTAAACCCCAACGGCTCTTTTAAGAGCCACCCAAATATTCCTAAAGAGGGTTGAAATTAGAGTATTATTTTTACCCTTTTTGCACCTCAGGTGAATAACGGAAACGGAACTAGATCGTTCTTAGGTTCTGTCCGACCTATCCAGTTTTGCGTTGGCTTCTTAAAACCTTCTAATCTGTCGCGTGTGAGCCGTAATTTGGAAAACACTAGCTTTAGGAGTTGCCGTTACTTTGTTGCAATACCGGGAAAATCGTTCACACCTTTTCACAATGCAGTGTTTTAACGCTTAAGGCGTTCTTTTCTGCATCCGTGTGTGTGAAGAGGATGGTTATCTCTTGCTACCAGATTGTCCACCTCAGCCATGAGATGCGGCAGGAATTTATTTTGCAATGAGATAAAAGCATAGCATCCTACTATTACGCTTTGCAGCTTCTGAGGCTAGAAAATAAATTACTTTACCCACGAAAACTAAAACACCTTAAAACAGCCTAAAGTAGCATCAGAAAGAGATCAATCATGCAAGATTCTTTTAGTTTTTAAAGAAAAACTATTGGTGCTTCTGGAGCGTTTCCAAATCCACTTTAAGTAATTCAGCTCTTCAGTGATCTAGTGGGTGGCTCTGAAAAGAGCCTTTGGGTTTCTCTGGGAAAGACTTCCCGGGCGTTGTTACCGTTCTTAGGCGCTCACTTGGCTTTGGCCTTGTGGCTG
>VZRW01011526.1:22235-33636 GCA_013398125.1 Aegotheles bennettii | reverse complement strand
CCTTCCAGCCCCACTGTGCTGGGGTTCTGTGAAGGGACCTGATGATCCATAGGCTGCTGCACAGGAGCAGCACGGGGACTGGAGGAGCAGGTGCCCGAGGCCCTGGGTCTCCCTGTGCACTTTGTCCCCAGGGGCCAGGGAAGACCCTTGTCCCCAGTGGCAGAGCTCTGGGTCTGGACAGGAGGTGGTGACCCCGTGGAGAGCCCTGCCTGTGGGCCCCCGAGCTGAGCCTGGGCAGGTCGTGGTCCCCTGGGCCCTCTGCAGGGACAGCAGAGCTGTTCCTTTGGTTAAGAGGTGGTGTGAGAAGGCAGCGTGAGCTCCAGTGTGAGCTCCAGTGCACGCAGGGCCAGCGTGGCCTGGGCAGGTGCCTCTGCTGGCCCTGGGGCAGGAGGACACTTGGGGGGAAGGGCTGTGATCTCCAGCTGGAAGTGGAGCTCCCCCAGAGGGGTCCCAGCCTGCCCCCAGCCTGGGGCTGCAGTGGGGCCATGTCCTGCTGGGCTCTGCAATGACCCTCATGCTTCCAAGCAGCCATCACCCCCGTGGTGCTGGGGCACACTGTGGTGGTGCTGGGGCACACTGTGGTGGCCCCGGGGCAGGCAGATGGTGCAGGAGAAGGAGATCCCCTGCCCAGTGACAAGTGGCCGTGGCTCCTGCCTCTCCTCGCTGCAGGGAGTGGGGTCCTTTTCCACTGGCCTGGGGACACCTGTGTCCACAGGGCAGCCACATGGCTCTGTCCTCCCCTTGCTGCGGGGTTACGCCGTTCTGGTGTCCATCAGACACATCCCTTGGGTGCACCTGCACCTCCTGAGCAGTTTTGGCCAGACCCGCTGGGCTGTGGGTCTGCACTGACACTGGTGCATCTTCAGCGGGGCAGCACCCAGGAACCCTTCAGGGCTGTGGTGGTGCTTACCCATGCGAGTCATGGAATTGTTTGGGTTGGAAAAGACTTTTAAGACCATTGAGTCCAACTGATGGCCACCACTGACCCATGGCCCTTAGCACCACCTCTCCATGGCTTTGAGATCCTTCCAGGGATGGGGACTCCACCCCTGCCCTGGGCAGCCTGGGCCAGGCCCTGACAGCCCTTTGGGGCAGGAATTGTTCCTCACATCCAACCTAACCCTCCCCGGGCACCTTGAGGCCGTTCCCTCTTGGCCCATTGCTTGTTCCTTGGGAGCAGAGACCGACCCCCCCTGGCTCCAACCTCCTCTCAGGGAGCTGCAGAGAGCAGAAGGTCTCCCCTCAGCCTCCTTCTCTCCAGGCTGAGCACCCCCAGCTCCCTCAGCCTCTCCTGGTCACACTGGGGCTCCAGCCCCTGCCCCAGCTCTGTTCCCTTCTCTGGGCACCCCCCGCCCCTCAATGTCCTTCTTGGTGTGAGGAGCCCAGCACTGACCCCAGGATTCCAGGGGCAGCCTCACCAGTGCCCAGCACAGGGGGTCGATCCCCGCCCTGCTCCTGCTGGCCACACCATGGCTGACACAAGCCAAGGGGCTCGGTCCAACCTCACTTGCTGATGCACAGCCCTTGGCTGCTGGCAACAGCCTCTCCTGGTCCTGGCTGTGCAGGGGCTCCCCTGGGGTGGCCCATGTCCCCCAATCCAGACGGGGACCCGGGCCCTTCCATCCCCAGTGCTGAGATCCGACTGGTGTCTGTCCCTGCAGGCCTACAACATCCATGTGAACGGGGTGTTGCACTGCCGGGTGCGCTACAGCCAGCTCCTGGGGCTGCACGAGCAGGTAGGGAGCCGTCCCGTGCCAGGCTGGGGGGTCAGGGCAGCCACCGCCTCCCGGGGGGCTCCCTCATCACTCCACTCTCTCCCAGCTCAGGAAGGAGTATGGCACTAACGTGGTCCCAGCCTTCCCCCCGAAGAAGATCTTCACGCTGACACCGGCAGAGGTGGAGCAGCGGCGGGAGCAGCTGGAGAAGTACATGCAGGCAGGTGAGCTGGGTCTGCCCCACGCCACGGGGCTCAGGGCATTGCCCGCAGCCTCCTCCTCCCCATCTCGGTGTGCCCAGTCCTGCTCTGGTGTCAGCTGGTCTTGTCAGCTCCTCCATCCCAGCCCCTTCCCTGTGCTGGCAGAGGTGCAGACCTGCGGGTGCCTCCACCAGTGGAATGCCCGTGGCCGCCCTGCGTGCAGCACACCCTGAGTCTGGGTGCAAACCATGGGGCTGCAGAGCTGACAGGCACTGGGTCCCTGCCCTCCCCACCTAATGCCCAGCTCCTTGCTCATCTCCATCCCCAGTGCGGCAGGACCCGACGCTGGGAGGCAGTGAGACCTTCAACAGCTTCCTGCGCAAGGCCCAGCAGGTGAGGGGCAGGAGTTGTGGTAGGGCTGGGTGGTGGTGAAGGGGCTGCAGTCCCAGTCCTGTTTCTCTCTCCAGGAGACGCAGCAGATACCCACGGAGGAGGTGGTGCTGGAAGTGCTGCTCTCCAATGGCCAGAGAGTCAAGGTCACCATACTTACCTCAGACCAGACGGAAGATGTCCTGGAGGTGCGGAGCTCCTGTGCTGAGCAGGACCAGCTCCTGCTGAGTTCTGTGGTTTCCCACCATGTCCCTGCCCCAGAGCAGGGCTGTCCTGGGGGGCTGAAGAGTAATGGAGCTGGAAAGGGTGGGCTGATGTGCTTGTGCCCCTCTCTGTGCCCAAGCTGGTGCCAGGAGATCCCCATCTGTTTCATGAGACCCTGGCCCAGGGTGCCCAGAGAAGCTGTGGCTGCCCCTGCCTGGCAGTGTTGAAGGCCAGGTTGGATGGGGCTTGGAGCCCCCTGGTGTGGTGGGAAGTGTCCCTGCCCATAGCAGGGGGTGGCACTGGGTAAGCTTTGAGGTCCCTTCCAACCCAAACCAGTCTGGGATTGGGTGATTTATGGTGGCAGTGACCCCTTGAGCCCCCCTGGCCCCCAGACCCCACTCAGGCTGGATCCTGCCGTGGGGTAAGGACGTGGGGAAGTGGTGATCTCCTGCTCTCACTCCCAGGCTGTGGCCTCCAAGCTGGATCTGCCAGATGACCTGATTGGCTACTTCAGCCTCTTCCTAGTGAGAGAGACCAAGGATGGAGCTTTCTCCTGTGAGTAGAGCCCCAGAAGGGCTGCGGGGGGACATCTGCCCCATGCCCTGCCCCAGGCCAGAGCTGTGTGCTCGGCCCTGATGGCTCTGCCTGGAGTGGGGGGCTCCAGGGGGGCTCCCCCAGGATGCCCTGGCTGTTGGGGTCCAGTGAGCTCTCCTGGGGTGCCCCAGCTGTCGGGGTCTGGTGGGTGCCCTGCTGTCGGGGTCTGGTGGGCTCCCCAGGGTGCCCCGGCTGTCAGGGTCTGGTTGACGCCGCCCCGGCTGTTGCTGTTTCCCGCAGTCGTGCGGAAGCTGCAGGAGTTCGAGCTGCCGTACGTGTCCGTCACCAGCCTGCACAACCCCGAGTTCAGGATCATCCTGCGCAAGAGGTGGGCAGTGGGGCTGGGGGGCAGCAGCTGCCGGCACAGTGCGGGGGTGTCTGGGGCTTGGTCCCAGCATGGGGGGTGTTTTTCTCCCCATGGCTGTTACGAGCTGGGGAAGAGGTTGACCTGTGTGGTTCCCTTCCAGCTACTGGGACTCCTCTTATGACGATGATGTGATGGAGCATCATGTGGGGTTGAACCTGCTGTATGCACAGGTGAGTCCCCAACATCAGAAGGACATGGAGCTGTTGGAGAGTTGAGAGGAGGCCACAGAGATGCTCTGAGGGCTGGAGCAGCTCTGCTCTGGGGACAGGCTGAGAGAGTTGGGGGTGTTCAGCCTGGAGAGGAGAAGGCTGCGGGGAAACCTTGGAGCACCTTCCAGTGCCTGAAGGGGCTCCAGGAAAGCTGGAGGGGGACTGGTGCCAAGGGCAGGGAGTGATGGGACGAGGGGGAACGGGTTCCAAGTGCCAGAGGGGAGATGGAGATGGGATGGGAGGGAGAAATTGTTTGGTGTGAGGGTGGTGAGAGCCTGGCCCAGGGTGCCCAGAGAAGCTGTGGCTGCCCCTGCCTGGCAGTGTTGAAGGCCAGGTTGGATGGGGCTTGGAGCACCCTGGTCTGATGAGATGTGTCCCTGGCCATGGCAGGGGGTGACACTGGGTGGGCTTTAAGGTCCCTTCAACCCAAACCGGGCTGGGGTTCTGTGGTTCTATGAGGGTTGGGGTGGCTCAGCTGGGCAAGGAGGGACTGCAGTTGTGTCTCGGGTGGCTCTGGGCCCAGCTGCTCACCAGCCTCTGCTTCCTGGTAGACGGTGTCAGACATCGAGCACGGATGGATCCTTGTCAACAAGGAACAGCACCGGCAGCTGAAGTCCCTGCAGGAAAAAGTCTCCAAGAAGGAGGTAGGGGAGGACACGGTGCTGTGACGGGCGCAGTCCCCGTGCTGGACACGTGGTGCTGAGCTGGTTGCGGGTTCCCGGCCGTCAGTGCTCACCTTCCTGGCTCTGCTGCAGTTCATCCGCCTGGCACAGACCCTCAAGTACTATGGCTATCTCAAGTTCGATCCCTGCGTCACCGACTTCCCGGAGAAGGGATGCCACGTCGTCGTCAGCGCCGGCAACAACGAGCTCAACTTCCAGGTGCGGCTGCCGAGCGAGCAGATCAAGGAAGGCAGCTTCAAGGTCACGCGCATGCGGTGCTGGCGGGTCACGTCCTCGGTGAGTCCTGCTCGCCTGCGGGGCCTGGGGAGCAGCGGGGGCTCCATGGATCTGGGGGGACCCGGTGGGGCTGGGCTGGGCTGGCAACTCCCCCCAGGACAGGCACTGGCTGGGTCATAGAAGAGTTTGGGTGTGCAGGGACATCAGAGCTCACCCAGTGCCACCCCCTGCCGTGGGCAGGGACACCTTCCACCACACCAGGCTGCTCCAAGCCCCATCCAACCTGGCCTTCAACACTGCCAGGCAGGGGCAGCCACAGCTTCTCTGGGCACCCTGGGCCAGGCTCTCACCACCCTCACACCAAACAATTTCTCCCTCCCATCCCATCTCCATCTCCCCTCTGGCACTTGGAACCCGTTCCCCCTCGTCCCATCACTCCCTGCCCTTGGCACCAGTCCCTCTTCAGCTTTCCTGGAGCCCCTTCAGGCACTGGAAGGTGCTCCAAGGTCTCCCCGCAGCCTTCTCTTCTCCAGGCTGAACCCCCCCAACTCTCTCAGCCTGGCCCCAGAGCAGAGCTGCTCCAGCCCCCTGAGCATCTCCATGGCCTCCTCTGGACTCTCTCCAACAGCTTCATGTCCTTCTGATGTTGGTCACCCCAGAACTGGACCCAGTACCCTAGGTGGGGTCACCTGCTTCCAGCACAGCTGGTCCCAGGAGTGTCCAAGTTGTGCCTTGAGGCTGAGGAGGTCACCAATGTGAGGACATTTGAGGGGCTCTGCCGCTGTGAGGGGACCTGGCAGTGGTTGGCCCTCAACTCTGCTCTGGTGAGACTCCCCTGCAGTGCTGGGTCCAGCTCTGGAGCCTTCAGCACGGCCAAGCCACGGAGCTGCTGGAGCGGGTCCAGAGGAGGCCACAGCAATGATCTGAGAGCTGGAGCAGCTCTGCTGTGAGGACAGGCTGAGTTGGGGTGGTTCAGCCTGAAGAAGAGAAGGCTCCGGGGAGACCTTAGAGCACCTTCCAGTGCCTGAAGGGGCTTGTAAGAAAGATGGGGACAAACACTTCAGCAGGGCCTGTAGCAACAGGACCAGGGGTGATGGTTTTAAACTCAACTAGGGAGAGTCAGACCAGATGGAAGGAAGAAACGGGTATCCCAGAGCAGTGGGAGATGCCCCATCCCTGGGAACGTTCCAGGTCAGGTTGGACAGGCCTCTGAGCAACCTGATCTGGTTGGAAATGCCCCTGCTCACTGCAGGGGGTTGGACTCGACAGCCTTTGGAGGTCCCTTCCCACCCAAACCATGCTGTGGGAGCTGGGCAGGGTGTCCCACACACCCCAGCACTGGGCCCTGGGAAGCTGGCCACGTTCCCTTGGGATGCTCCCAGCCTCAGCCTGTGCCCTGGCAGGTGCCGATGAACAATGGTCCCACGGGGAGCAGCCCAGGAAAGTCAGAGGTGAAGCTGGAGTTGGCTTTTGAGTATCTGATGAGCAAGGACCGGCTGCAGTGGGTCACCATCACCAGCCCGCAGGTAGGGCCGTGGTGGGCAAGGGCTAGTCTGTGCCCAGCACGGTGTGGTGGGAATCACCTCCCAACACCTCCCCTTGCAGGCCATCATGCTGAGCATCTGCCTGCAGTCCATGGTGGATGAGCTGATGGTGAAGAAGTCTGGGGGCAGCATCCGCAAGGTGAGGGCTGGATGTGGGCTCTGGGGTGGGATCCTGTCCTGGCCCCATGACTCCCTGGGGTCTGGGCTGGGCCCCGCTTGCTCTCCCCAGGACGGGGCCAGCCAAAGGATCCCCAGGGGCCATCGAAACCCTGGAGCTGCCCACAGGGACCCTGCGGCTGAGCCCAGCTCCTCCCCTGCAGATGTTTCGCCGGCGGGCGAATGGGGCCCTGCGGCGCTCGGACAGCCAGCAAGCTGTGAAATCGCCCCCGCTGCTGGTGAGTGGGACCCTGCCACCCTGGGGGGCACAGGATTGCCACCGTGGGACCCCCAGCGGGGACCAGAGCCCACTGCCCCAGCAGTGCCACTGTCCCCTTGGCAGGGCTGTGGTGCTCTGCTCCTGCAGCCCTGGGGGGTCCTGGAGCCATCACTGGGAGCTGGACTTGGGGGGGGGCCAGGGGGCGAGGGCAGCCTGGCCTTGTCCCTGGAGGACGAGCGGTGGCCAAGGGTGGTGGGCAGGGTGGGCGCCATGTCCCTGACCATGCTGTCTCCACAGGACTCGCCCGATGCCTCCCGGGAGCCAATGGCCAAGCTCTCAGTGAGTTGTGTGCGGGCGCATGGGTGCTGGGGGGACCGAGCCGGGGGGCCGGGGTCCTCCCTAACGCGTCCCCTCTCCACAGAGCAAGCTCACCTCCGTCAGCCTGCGCGGGATCAGCCACTCCAGCTCCGCCAACGACGTGGGCGCCAACGACTTCCACGGCAACTACGCCTTCGAGGGCATCGGCGATGAGGATCTGTAGTGCCCCCGTGTGGGGCAGCACCCAGGGCCTTTGCTGAGGAATGTACGACCTGCAGACAGGTTGCAATCAACGTGCCTCTCACCCGCTACATCCACCTCCCCCCGCTCCCCGGGCCGGGGTCTCGCCCCCAGCCCACCGTTGCCTTCGGGGTGGGGGCAGCCACACGTCTCCCGCTGCTGGCTCCAGCTGGGAGAGGGCTTGTTCCCGAGCAGCGTGCCCAGGAGCGGCGTCCCGGAGCCTGGCCCCGTGCGGGGGGCAGAGCCACCCCCTCCCTGGCCGGGAGGGGAGCTGGGGCAGCAGGCTGACAGCCGAGCCACCCTCCCGAGGCTCCGTGATGCCAAATTAGCGTTTAGGTTTCTGCTCAGAGACAGAGCGCAGTAAACTGTCTCCGGGGGGCTCTGTGCAGAGCCCCCTCTCTAACCCGCTCATAGGCTCCAGCGTAATCTAGGCTTGTAACCACATCTCTCCTGCTGCTCAGACCCACCAGAGCATTAATGGACAGTAACCGATGTTTACACACTGCAATGATGATTAAAATGGATCCTGATTGGTACTGGGCTGTCTGTTGGGGGGTGCCTGCTGTCCCTCCCCTCCCTGCACACCTCATCAGCCCCATGCCAGCCTCCCCTGAAGCAGAACAAGGCCCCCAGGGAGAATAGCAGATAACAAAACCGACTGTTTAATGCTTTTATACACAATATAAATTACACTGACCGGCATGGCAACAGCCACGGAACCGGTCCTGTTTCCCCCTCCCCCCTTTTCCCCAGACTTGGGCAGAGGAAGGCTCCGACAGGCAGGAATAGGCAGGCACGGCACCAGCGCTGCCAGGGCAGGGACTGGAGCCTGGCACCCAAGCCATCGGTCCTGCCTTCGTCCTGCTCGGGCAGGATGGGGCTGCTGGAGACCCTGCGGAAGGCAGCCCCCAGCCCCTGTGGGGTCTGCTGCCCGTCCCTCCCCCAGGGAGGGCAGGGCCGAGGGCCCGGGCCCGGTGCAGGGCTAAGTGCTGTCTCAGGGCAGGGCCGTGCCCACGGCTGGAGGGGCCAGGAGGGCTTTGGCATTGCGCGGGTTCACCCAGCTCTCCGCCGTGTGGCCGTGGATCTTCTGGTGGCGTTTGTAGTTGTCCCAGTGGCCGGTGGTGTAGGAGCAGTTCCGGCACTGGAAGGGCTTCTCACCCGTGTGCCGCAGCATGTGCCGCTTCAGGTTCATGCTCTGGTTGCAGCTGTAGCTGCAGAGGCTGCACTGGAAGGGCTTGTCGCCGGAGTGGATGCGCCCGTGACGCTTGAGGTTGGCCAGGTTGCCACAGGCGTAGTCGCAGAGCTGGCACTTGTAGGGCTTCTCACCCGTGTGCACCCGCTGGTGCCGCTTCAGGTTGTCGAGGTGGGCGGAGGCGTAGGGGCAGAGCGGGCAGGTGAAGGGCTTCTCCCCGCTGTGCGTCTTCATGTGCCGCGCCAGGTGGTTGGGGTAGTGGGTGACGAAGGGGCAGAGGCTGCAGGCGAAGCCTTTGTCCCCTGTGCCCTTGCGGGGGCTGACACCCGGCTCGGTTCCCAGCACCGCCAGGCTGCAGCGCCCGCAGACCTGCTCGGCCAGGCCCTCGTCCTGCGCGAAGCCGTCGTCCAGCACCAGCCCGCACATGCGGCACGTGAAGGGGAAGAGCAGCTCGGGCAGCGCGGCCGCCTCCTCGCCCCGCAGCCGGGCGCAGCCGGGCAGGAAGGGGCCGGGGCCACTGCCCACGTGCAGGCTCAGCTCCGGCAGCAGCGGCTCTGTGGGACAGACAGACACGGATGGGGTGGTGAGCATGGCAGCGCTCGGCTCGGCTGGAAGCCCCAGGCTTGGGGGCAACGCGGAGTCCCAGCCTGGTTTGGGTTGAAGGGACCTTGAAGCTCACCCAGTGCCACCCCCTGCCATGGGCAGGGACACCTCCCACCACACCAGGGTGCTCCAAGCCCCATCCAACCTGGCCTTCAACCCTGCCAAGGAGGGGCAGCCACAGCTTCTCTGGGCACCCTGGGCCAGGCTCTCACCACCCTCACACCAAACAATTTCTCCCTCCCATCCCATCTCCATCTCCCCTCTGGCACTTGGAACCCGTTCCCCCTCATCCCATCACTCCCTGCCCTTGGCACCAGTCCCTCTCCAGCTTTCCTGAGCCCCTTCAGGCACTGGAAGGTGCTCCAAGGCACACAGTGCCAGGTTGATGGCAGGACGTGGGCCTTGCCCCTTGCCCAGCCCTGGGGCTGTTCCTTGGGGTCCCCAGAGCAGGTCTCCTCCCCCAACCTCCCCTCTTTACCTGGGTCCTTGTCCCGCCGGTGCGGCCCCTCGCCCTCGGGCAAGCGGTGGCTGAGCATGTGCCGCTTCAGGTTGCGGCTCTGGTTGCAGCGATAGTCGCAGGCGGCGCACTGGAAGGGCTTGTCCTGGCTGTGGACCCGCTCATGGCGCTTGAGGTTGCCCAGGCTGCTGCAGGCGAAGCTGCAGCAGGTGCAGCGGTACGGCTTCTCCCCGGTGTGCGTGCGCAGGTGCCGCGTCAGGTTCACCAGCTGGGCGGAGGCGTAGGCGCACTGCGGGCAGGCGAAGGGCTTCTCCCCGTTGTGTGTCTTCATGTGGCGCTTGAGGTGGCTGGAGTAGTGGGAGGCGAAGGGGCAGAGCTGGCAGGAGTAGACGATGCGCTGGTCGCGGCCGCCCTCGGGGCCGGCACACTGCAGGCAGCTCTGGCCCAGGCCGGTGGCCAGCTGCAGCCCACACTGGCGGCAGGGCAGCGCCGCAGGGCCTGGCTCACCCCCCTCCTCGGGGTCACTCTCCACACTCAGCTGCTGGTACCCGGAGGAGCAGTCATCATCACTGAGGGTGTACGCTGGGATGGCGATCTTCCCCACCAGGGTGTCTGCTGGGGAGACCACGGGGATCACAGAGTCAGAGCCACAGCCTGCTTTGGGTGGGAGGGGACCTCAGAGCTCACCCAGTGCCACCCCCTGCCATGGGCAGGGACACCTCCCACCACACCAAGGTGCTCCAAGTCCCATCCAACCTGGCCTTCAACACTGCCAGGGAGGGGCAGCCACAGCTTCTCTGGGCACCCTGGGCCAGGCTCTCACCACCCTCACACCAAACAATTTCTCCCTCCCATCCCAACTCCATCTCCCCTCTGGCAGTTGGAACCCGTTCCCCCTTGTCCCATCACTCCATGTATCATGGGATGGGACAGTGTCAGCCCGGCCCACGCACAGCCCCTCTGCTTGTGCCACTGTCCCCGGGAGGGGGCTGCAGCCAGGAGGGGCTGCGGAGCTGCCCCTGCCCCAGCAGCACCCACCACGTTGCAGCATCAGGGTGAGGAGCCCCATGGCCATGACCTGCCCTGACACCCTGCTGCAGGGCCTGTCCTGGCCACCTTGGGAAGCCCAGTGTGGCTGGCTGAGCCCAGTGACAGCCCGCAGTAGGATGGGGCACAGGGAGGGTCAGGCAGCCGGCACCCACCGGCTGGTAGGAAGCAGTGGTGGTGGGGCAGTGTTGAGCACGGCCTGAGCCAGGCAGGAGGGACGGGTGCCCCTAACAGTTGCCCGAGCTCCCCCTTGGCTGTGCCACTGCCCCAGCCCTGGGGATGGTTCCAGTTCCTGCTCCCATGGCCGACACAGAGAGGAGCCCCCCTCCATCCTGCAGAGCAGAGCTTGCCCAGCACCAGCAGACCGTGCCAGGCTCTGAGGGCATTTCTGTGCCTGGCTGGGCACAGCCCCCTCCTCCTGCAGCCCCCAGGGTAGCACCCGTGCCCTGGGAAGGGATGACAGGCACAGAGCCCATCACCCTGCAGCCCAGTGCCCCAGGCTGGAAAGGCAGTGACATGGGCACAGAGCCTTACAGAATCCCAGTCACAGCCTGGTTTGGGTGGGAAGGGATCCCACCCACCCAGTGCCACCCCCTGCCATGGGCAGGGACACCTCCCACCACACCAGGCTGCTCCAAGCCCCATCCAACCTGGCCTTCAGCACCTCCATCACCCACAACTTCCCTGGACAACCTCTGCCAGGGTCTCATCACCTCCATCTCCTCCTCACATCCCATCTCCATCTCCCCTCTGGCACCTGGAACCCGTTCCCCCTCGTGCCATCACTCCCTGTCCTCCAGCCCGGTCTGGGCTCCATGCAGCCCCCGGTACCGACCCCCGGCACAGACACGGGCGTGTCCCTGCGCTCCCCCGCTCCCCGCGGAGAGCGGGACCCCGGGGCACAGGGGGCTCCCGTGCAGAGCGCTGGGTGGCTCCGGGACGAGCCCGGGGTGCCCGCGGTGCAGCCGCGGCGGTGCGGGGGGGCCCTACCGGGAGGCAGCGCCCGAGGGGGCCGGTGCCGGGCGGGCAGCGAGCACCAGCGCGGG
>VZRW01011526.1:694-21527 GCA_013398125.1 Aegotheles bennettii | reverse complement strand
GGTCCGTCCCGCCCATGGGGCAGGGGCAGCCGCCCCCTCCCCGCCGGCAGCGGCTCCGAACGACCCCGCGGCTGCCCCTGGGTGGGCGGGGATGGGCTGGGAGCGGCCCCGGGAGAAGGACCCGGGGGTGCTGGGTGCGAGGAGCTCACCGTGAGCCGGCCGTGTGCGCTGGTGGCACCCAGCCTGGGCCAGGCTCTCCCCACCCTCACACCAAACAATTTCTCCCTCCCATCCCATCTCCATCTCCCCTCTGGCACTTGGAACCCGTTCCCCCTCGTCCCATCACTGCCTGCCCTTGGCACCAGTCCCTCTCCAGCTTTCCTGGAGCCCCTTCAGGCACTGGAAGGTGCTCCAAGGTCTCCCCGCAGCCTTCTCCTCTCACCCCATGGCACTGTCCCTCCCCAGCTCACCCCCTTTGCTGGCACTCAGAGCCAAGCTCCCCCCCGCGCAGGGGAAAGCACCGGCACCCCCGGGAACAGCCAGAGAGGATCGCTTTGTGGTATCTCTTGGTTAATAACTGCAGCTGCTCCAAGGGCCCTTGGCACGGCACGTGGCACCACAAAGCATTTTGATTAAAACCCAGCATGACAGAACATCAACAGAGCTCATGGTAAATGGTCTGAACACATTTTGGTACAAATCACTGATGCAAGATCACCACTGACTGGAGTCACTTCAGGGGACTCTGCAGGGACTGGTGCTCAGTCCTGTATCGCAAAGGTTTAACACCAAACCCCCTCGAGACGGGTGCCTCACAGCAGAGCGAGACAGCGAGCACACGACAACCCAGACTCCAGGACAAAACCACCCCTCGGCTCGGCCTCGCAGGGCATGGCAGCTCCGGCCGGGACTGGGATTCACCCTCCTGCATGAGGCTCTGGAGCATCGCTCCTGTCCCCATCCCAAACAGGATGTGTGGAAACAGAGGGATTTCATAAATAACAATTGCTTTTCGGGCTGGAGGAAATAACTCCGCTCACCCCGTGACAGTTCAGTCTGTTCATTCAGAATGTGGGGGCACCTTGGCTCAGAGCGGGGAGGAGGTGTCAGGGACTGAGTGATCCTGGGACAGACCTGTCTGTCAGCAAAGGAAAGTTGCCACCAGAAGAAACTCAGATTTGCCAAGAAAAATCCTCTCCTTGAGTGCTCTACTCGGGCAGCACCATCCCAGGGGACCGTGTCAGCACATCCAGGGGGTCTCTGAGCTCAGAAACCACCCAAGCAATGAGTCCGGCTGCAGCCGGTGGGTGTTTGCAGCTCTCTACACTCAGCCCCAGGCAGGGCTGCAGGAGCCCAGTCTGGATGATCCAGGGACCAAAACCATTTGGCTCTGGACACACCATCACTGGGGAGCCACCAGACAGAGGGGCCAAAGCTCAGGGCCACCAGGGAAGGGGCTCCAAGATGACAGGAGATGCTGGTGAGGCTGACTGAGCTGCAGAAGCCAGGACAACAGGACAGGACCAGGAGGGAAGGCTTCCAGTGTAAGGCATCACACCAAGGGCACCCCCGGACACAGGAACCCCAGAGCAGCTGGAGGAAGCTGTGCCAGATGACCTGGCCTGCAAACCTCACCTGTGCTTCCCTGCGCTCCCATGCCATGCCAGGTGGAAGGTGAGGGGGGACGGCAGCAGGGAGCAGCAGCTGATCTCTCCATCAGTGGTTCACAGCCCTGGGACTTCACGCCTACAGTATGACACACATCATACAAGCTTTAAGCCCTCCTGCACACCAGGCAGGAGTGGTCTCGTCACAGCTTGAAGAGAGCACGCAGCTAGATGGGCAAGTTAGCCCAGGAGGGTGACTGGGACCCCTGTCCCTCCAGCAGACACACACTGTCTCCAGAGACTTGTATCCTGCTCTGTGTGCCACAGACTGACCCCAGTGGAGCCATCTCTGGGTAAGGGAGAAGCCAGCTGCTTCTTGTGAGCATTCCCCACAGTGCCCCGAGACACCAGGGACAGACCTTCTCCTCCCCACCCCACCTTCCTCACCACCCACGCCTCCAGGAAAGAACCAAGGACCAAAAATACAGCTACGTTTTCTGGGCTTTTAGTTTGAAAAAGTATTGATTGAAAGTGTACAACAGAACGAGGTGTGGCAGCACCACCACAGCCAGATTGTTTCACAAATAAAACCATAAAGGGCCTTAAATAATTGGGTGCAGATTAAAAAAACCTCAACAGTGAAAAAATTCTTCCCTCTGAACAGAAATTCACAGGCACAGAAATGGCAACAACCACATGGAGACAATGGGGGGACATCCTCCTCCTAAGGGCAGGGCCCTGTGCCCACCGGCTGCCGCTGCGGCCGGCCCCGCGCTGCGGCTGGTGCTGCTCCCGCGTGCAGCTCTGCCCTCGGCTCCCTCTTTGGAATGGTTACGGATGAACAGTGCGACATGCCCTTGCTAACCAGACCCGCCCCCCCACCCCCCGGCCAGGACACGGACAAACAAGGCCTCTGCTAAGGCTAAAAAAAGGACAAGACTTTGTGGAGTCTTGAGTTCAGCATGTTTAAGAAACGAGAGTCTGGTGAGCGCACAGCAAAGTCCCTGTGCCAGGCCTGCTATTCCAGCTTGGCCTTCTTGGCATCACCGCCGTTCTCCTCCGCTGGTGCTGCCGGCGCTGCCGTCTCCTCCAGTTTCCGCTTCCCACTCTCAGCAGGTGGGTGTGTGTTACGGGGTTTGAAGCTGATGATGATGCAGGTCATGTTATCGCAGCCGGTGCCATCCCCTGAGGTGTCTGGAGCCAAGCACTGATCCAGCAGCTGCGGAGGGACAGGACAGGGCGGGTTAGCAGAGAGGGCCCCCACAGCGCTGTGAATGACCCAGCACAGTGGGCACAGACAGCGGGCAGAGCAGCACGGGCTGGGTCCAACACTGCCCACAACCAGACAGGGGACAGAAACCCCTTCAGCGT
Source organism: Aegotheles bennettii (assembly GCA_013398125.1). NCBI lineage: Eukaryota > Metazoa > Chordata > Aves > Caprimulgiformes > Aegothelidae > Aegotheles > Aegotheles bennettii. Next base: position 18,609 of record VZRW01011526.1, on the reverse strand, counting down.
GGCAGCCGCCCAGAGGTCAGACACACCGACCGGCGTGCCAGCGGAACTGGGTCCCAGTTCAGGGGTGTCTCTGTTCCAGGCAGTGCTGTACCCCCAGTGCCAAACAAACCAGCACAGTGGAGAGTGAGGGCAGAGCCAGGCACCAGGCTGGGACGTGAGAACACTGCAGGGATGGGCCTTACCTCTTCCACAATGGAGGAGAGCGGCCTCAGGACTCCATTCTCATCCTTTTGGGTGATCTTGGACTGGATAAAATCCACCACTTCCTGGCTGCTCATCACATTCCTGCAGAGGTCAGAGGGGTGAGTGAAGGGAGCAGCCACGCTGTGGTGTCCCAAAGAGCCTCGCTGCGCAGGGAGCAGCTGGGAACACGGCTGCGTGCAGCCAGGAAGGAACAGGAGGGCTCAGAGCTCAGCATGCTCTGGCTCTGACCTCCCTCCAGCTGAGAACTCTCCAGGGCCCAGCTTAACTCTCTGAGGTCAAGGGGAAAAAAGGGCTGATTAGCACACAGGGCCCTTGGGCCTTCCTGAAGCCCAGCTCCACAGACAGAACAGGACAGGGATGCCCAGGGGGCACAGCTGCTCCCTAACCACTCACCAAATTCCATCGCAGGCAATGACCATGAAGTCATGGTCATCATTTATTGTCAGCACCTTGATGTCAGGCAAGGCAGAGATCATCTGTTCTTCTGGAGGCAGATTTTTGTTCCGCTTGTAGAAGTGATCCCCTGTAGTGGAGAGGAGGATCAGTTGGTGTGGCTGGGCCCTGGCAATGCTGCCTGTCCCTCGTCCTGCCGAAGGGCAACTCCAGCAGAGTTGGAGCCAGTGCTCCCGTGATCAGAGCAGGCCAGGCTGTGAGCACCTCAGACACAGAAATCTGCCCCATGTCCACGGCAGCAGCTCTGGTGAACCAAGCAATGGGAAAGAGGTGACCTCTGCCAGGTCAGCCCCTTTGCCCCAAACTAGGTGCTACTTTTCCCCAGTTCCTGGGGCAACACCAGGCAACAGCACAAGGCACCTTGACGACACCAGCTGAGATCCTCCAGCAGAGCTCATGAGATGAGCTATCCCAAGCCTCAGAGCAGGATCTGCTTGGCTTCACTGTGGTAACACTCAATGCTCATTTCCAGAAGCTCAGGCTTGCCCAGGTATTTCAGCACAATGCCCACATCACACCGTTGTGTTCAGGTCTTCCCAAACCCTGTCAGCCAAAGCTCACTTGGGAAAACTGACTAGCAGGCTTATGTGGAATCACATCCCAGAAAGGGATTTCTAAGGCCACCACAGAACAGCAGGTGGAAATGCCAGTGTCTCCCTAGGTAAAGACTCCCCGTTTCCACCCTAAATGTGTGTTTCTCTCTTTACCCTAAACAAATGATTTTGGACTCCTGTACAGGTACTCTGCTCTCACACCCATAGCTGCCAACCTTGCCTTCCCTCCCTGTGCACACTCCAGTATATTCTGTGTCACTCTCTACCCTTTCCTTAATGACTCCAGCATCTGCTCAGACTGCAGCGACCGACTGGGCCAAGACCTTGTCTGGCTGCTAATGGACATGCCCATTCTCCTCAGCCATTGATTACCCCAACACTGAGGACACCAGGGGGCCACTGCAGCAAGGGGGACGGAGTTTGTGCAATGAAAAGGCAGTGCTGGCTCAGGAATTAATGAGCTCAGGCTGGTATGAAGTCAGGTCCCCAGGAAGCAACACACCAAGATCCTTCCACAACCTCCTAGCAGGAAAAAATCCTGTTCCAAGTGAGCAGTCTGGTTTTGAGACAGTTTGTATGAGGCGGTTTCTGACAACCCAGCTGTTGGCACAACAGCCTTGGAGGCCTCACACGCTGCCCTGCGCTGGAGCCTGGCTGGTGCTAGGTGTTGCTTTCCACTGATGTCTGCCAGTTTCATGGCTGTTTTCTCTAAACAGACTGAAATCTCACCACATCAAACACTGAACAGGCTCTGCTCATCATCCACTTAAATGCTGTTCCTTAAACTCAGCGGCTGGCAGGGGTGGAAGCACAGATGGGCTGAGCACAGCACTGAGGCCAGGCCTGCTGCCCCTGCCCCTTTCCCGCTCACCAATTGCCCTGGAGAGGTTGAGGCCGCCGTTCACTCTCCCATCCATGGTGACCTTGCCACCTGCGTTCTTTATCCTGGCCAGCTCCACCTCATCCTCTGGCTTGTGGTCGTATGACATGTCAACAGCTTTGCCACTCTCCGACACCACGCAGCGCGAGTCCCCGGCGTTAGCCACGATCAGCTGCTTGCCCCGGATGAGTGCCACGACAGCAGTTGTCCCACTGTGCGAGCCAGGCTGCAAGAAACAATTGGTTTTACTGAGAATTCTTTCTCTTGCTCCGTATCGGGTCAATAAGGGAAGCAGCACCAGCCTCCACAGGCCCAGCAGCATCCCAAACCCCCAGGTGCTGCGTCTCACCCCTTCCTCCCATAAGCACACGGAGAACAATGGAGAAAAGCCCAAGGGAAGTGTGAAACACAGCAGGAGTGTGCTCCTGGAGAGGCATGGCCAAGCAGTGCCTCAGTTCCAGCCTCAAAGCATCAGTGGTTCAGGATTCTGCAGTGTTCAACATGTTCTGCTCTACCCTCAGCTCCAATTCCAGCTCAAGCAGAAGCCTCACCGCAAGCCAGGACATCTCCCCAGAGGGAGAAGGTTGGCACCCTGGAAGCTGTAGTCCCCTTTTCCTGAGCTCCTGGGTTCCTGGCCATTCTGCCAGCACTGCCTTGGCCTGGCAAAGAGCAAAGCTCTGCCCAGGAGCAGCAGTGCCAGCACAGCAGCCCTTCCACACCAGCCCCAACAGCAGTTCCTAGGCACAGCAAACCCAGCAGTGGAGTCAGTCTCTCCCCATCCCAATCTGCTGCCCAGATCCATGTCCTATCCCTCAGCCTTCTGCATGAGGTCAGGTTGTTAGCAGCTGTGCTCAGCACCCGGAGGACACGGGCAGTGTTTTATCCCCATCTGAACAGCAATAACTCCTTGCTGGTTCCCCCCCAAGTGCCCTTGGCGCCACACTATGCTGCAGAACACAAGAACAGGGTGTGCACCTCCTCTTTCCCCTCCATGCCTGGTAACAACATCTCCTCCTCTTCATCCTCATCCTCCTCTGCTTCTTCAGTGTCATCCTCATCGTCTTCATTCTCTGCCTCCTCACTGCTGTAACCATCCTCATCTTCACTGCATTCCTACAAGAAAGGAGAGATACCACCAGGAGTCACACAGGACATTTGCAGTACCCTCCCCAGACAGTGCCCCCTCCATCGTGGGGACAGATGACAAGTATGCCCCAGCAGAGTGAGATGACTTGGTACGTTTTCCCCACACCTGATGCCTACGATTAGAGCAGCTGGTTTCAACCACCACGGTGAATGGAGGGATGGTGCATGCAGCAGGACCAGGGGCTATCCGCTGCACAGATGAGGGTGTGTGTCCTTCAGGGTTATCTAAACCATCCCCGACACTCCCATGAGATGGTCTCAAAGTGTCAGCCTGGAAAACCTGCTCCTAGGACACACCTAGGATGAGCCAGAGGCTCGCAGCTCAAATACCACAGTAAGCAATGCATTCTGCCCAGCCAGAAGGCCACTCTGCCCCAGTGCTGTTTCCTACCTCACTGTCTTCCTCCTCTTCCTCAACCTCATCTGACTCATCCTCACTGTCCTCAAAAAATTTGGATTTGGTTGTGCGCTGGGGCTTTCCCGTAGAGGAGCAGGAGGGCCCGGCCTCCCCAGTAGAAGAGGTGACGGCCTCGTCACCTTTGCCTAGTTCAGGCTTCTGCAGAGCAGGGCTGTTGCCTCCAGCGCTGGCTTTGTCTGAGGTGGAGGAAATACCCGTGATTTCTTCATCTGGCTTCCCATTCTTCCTCTCCTTGTGGTCGGTAAGCTCCCCTGGGTCAGCCTCTCCATTCATATTTGACTCCCCATCATGCTGCTTGCCTGTCCCCTCTGCAGCGTTCTCCCCAGCTGGAGCTAAGGACTTGGTTTTGAGGTTCTTGGTGCAGTTTTGTCCGTAACGTGTGAGAAGCTCCTCAATGGTCATTGTGGCTTCTTCATGCAGAAGAGCAGCTTCCTCATTATCCACTAAAAATGGAAAGGGGGAGGGGGGTGAGGACAAAGAGGGTCAGAGAGCAGGATACATCACCGCAGCCATGTGGCACCCGCCAGGCTCAGCAGCGAGCTGCCCTGGCTGGAGGTGGCTGTGGCAGACAGTTCCAGCAGTGCTGGTCACCAGCAGGCACAGACACAGCCAGGCCTGTGTGTCCCAGAGCTCCCATGTGCTGCAGGAGAGCAAACACAGCCAGCAGGAAGGGCTCCCAGCTGCAGTCACTGCACACAGCCTGTGCAGCACCCCGTGCCTTCGGCACTGGCCGGCCCGTGGGCAGCACAGGGCATCTGGATTGACCGCACGGTGAGGAGCCCCGCATCTCACCAGCGCAGGCTCAGCTGAGGCTGGGGGGACATGGAGAGACCACTTCCACCTGCAGGTTCGTTCATCAGTGCTGCAACCGGGAACAAGAGTTTGTGTCATTGTGTCACAGCAGTTGCTGCATGGTCCTGGAGCACCACAGGGATCCCAACCAGCTGTAACCCAGACCCTTACAGAGGACAGCACAGCTTCGGGCAGGGAATGCAGTATCTGACAAGTGGGACACTGGGCAGAAAACAGGGTGACTTTCCCTAAACCATGAGCCAGTGACCACCATTTCCCTATTGACACCCCCCCGAGTTACTGTTTTCTTTGCTGATTAATCCCAAAAGGAAAAGAAATACCCATGTACCAAACACTCCTGAAAGTACAGGACCAAAACAAGAAAAACCCAACCAACAAACCCAAACCTACTCTGTCCCTGCCAACACACAGTGCTCCAGGTGATGGTATGGCTTTGTGTCTGCTCCAAGGCGAGTCACGAGACACTCAGCCGAGAGCAGCACAGGAACCCACCCTGGGACTCATCTTCCAACGGGCTTTGTGGTCTGGCAACTGCTTGCTGGTGGGAAAGCACACTTGCTTCTTCTTGAGAAAAAGAATTGCTGGGCACTAGAACCTTCTGTGATCCTACTTGTCACCAGCCCGGGAGAGCTGTGCTCTGGACATCGTGCTCTTTCACCCCAAAACCTGGCCCACTTCCCAGCTCAGAGGCTTCTGACACATCCTAGAACCCTGCACCCCACGGAGGAAGCCCTATGAAGACTGTGACAGGCTGGTTTGTTTTTGAGGGGATTAAGGCACCAAACGAATCCAAATTCCCCCAGCACCAGCCCAAGGCCGTAAGCAGTGCTGAGGGGTGGCAGCTCAACTCTAGCTGAAATTTAACTGAGACAACTGGACAGAAAACCATCTCCTGAAGGAGACCTGGTCCAACTGCTCTGGCCTGGAGCTGCAGGCTTGTCTATTCAGTGGCAGCTGACTTACCATCATCTTCATCAGCAACTTTCTCCTTCTCATCTTCATCATCTTGAGGTCGTCCAGCCATCTGTGAGAGCTCTTTAATCACCTCCTCAGTGGTGAGCTTGGCATCTATGGCTAAGAAAGCATCTTCCAGGGCCTACATGTGAACACAGATATGAGATCGTGCACAGTGTCATCTTACGGGATGCCTGTGTGTCACACTGTGCAATCAAATCTCTGCCAGAGTTCACACCATACAGAGCCACACAATGGCTGAGGCTGGCAGGGACCTCTGGGGTCCGTCTGATCCAGCCTCCGGCTCCAGCAGGGACACCCAGAACCGGTCGCCCCGGACTGTGTCCAGACAGCTTCTGAATAGCTCCAAGGATGGACACTCCATCACCTCCCCAGGCAACCTGTGTCAGTGCTCTGTCACCCTCACACTGAAAAGTGTTTCCTGATGCCCAGAGGGACCCCCCAGGGTCCAGCCTTTTCCTGCTGCCTCTGCTCCTGGCACTGGGCACACTGGGAAGAGCCTGGCTCCATCCTCTTGGCACCCACAGACATGGACTCAACCCCCCCGAGCCCTCTCTGCTCCAGCCCCAGCTCCCTCAGCCTCTCCTCATGTCTTGGTGGCCCCTCACTGGACTTTGGTGGTCCCTTCAGCATCTTGTTGACCCCTCGCTGGACTCCCTCCAGCCTGTCCGTGTCTCTCATGCTGGGGATCCCAGCACCGGACCCAGGTTTGGCCTCACCAGCGCTGAGCAGAGGGGAAGGGTCCCTTCCCTCCACCAACGCTCCCGATGTGCCCCAGGACACCGTTCATCACCTCTAAGCAAGGGCACACTGCTGGTTCCTGGGCAATTGGTGTCCACCAGGACCCCCGAGGCCCCGTCTGCTGAGCTGCTCTCTGCCTGGGTGGCCCCCAGCTCATGCTGGTGCCAGGGGCTGTTCCTGCCCAGGGCAGGACCTTGCACTTCCCCTCGCTGAACCTCCCCAGGCTCCCGCCAGCCCATCTCGCCAGCCTGGTCAGATCCCTCTGCCCTGCGGAGCAGCACGACCTGCTGGTGTCCAGCTGCTCCTCCCGGCTGGGTGTCACCTCCAGACTTGCTGAGGGTGCACCCTGCCCCATCCTCCAGATCAGTAACAAAGGTGTTAAATGGGACTGGACCCAGTACTGACACCTGGAGAGCACAGCCAGGTCGGGATCAGCAACGCACGGCATTTGAGTGCTTCAGCCTAGAGCGAGAGCCACCAACTGATCTGAGTTTGCTTTGTGGGCCACCCTCAGCCCAGATGTAAATGGAAGTGGTGGAGGGGCTGCCTGTCCCTCACCCACACTGCTACAGACCCCAGCACCAACTCACGGACACCCAGTGTCTGGTCAGGCATTAGCACTACGAGGGAGAATTACACCAGGGCAAGACATGAACTCATCTCCCACCTCTGACAAACCCCCAAAACACCAAAAGCACCCGAAGAACCAGCCCACACCTTCTGACTGGAACGAGCCTGAAAAGTTGAAAAAAACAAAACCCAAACAAACAAAAAAAGAAAGCTGGAAAATAGAATATTTATCTTTGAAAATACAGTCAACACCCCCTAGAAACAAGAAAGGGAAATCAAAATGGAAGCCATGGCAGATAGGCCTTGGAGGGATGGGCCCTGCACACAAGTACTGGGGCTTTCCTCTCCAGTGGTGCTCGCCTGCTTCAAGGCAGAGCTGGATTCTTACCTTCTGCAATTTGCCTTCCTTATAGGCCTTCTGATCTTTGATTATCTCAGGAAGATACTTGGCACAGTACAGGGCAACTTCTTCTCCTGAAAGAGAGCAGAAATCATGTAAACAGATTGGTCCTCCCAGAAGCAAAACTCAACTCTGAACCCCTGAGGCAAATCTTGGGACACAAACCAGAACTAACCTGGGGGAACAGTCACTGCTGGGCATCTGCTCAGGGTTTGCTGATGGCCCCTGGCCGACTTCCACCAGCTCTCACCCTTCAGGCTTGGCCAATGCCATCAGCTCCCTGAAAGGGAGCTTGGGTCCTCTTGGCACTTTGGCCAGCCGTGAGTGCCATCCCACCCAGGAAGCTGCATTTCCACAGGTGGGCGTGGGTTGAAACAACAAGCAGGGGAGAAGAGCAGCTCTTGGTCAATGCAAACTCTTTGCTGGAGCATCACCGACACCTGAGGAGCAGCGCACAGAGCGTTATGTACTCTAGTGCGTGGTCTGGACCAAGGAAAACACCATGGCACAGCCTTGGGATGAGCCTTCAGAAGATAGGGTGCTGGTGGGCAGAGCAGTTGTCCTGGCAGAGGAAGGTGTGGGTCTGTGCAGGGCAGGGGTGAAGGCCAGGCCAGGGATGCTGAGAGCACAGTGGGCAGCTCAGACTGACAGGCACCACCATCAACCAAGCATCCACTCCGAGAGCAGCTGAGAGATGTCTGAATGCTGGGAACACTCCAGCAGCTCAGTGATCAACTCTGCCGAGTGCATCAGAGCACAGGAGACAACTCTAGTGATCATGAAGGTGCTGTTAGGAGGGGAAGAAGATTCAAGCGAGGGATTGAATTTCTGGTTCACCTCAGCAAGGGGGACCAGGAAGAAGAGTGTGACTCTCAAGAGACCCATCCAGTAACTCAGGTGTTTATAAGAGAGGCAAGGAATGATGTGGGGCACAGAAACCTGGCTCACAGGCCAGGAAGAAGAGAAATTAGACCTACAAACAGAAACAAACCAAGTGACAGGCACAGAAGTGGCAGAGGGGGAGCAGGGCAGACCACAGGCAGGTGGAGGGGTCCAACCGCAGGGTCAAGGGCAGAGGATCACAGTGCAAAGGAGGAGCAGCACGAGCAGGCTGAGCACAATTCAGTCCCACGGCACTCCCAGCCTGTGGCATGGAATTAGGGAGAACAACTATCTGCTGCAGCTGAGCAGCAACAACTCCCACGACAGACCACCAAGCTCTCAGAGCAAAAGTCTTGCCCTCTCCCTTCACAGTCACCAGCTGCTTTTCTTCAGTGGTGCCTCACCTACAACAGCGCCGTCTCCAAATGAGAATGTCCCTCACTTCTGCAGTTACTGTGTCACACACACACTGACCCTCTTACCACGGCTCTGCAGAGAAGCAGCAGACAATCTGCCAGGATAAAACATTCACCACCCCACCGTGGGCATCAGAAGTGACTAAAGCCTCAAGATCATCTGTGAGCAGTGAATCCAGTGCTCAGGGCCGTACAGCTTCCCAAGCAGACCTGCAGCCAAGGGTCCTGGCTGCCCTCACCTGTAATGAGCATCTGAGACAACACTTCCAGCACAGTAGTAAATGTTGGGAAGAGCTCTTGGAAGCACAAAACTGACCTGCGCAGCAGTGAAACGGAATCAACTTTCCAAAGATGCAAACACCCAGAGAACAAATGGTTTTGTTCAAGCAAGAGAAGGACGAGTGCCTGAGTACAACAGGCACAGCAAGGAGAGTGTGAGGAGCTGCCACTCAGGCTCTCCCCTCACCAGTGGGTGAGACTGCAGGACCATTGTCCCACGGGGAGGAATGAAGTCTGCTGCTTTCAACTCCCTGACTGGGCTCTACACACCCCAAGGCACACCTTGAACTGCAATAGGAGTCCTGGTGCTGCCAGTTTTAGGATAGCAGGGAAAAGAAAACCTCACCAAAGGCAACTTTTGCTTCTTCACCCTTCCCCAAGAAGCAGGAGAGAGGAGAAGCAGAGGTACGACAGCAGGCCCTGGTACACATGGGTGTGCAGTGTCTTCACTGCTGGAACTTCAAAAGCCTTCAGGGGCTGGATGCTTGGAGAATACAATTGCTCACACATAACCACAACACATAACCAGCAATGAACCGGGGTCACATCTTCCATGTCCCCAGTGTGAAACCTGCTGTGAAACTCTGTCTCCATGCTTCACATTATTGAAGTTTGCTAGAGGAGCAGCACCCAGGTAAGGCGTGCCCAGGACTCAGCTGCATCTCCTGCTGATGTGACACAGACACAGGAGTCACATTCAGATGAAACAGGGAACAAAGTCGATTTATCTGGGCACTGCAGGCAAGGCAGGCTCCGGAGTACCTGAGACCCAGATGGAATCTCCATGCAGTATGAGTTCCCTATCTCCAGGAGCACAGGCTGGAATATGATGTGTGAAGACAAGAACGGGCAGCAGCCTCAGGGCAGAAACCTCAGCAAGAAAGCGGCCTCCACAGATACAGGTTCCTAGATCCAATCTTTTCCAATGCACGTGCATGCACAAACCCAACCTATCTCATCTTCACAAGGCTGGGAGTAGATCCCTCTCCAAGATTGTATTTAGACATATGCACACCATTCAAATATAAAATAAAGCAGGCTCAGAGTCAAGCAACAAACAAGCTAACAAAAACCATCACAGAATCCTTTTGGATTGGAATACTATGCCAAAACAGGAGAAGAAAAAAATTAAACCCAGAGTATTAGCTCCCATGCTGACACATGGCAGGGAGGCAGGGTGCTAAGGCAGATCAAAGGGCAAGATGACCAAAAACAGGGCAGGAGAGATCCATCGCTGTGCATAGAAACTGGAAAAAGATTACAACAGGGCTTGTTGCATTCAAATTAAACACCCTGGCAAGGAGCAGAAAGAGAATCTCATTACGGTGATGTTGACCTCTGAAAAGGGGGAGCTACCTGTAAAAGAAGACACTTATTGAAAGGAAATTAAGCAGCTAAAAGGATGAAGCATGCATCGATAGCAACAGAGGCTGATCAGAAACACAGCACTGGAAGTGCAGAGCACCCCAAGATCTGGGTGTAGGGAGGCAACTGAGGGAGGCAACTAGAATGCAAAAACCAGCAGCACCTCTCAGAAACTGGAAGTCTTGTCCACAAGGGAAAAAATGTAAAAAGAAAAACTGATAAATGAAATGGAAAGCTGAATATGAAAAAACCCCCACCCTTTTTCAAGGAACACAGTAATAAAATCCTTCCCAACCCATCTGGAGCGGGAAGCTTACTGGAGAGTTTAAGGCTAATAGATGAGCAAGGTATGAAAGAAAAGCTAAATTCATTCTGTGCACTGGCAGCTAATAAACTTAGAGAGGTTCCCACCCTAAAACCTTCTTTTACATGGTACAGACCTGAGGAATTGTTTCAAACTAAAGAACTTCAGAGTCAGGTTCAGCTGTATCTGTATTCTTCCTGACAAGGCTTGTCTAGAAAGAGCTGCAGAGATTCAATCACTGTAAATCTAAAACACAAGTTATAAAACCATGCCAGTCCTCACCACTCTGATTAATGCCTTTCCCTAATGCCTAGCTTGAACCTTTCCTATTGCATTTAAAGAAAAAACCACACGTTACTTCATGTTCGACACTAGCGGAAATGTCATAAGGGTGTCCAAAGTCTTTCTAAAACCCAACACATGAAACAGACCTCCCCGTTAGCTGACAAACTAACTCACTGATCTTAAAGCAGAGATCGGTTTGATATTATTCATTCCTGACCAGCTTTTGCTTGATGCTACTGATCCCCACAGCTGCTAGATGCTTACAGATGGTTTCTGAATTTCTGCAAGAAATAACGTTCAGTTGAGTAACTGCTAAATCCCTTAATCCTTTTTCCTTTGTCCTTCTCTGCCTTTCATCCCGATGTTCTCGGAGATAATCTTCAAGGTATCAGCTGTTGCTCCACCTAAGTCTCTGCACACTCTAAGATGAAGTTCAGGAGAAAAACAATTTCAAAACACTCAGTCTAAATGCTTCAGACTTGAAGAGCTACTAGTCAGCTACCTACTCAGGCTGACCTTTTCAATAAGGACTATTGCAAAAAGGGTCTTAAACTGTTATTTACAAACTGGCAGAAGTAGGTAACTCAGCTCTAAAGGAAAGCAAGAAACAAACTGTGGTATGTAACCTTCCCCTTGAATCTCCTCCACTACCAGAGAAATGAAAGACATGCATACCATACTGGAAAAATCAATTAAAAAGCCTCAGAGGGTGGTGGAAGCTGCGTTCACAACACTACAGACCAGCATACCTGGTAGAGGAACACAGCAAACAGCAGAAATTGCAATAGAGTCATGGATGCATATAGTATGGTTGAATGGACAGCAGAGGATGTCACAAACTGGTCAACATTTTGTCAAAGAGTCAATAAGCAGCAGGAAATGGGCAATTGAGTTGATTCACTCCATACAGATTTTCAAAAAGCTTTCAAATAAGTCACCAGATGTTTTACACACTAAACTGCCATGGGAAGAGAGGTAAGGTTTGATAGAGGCAGACAGTTTCGAAATGGAGGACGGCCACTGGGAGAGTTCCTTGTTGTTCAACATCTACCTAATAATCTGGAAAAGAGGTCAGTAAGCAGTGATAGATCATTCAGGATGACCAACACTCAAACCATTTGCAGAATTTGACAGCGGGCTCTTGCCCATTCACAGTACACTGGCAGATGAAATTCCTCACTGGCAGACAAGAACATGGAGAAAAGACAACCAACCTCCACACACCCATTGAATGGACTCAAAACCATCTATTGCCACTTAGGAAAGAGCTGGGAGAAACTGGGGACAGAGTTCTATCCATGTCAGCTGACAGTTTAATTGTATCAAACCAGCTAACGTGGTGTTGGGAATGGTTAGGGAAGGAGCTGAGAACAAAGCAGAAAACATCACAGCAAATTCATGGCATTTCTGTAACTTGAGAGCAGTCGCACAAAGCTGGAAGCATGTGGCACAGCCAGGCTGTGTCCAAAGAAATAAGACAAATCTGCTCAGAGTGGTGGGACAATCTCAGAGCTGTTGGAATCGGTGGCTACATCCAGGAGCAGGCACTGAAGGAGTTCCATGGCCCAGGCATTTCATCACCTACGCTAAAAACTACCAGAACAATCCATGGTGCAATTTGGACATAAGCTCGTCAGCACTCCCACAATTTCTGGACACAGTTTGGTACCTGGCCAGAACCAGGACCAACGGCCAGCTTGGACACAGCCACACCGTGGCTCCAGGCTGAGGCAGCTGAACCAGTGTGGCCAGACTGTACCAGTCGGCCTCAGGGCCAGGAATGGGCACTGCCATTCCTGGAGAGAAGAGGCTCAGCTGCAGGACCAGAGATAGCCTGGGACAACTCTGACAGGAACAAAGGACACAGAATCCAAAATTATGGAAGTATGAAGTGCTAACGGAGTGACTGCTCACTGGTTTCTGTTGGGGATGTTGCAGTGTAGTGACCAGGCAGCAGATCTGGATCAAAGCCTTTTTTCAGACAATAAAATCCCTAACAAAACATCCGATGCAAACACCACCAAACACAAACCTGGGTTAAAATGCAACTAGGCAAATTCACAGAGAGTTCATCAAGATGACTCGAGTGCATCTGTGAGATCGAATGGCTGCAAGCTCTAGCTCTGGAAGCCCTTACGTGGGGAGAGGAAGTTGGGAAGCAATGTCAGGGAATGATCTGCCCATTTCAGTTTTTCCTTGGGCAACCAGCACTGGCACCCATGAGCACACACTGACAAGAGTCAGGACTCTGCTCCACTCTCACGCAGTTTTTCTTATCGCCGCTCTGCTGTGACTTATCCTCCCTAGCTTATCCACCAAAACAGCCATTCTTAAAAATTATAGAAGATGGGATGCAAATCATCTCAATTTTGTACTGACCCACGACCTTCCTTCTAGAAACCTGTCCTGATTTTGCTGGGACAGAATTCTAAAGTCACTTTTCTGTTGAGAGAAGCTGTAGTTTTAAGAAACTGCAAAGTCCAGCTCTGTGAGAACAGAAGAGATGAGATGCTCTGGTGTGCCGGTTGCTGCAGTGACCAAGGTCAAGGCTTGTTTTGAACCATGCAGGTGCAGTGGGCCAGGAGGGGTGAAGCCCAGGGCAGTGACCCAAGCTGCCAACTACAGTATTCCATACCATAAACATCACCCTCATTATAAATTGAGAAGTTGTGAGGTTCCAAGGGGGCTTCTACCATGGCTGCCTTTCCAAGAGTGTCCCACCCGACTTCCTGGTCGTCCCACGCCTGAGGCTGCTCCTCCGCTTGCAGAGATTGCTCTGGAGCTGTGTGCTCACAGGGCTGGCACTCAGCCCCTGCTGCTAGGAGCGCTCAGCTCGCCATTGCTGTCTGAAGCCGGTATAAATTTGTGTCTTGTATCAGCATTGGGGGGAATATTAAGTCATTGCTATTATTCTATTAAATCTGTTTTCATTTCAACCCACGGGTCTCCTTTCCTGTCCCGATTGCCCCTCCCAGGTGGGGTCGGGTGATGGAGCAACACACATGATAGAGCTAGACAGCCCATGAACAAAACCCTAAGAAATTTTCAGAACCTTAGCCAAGGTTCTGAAATATATATATATAATATATATATAATATATTATATATAATATATATAATATATATATTATATATATGTGTTTTATATATATATTTTATATATATGTTTTATATATATATATTAAGGAGAACACTTCCCAGGAAGGAGCAGGATTCCTCATGACTGACAGACGCCTGCCCCAGTGGCTGCTGAGCAGCCAGGAGGAGCCACACGGAAGGACTCTGGAGGAGTGGGTGCAGTTACCTCCGTGTCCATCGTAGACGGAGAACATGGCTGTTTCACTGTCCAGCTCGGGTATGCAGTTGTGCGCATCCTGGAAGAAAGAGCAGAAGTTGGGAATGGTGTGGGTTGAAAGGAGCAGAAGAAGCAGGGAGGCTATGAGCACTGACACGGGGATTCGCAAACCTGGAGGGAGAGCCAGAACAGTAAGAAAACCTCCCCTCAAAACCTTACCTGGCCAGTGCTCACCTTCCCGGGGGGGCACAGATGAGTAATGCTAACAGGCTGACCTGCTGGAGAGCAGTGTAGGAGAAAGGGACCTGGGGGTCCTGGTGGACAGGAGGATGACCATGAGCCAGCAATGTGCCCTTGTGGCCAAGAAGGCCAATGGCATCCTGGGGTGCATTAGAAGGGGAGTGGTCAGTAGGTCAAGAGAGGTTCTCCTCCCCCTCTATTCTGCCTTGGTGAGGCCACATCTGGAGTCCTGTGTCCAGTTCTGGGCCCCACAGTTCAAGAAGGACAGGGAACTGCTTGAGAGAGTCCAGCGCAGAGCCACAAAGATGAGCCATGCAATGTGACCTGATGAGCATGGCAGAGCCCGGGCTCTCTCCGTGTCATTTAAACAGGGAAGCAAAGGCCGAGCAAGCAGCTGAGCAATGGGGGAATGTAGAGCATGACCCCTGGTACCCCTGCCCCAGGGCAGCCTTGGTTCTGGCCAGCTCTGGGACCTCTGGGGGCAAAGCAGAGGGGAGCTGTGCCCCAGGGGCCTTTCGGGCTGAAATACCAAACTGCTGGGAGCCTTTCCCAAACTATAGAGGTGAACAACACACGAGCTGCACACACCAAGCAGTCCTGCTCACAGAAGAGCAGACTGTGAAGGCACCACCCAGGTTTCACAGCCGGGTGACCGACCGCTCTCACCCCACTGGCAAGCAAACTGGACCTGGCTACTCCAGCACCGAGCCCAGAACTGATCAACCTTAGACTGAATCTTTATCTCAAACCCTCCCCCTGCCCAGCTCACCTCCTAGCATTCCTGAAAGTCCAAGCTCTAACCCACCATCTTCCAGCCTGACCGCACCCCGCGCGTGCTCGTTCAGGAACAACCACGTGGTGTTGCAAACTATGCGATCGAGCCTCTCTGCTGTGGTTCATCACCTTTAACTTAAATGTGCTGCAGTTGCCCCAAAACACAGCTCACTCCAAGGCTCTAAGGCTTGGATGTGCCCACACTGCCAACCACAACCCAACATTTCTACATGCACACAGAGCTATGCTGGCACAACCACACAACTGCTGAGCTCTTCTACTTTTCTATTGTAGGACTCCTTGGAGAAGACCTCCTCGCCCCTCGGGGTCCCGCTGCCTCAGGAGAACTCCACCCCCCTGCAGCTTCTACCACTAAGGAAAGCAGGAACAGAGAGGTTCTGGGTTTATGCAGCACTTGGTGCAACAGAACTCCTGACACAGGATGAGACCAGCATCTGAACGGGCACACTGCAACCTCAGGTCAAAGTTAAAAACAAAAAAACCACAAAAAACCTCTGAATTCAATGTAGGAAACTCAACCAGAGGGGTCACTGAGACAGTGAATAAAATTAATAGGCAAAGAACAAGCATTTTTATGCTCACTTTTGAGAGCACTTACAGAAGCCAGGGAGACAGCAAAACCACCCCAGAGTAACCAGGGTGAGTCCCGAGTGATTAAACAGCAGCTTAATTAGAGCAAGTGATGCAAATGCTGCTGGGGAGGAAGCCCCATCTCGGCAGCAGAGACGTCTCTGCTCCCTCTGCAGAGCACTCGCCCAACTCGTGCTGGCCCTGGTGACAAAGGGGGGCAGCGAGCGGTGGCTCCCGCACGGTGCGCAGGGCTCGCCTGACACCGGCCACGGCTCCACCGGCGGGGCCACACGCTGTCCCCGGCACTGCGGCACCGGGAGCAGCGCAGGGAGCACCCGGGGGACTCGAGACCACCCCACGCTGCAGCACACGAGGTGCTCGGGTAGCGGCCTCCATCCCCGCAGCGACTGTCCTCCAGCTGACCACCACCTTGTGCTCCTCAGGGAGCAGGAGCTCAGGGAGTCTGGAGGCAGCTGCTGCCCCCCAACATCCCCTCTCCGCATTTTGAAGCAAATTCTTGCCTTTTCTTGAAGCAAGGACTTTTCTTCTGGGCCCAGGAGCAAAATGCAGCTGCACACAGGGGCAGCTGGTGTCTCATCATGGAGATACGGCCACGACAGCACCACAGAGCTCAGAGCAGCCCCATTCAACCACCTCCACAGTGCCCCTGCAACTCCCACTGCACCCCAGAGCCTCCTTCCTCATCCGCTCATAGTACCTAACACCATTACTTTTGTATCCTTATCCTCTGGGTCCTCATCTGCCCCAAACATTCCTTACAAAGCAGCCTCTCTGGACTAGGAATGCATTTTTATTACAGCACTTCTGCAGAGCCCCATACATCTGCCTCACTGGGGGGCTCTGGAAATGTAAGTTAAAGGCAACAGACAGCCCCTTCACACCACCCCTGCTACCCAAAAACACCCACGTCCTGCCACGTGCACGCTCTGGCTTCACCAGCATAAAGCCTGAAGAAGCTCAGAACTTTCTCCAAGCCTTAGAGAAGAGCAAAAGCACAATTAAACATGAAGAGAAGGAAAAAAACACAAGACAGAGAAGAACACGCAGCACTGAAACGCAAGAAAATGCAAGAGAACTGTCAGATTCTGCTCAGCTGTGCATGGAACACAACACACTTCTCTCCCATCGCAGACTCAGGAGCAATCTGCAGCAGATTTAACTTGGAACACTACAGCTCGAGTCTTCTCACTTCTTGTGATAACACAGCTAAACCTCGTCTGCACCAGCGTCCTCAGCACCCTGCTGCCCACGAGGAGATAACAGAGGCTAGAGCAGAACACACAGCTGCAAGCTCTGGGCCTCCTCCAACCTCCCCAAAGGTCAACAGCAGCCAGAACAGCTTCACATAAGTGGAATTATGGAGCCAAGGTCCCACCTGTGTGCGGGCTCCTCCAGCCCACGGGCATTATCAGCAGCAACTCCCTGCTCTGCCTCATCCATCTCCTTAAAACACGCCCAGGGTGCTGGGACACTGCCTGCGTTCAGCCTCCAGCACAGGGCTAATCGCCTCGTGGAGATTAGGCTGCACATCACCCAGAATGTCCCCGTGCCACCACCTCACCCCAGAGGTCACCAGGAGGGACATGCTGAGACACTGCTGTCACCGCCAGCTCAGCACACACACTCCAGGTCACAGCACCAATCCTCCAGCCTCTCTGTGCCTCTCGCACAGCCCTGGTGCGTGGAGGCAGGAGGAGGTGCCCGGGTGCTCTCTGGGCACCAGCAAGGCTGCTGGAACAGCGGAACACCGGAGGGTGCAGCTCACCCAACTGTACTGGGAAAAACCCCACCGCCGACAGCCTGAGTGGGGCAAACGGGAGGGCTGCTCCGTGTGCAGAGACATCCTGGGGGCTGCAGGGAGCAGCATTAACCCTGGTCTGAGTCAGCCTGCTCGCTGGCTGCCTCGGAGGAACAACAGACCAGGATAAGGGTACTCACGGAGGGCATCACACCCAAAACCCGAGTAGTGGCTGGCGGAGCAGAGGGGCTGCAGCAGCTCAGCATCGCCCCGGCTGCAATGGCGTTCCCGAGCGGCCCCACCGGCCTTCCCCCGCAGGGCCCGGCCTGGCAGGCAGGCGTTTGTCCTGCGGGGATTCACCTGCCCGCCCGTGGAGCCCGGCTGGGGGGACGGGAGAGCCAGGGCCGGGCACAGGAGAACGGGAGCAGCCACGAGCATTCCTCCAGCAGTTCCGCCTGGAAAAGAACAGCGGGGAGGGAGAGGGCCGAGGGGCTGGCGCTGCGCTCCCGCTGGGAACCGGGGATGTTGTCCGAGGGTTTCCCATCGGCTTTCACCCGGTGCCCCGGCGCTGC
>VZRW01011525.1:228667-309614 GCA_013398125.1 Aegotheles bennettii | reverse complement strand
TCTGTGATTCTGTGATCTTGCAAAATAACTGTATATTGCTAAGCTACAGAAGGCAAAACTCTGCAATTAGGTTCAGCAGCTAAAGGATTAACTTTGTAAGAGTTTTCTCATTTGTTTACTATCCAAAAGACCCGATGCTTCTGGTAAATAATATTGTATCCTTTACACAGAGAAAACATTTGTCCAATAGCACACAATGTGAACTTGAAAAACTTAGCCACAAAATATAATGAAGATTAGAAATTTACTGCGATTTAAAATGATATCTGAATATTTATATGGATATTTTGAATACAAAATGTCACAATAGTAACAACTGTCCTCCACTAACAGAAATATGAGCACTGGTATAAATTCTCATCTTTCAAGGAATGAACCAACCATGAGTTAATAGTGTATTATGGAGAAAATAAGGGTGCAGGGCATACATAGTTGTATATTGTGGAGTGTTTTCCCCCTTCTTCTGAAGTAACCAGCTTTGGTCAGAGAGCAGACAAAGAAATTAAGTTAGATAGACCAGCATCTCTCATAACTCAAGGAAGCAGTTGCAGGAGCAAACACATCATCTGCAGGATTTCAGAGCATGGGTAAAAAACCATGAAACATACACACTCTTGGTTAGGTGCGCATTTTCTAAGATTCATTAGGATGGAAAAATGAACAATAGGCATGGACTAAAACCAAAGTCCATGCTCCCTTTTTTCCTTATATGAATAAAACAGATGTTTTCTTTATATGCTTCTGTTTCTTCTAGTTTCTTATCTCCTGTTCCCTCATATTGCTCTATCACCACTATCTCCAGTCATAAGGACATAAAGATGCCAGTCTCCAATCTTTGCTTGGCCCATAGGATGAAGATTGTGCAAGTGGTCAGGCCAACACTTCTGCAGTACTTTGAATACAAGATACACTAGACTGTCATCAGGATGCCAGGCAGGCTTGGTTTAAGAATTAGCTAAACACCAGACATTCTATCAGCCTAATTTGGAATCAATCTTGCTTTTTAGTGATGATAATAAACTTGTACAAACATGAGATTCATTTGTATATTTTAGCATTTTATTTCAGTCCCAGAATGCAAAACCTGACATTGGAATCAGTTTGATTTTTTTGGTGATTGAAGATATTAAGCGCTACAAGAGCATTGAAATTTCGATCTGATTAGGATAAAAATTCCTCAGGATCAAAACACTTCTTTTTTCCCCCTACAGTTTTACTAATTGTGTGCTACTTGACATTGCAGAGTTATTCCACAGCATGATAGCAAAATATGTGAAGTGTATTTTAGTGTTAGAAATTATCAACTCATTCTATTTGTTTTTCATGTGTTTGAGGTTATTAAGAGAATAAAAATTATAACTGATGTGCATAAGTTAAAAGGGTTAGTTCAACTACAGCTGGTAGGCTAAACCACTAAGCAATACTTTGCACAGCAATAGAATTTTTCTACTGAACATACATAGAAGAAATCATGAATATATAACTGATTTAAAAGCAGACTGAGGGAGGAATATCCCTTGAAAAATAGGGAAGCCATGAAAAAGGTGAATGTGGAATAGTTTATTTTCAGAAAGACTGGATTATTCTAACCACTGGAAACCAGATCAAGTAGCTCACAGGGAGTGCTACCAAACATACTCATCAGAGACCTTTGCTTTATGGGAAATGAACTGCCCTGTCTCACTGTTACTGAGGAACTGTATTTCTTATAGCTGTAAATCAAACCCTGAAGAAACAGGATGATATTTTCTAAGCAATACCTGAGGACAACAAGTATCTTCTTTGTCAGTGTCAGTTTTCTGATTTTAGACCTCAATTAGGATTCCAAAATGAAAAAGCATGTATTATATACCAATATATATGCGTGACACTGCTCTTACAAGCAATATATTAATTTTCAAATTGTGGCATCTTGTCCCATATTTGTCCAAAAGTATATTCATGGCTGCCTTTAGAGGTCTTGCTTTTATCCTTCCTTGCTGCTTTCTTAATGACCTTCACTGAACAGCAACATCAAGTACTTGATGTTCAATGAAGAACATTAATTTTTTCCAATTAAATGGAAGATGTATAGTCCTATAGCTTATGACATCCATTCATTCTTAGCAAGAAATGTACTTTTTAAATAAAAAATGGATGTTATAGACCTCTGTACGATAACAGTGTCAAGCAAAGGGAAGCACATATGGACAGCATCGTACACCAGAGAGCAGCAAGCGTCAATTGCCCTTGCTGAACTCTACAGACAGTGCTAAAACCTGATGAAAATGTAATTTTATTAATCTGCTTGATTTCTCACATTGATTTGAGGTAAAACGTATCCTGCGAGCTTTAAGATCAGGGATATTTTCTTGTCATTGGAACAAGGGCCATTCTAGCCATGCAGGGATTTGTGGCTTTGTAAAAGTGTATGAACTGCCCTATGCTTGACATGCAGTTCATCTCTGCAATGTTTCTACCCAGAGGTAAGTAAAAAGAGAGGATCTGATCACCTTCCCCACTCTTACCAGTGGTAAAGTAGAACTGCGGGCATGACGGGTCTTTCTAGAGTTTTAGTTCTAGATGCATAACTATGAAATGCAAAACACTCAACTTCAACTCTTTCCTGACACATATCCTAATGAAGATCTCTGTTACACTGAGCTAGGATTAGGGACTCTATCTGAGCCAGGGTACAGCTAGACCTGCAGATTCTGAGGGCTTGGGTTAAAATACAAGTTGTTGAAGTTTAGCCAGTGGCTGTGTGTTAGCTGGGCCAGCAGTTGAGTCATGCTGCTGGATAGTATACAGGCCGTTAAACAAGAGAACATTTTAACTATAATCTCCGTGAAAGAGACTTGATTTATAATAAGTGATATCTGTCAGGATTCTAATGGCATTTTTTTTCTAACAAACGCAGTGAAGACAAACAAATGAGTCATTTCCCAAACTCCTGAAACCATAAAGCAATATAAAATGGGAAGCAGATTAATAAGGTAGAATTGTAACACCAAACAACTGTCTGGGAGATTTGTGAAAAAGCATGATCATCGAAAGCTTAAATGAAACATGATAAAAACAATATCTCTAAACTTTTTATTTTTGTTTGAAAAAACTTTATGATTCAATGCCTTGTGAGATCACCACCATGTATTACTGTGTTGGAATAAATGCAGGCATATGTAGAGTTAGTGTAAGAATGTTGTTTTATTAATGCACAAGGCCATCAAGCTATAACTAACATAAATCTTTCAGTAGAAATCTTGATCTCACTGAACCTAAAGGAATTTTTGCTATTTACTTCACTGGGCTCAGAATTTTAGTCCATAAAAATTTGCTTTTTAGGGCACAATCTCCATGTCCATTGAAGCCAATGAAAGCTTTTCCATTGACCGTAACTTACCTTTCATTACAGCAGCAGATCCCTTACAAAAGACTGTTGCCACTGCTATAGTCCTGCAAACCTTCTCCACCATTATACTTGTTATGGTCACATTCCTGAAACTGCTTTTGTCTTCTTTTATCTGAGATAGCCTTAACAAGGCCTGTTTTTCCAAGTTTCTAATGGGCTCTTATGATCTGAAGCCATCAACAGCCCACTTGATTTTTCCTGTGTGATTTTGTGCAATATTTTCTTTGCTTGTTTTCCTCTTTGTTGTCTTTAAATAACCTGGATGAGAAGGCAGATGTACTGGTCTTACTTTTTCCATTTTTATTCTGGTATGTTGTCAGTGAATAGGCAGAATAGTAATTTTATTTGTTTCTTTTTATCCTTAGATCTACCATTGTAATTTGGGATTCTTCTTGTTTTAATCTTTAAAAACTATTTTCTCTCCCGTGAAAATCAATCAAAAATTTTTAGCTGCATCCTGCAGTCCTCCATCAAACATAACCTTTTCAGTTTGCTGCTTTCTCAAGTCCTGCTTGTACTTTTCAGTAGGACTTTCTAAACATTACTTTAGCTTCCAGATCCTCTTTAAAATAGTGCATAATATTGATTTTTTTTTATTATAATCTCAATCAATTATTTCCTATCTTATACTGGTAAATCTCATGCATTGTCTATTTTGGGGAACTACAGTTCTGCTGGGTTTTACCTTCTACAGCCAGCATCTGCAAGTTCCTGAATTTTAGTTCTAATTGTATTTTCACTAAACCAGGAGGATTTTCTCTTTCTAGTTTGGTTTGAATTTGATTTTCTAGGAATGACAAGTTGCTATGAAGTTTTTTGGGGGTTTGTGATTTCTTTCTCTTTATTTTTTCTACAAAGTTTTTTTCTGAATGCTAGAGAAGTCAATCATCTCTCTGGGCAAAGATATGAACCACTTCAACTTCTGCAGGATTTATAATGGGCAGGTATACTTCCCCAGCTATTCTCAAGTCTAATTTAAACTTGAAGATCTTTCAGCCAGAGCATGAGTTTGAGCAACATGAGAAGACTTTTGCAAAGTCCTGTACCTGGAATGGACTGATTCCCTGCAATGGTACAAGCTGGGGACTGACTGGCTGGGTTGTTGCTTTGTGGAAGAGGACCTGGGGGTCCTGGTGGACAGTATGCGAAGCATGGGTCAGCAGTGTGCTCTATGGGCTGCACTAAAAAGTGTATCGCCAGTACAGAAAATCATTATTCCCCTTTGCACATCACCCTTTAGATTGCATCTGGTATCTAATTTTAGGCTCCCAGCACAGGAAATATACTGATAAACTTCAGTGAGCTTAGCAGAGGTCTGTCAAGATGGTCAGGGCTGGAGTACTTGCCCTGTGAGGAAAGGCTGCAGAACCATGCTTATTCAGCCTGAAGAAGAGGTGACTTTAGGGGGATTTAGCAGCATACCTGCAAAGAGGTTACTGCAAAGACGGAACCATGACCTGCACAAGAACAGGGAAATTCCAACTGGATATAAGGGGAAAAAAATCACTGTGAGGATAATTAAGCCCTTATTAAGGATAATTGAAACAGGCCACTCAGAGAACTTGTAGAAAGTCTGACCTTGAAGGTTTTCAAGATCACCTAGACAAAGTGCTAAACAATTTGCTTTGAATCAGTGTTGGTCCTGCTTTGAGCATGAGGTGGGACTAGATGATGTGCCAGAGCCCCTTCTAACCTGAATGATTCTATGAACATCCTGTTCCTATAAGCCAAGAGAACAACTATGCATAAAAGATGTAACTAACCTCATCTATTGAAAAAAAAAAAATAGCCTAGCAAGAATAATGCTGCTATAGTCACACAGCCAGGTTTGAAATCCCACTGCATTGGATACTGGTGATGGGAGAAAGTCCCCCCATACAGTGAGAGCAGGAACACAACAAGGTGAAGCGGTTTTCTAGAAGTCATTCCTATCTCCAGGGTGTCCTGAGACCTAGTCCAGTGCTTATACACTGGACTATACTGCACTCACACTGTCTGCACAGGTCTAAGTTTTCTGAAGATGAATGTTTCATAAAGCATATTCTATTTCAGAGAGAAGTGGTCATTCAAAAGATTAAGGTCTTTTTCAAATGGGATGTTCATCTCTGCCAGGTGGTATGTTAAGTCTGAGTCATAAATATCTTTTATTTCCTCGGTCAGATATTGCAGTGGAAGTGCAACTTGTCATTTTTGACTTCCAGTTTCAAGAGCACCATGCAAGTTTCTGAATTTGTTCCTTCATTTCTGAGCAACTGACACATTCTCCCAGATATTAAACACTCAAAATGTAAATGATACAAAATTACTTTGTTTATCATTTTGGATAGTTGATCTTATTTTTTTCCACAGAAATGTATCTAACTTGACCTTCTTATGCCAAATGCACTTTACCTTCTAGAAACTTCAGGGACTATTTGAAAGCTTTATAGAGCTTAATACCATTGTTGGCTGCCATATATTATCATAGAAGCCGTCCTTCTTCTCCTGCTTTCCAGTTGCAGTTATCCTCCTATTCTCCCTTGCAGATCAAGCAAGGTACTTTAGGATTGAAGGTTTATACTGCCTTCTGTTGTAGTCATATGGTTCTGTAAAAGCTAATTAAATGTGGCTGTATTTGGTTTGCTACTCCTTTATCAAGGAATGCTAGCAGGACATGACGCAGGGGGAGCAGAGTTATTTAAATCTGAGACTCCGAATTTAAGAGGCAGTTTGCAGATAGTCTTTTACATTAAGAAAAACACACAAGTCAATCATAAACGCAGTCAGTCACTGAGACTTCCAAAGAATTATCTGGCTTCACTGCAGGCACAGATAAATTAGAGATTATGGGCTTAAGTCTCTTTTCGCACCAGGGTAAATCAGGAGCACCATCACTGAAGTCAACATATCTCAACAAGAAAAGAATTAGGCCCTATGGCTTTTAATAAAAGGAATACAACGCATTTAATTACAAGCAATCAAGCTGAACCTCCCTTCCCCCATACACAGACATATGCACATGCTCTCTGGTAAGGTTTGTCTCTTGTAACATTTTTGTACTTTTGTGATCCTTATCCTGATCAGATAATACCTGTGTGCAAGTAACAGGAACTAAGGTGCTGTAGGGATAGGGGCCATTTAGATGTTAACACATGGGGTCGTTAAAACACTGGTAGAGCTGTAGCTCAGTTCTGTATTGAAAAACCTGGTGAAATCCCAAATATGCTGCAGTTTTTGACCCCCATCTTATGATTCAGAAAAAAACAAAGAGAGGAGTTCACTATCTGTGCTAGGGAAGGAGTTTCTGACCTAAGCAATATCTCCTTAAGGGGTAAAATAATGCACAGCACATGTAAATGAACAGCTGCTGGAAACTCTGGTAATACAAATATTATTTTTTATTTCTACATCTGTGAACAATCTTATATGTCTATAAAAAGACTTGAAAATAGATAATATAAAAAGTTATATTTGAGCCACCCTCTGTGAAACCCTATGACAAAAAAAGCAGGTGCAAGATGAAGACCCCGGTTGTGGAGTACAAATAATAGCTCAGGAACAATGAAGTATTGTACCAGATTATTTTGACAAAAATGGGAGTACTTACAGTCTAAGTGACTATGTCTGATGCCTTCCACATCTTCAGCATGAATGAAGTGGTAACATCTCTTTCCTACAATATCTACAGGGGTCAGATCCATGTAATCACTAATCCTAAAAAGGAAAAAAAATACAGCCTATAATTCAAGAAGGAAAAGAATACAAGAACTGTCAAATTACCCAGAAAGTGAAATCTGCTAAAAAGTTTTTTCACCATTATAGTAATTTGAATGGAATATCTGTACAAACAAGACACATCCTTAAAGAAAAAAAAAAAAGCAAAACCAAGAAGTTTTTTTTGAAGAACCCTTGAAATAATTTTACCATTTAAGTAAGTGGAAAGTTAAATTCTAGTGCATATTGTCCCCAGAGCATAACACCAAGACAATGTAATTCCATGAAATTGTAAAGCATTAGCAACAATCCAAAATCCTTAATAAAAGACCAAGATGATTCAAGGTTACATAATAAAGGAAAAACATTTTATGTTTGTACCAAATGATTAGAGATATAGTTCATTTCAACAGACTGGTCTTCTATTAGATATATTTATGAAAAAGCTCTGCAGCGATTTCTTGGCACCAAGTCCAAGCTGGTATTTCAAGGGATATAATTTAAATACTGAGACATACAGATGCTTCAGGGTGTTATCTTTTTTAGTCTAATTCATTTGGGAGCTCAGCTTTCACTCTGGGCCCTTTCAACTGGGACTTTGTTGTTTATTGCACACAGAAACTTTAAAATCTATTCTGCAGACCTTTGTGTACATGTGTTGCTCTGTGTGTGTCTGTGTGCTTGTGTCTGTGTGCATGTGTAAACTGTCATGGAATGTCAAAATGTCAGTGGCCTTAAATGCAGTGCTGAAAATAACAAAGGAATTGGAAAATGCCTTGCTCATAGAAATGGAATAATTTTTTAGGGTTTGAAATCTGCTGCAATGATTTGGGTTAAGCCCACTTTGCAATTTTAAGACACAATTGCCATCCATTTAAGGCAGTTGTAAGAAACACCAAACATCTTGATATAATCAGATAGCTGAAACAACTGGAGTGTGATCCTGAGGGAGGCCAGTGTGGAGGCTAAGCCAGAAACAGAACTGTATAGGTCTGGGGGGGTTCGCAGCAGGCAGAGGGGGCAAACACAGCCACTGAGGCACTGACTAGCAGAGCTGTGTTTGCCTGAGTGTCCAAGGCAGGGAATGCATAGACCAGAAAGACTGAAGGAGACTGGAAGCATTAAACAGCACCACAGCAGCACTGGTGGTTTGTCCCAATTAAAAAAAAAAACAACCGCACACAAAAAACAATACAGGTAAAGCAGGTGGACTCAAATTTGCTAGCAAAAACTGTCAAATTGAGTTTAGCACAAAACACAACAGCCTTCTGCCACTTTCAGGATAGAGCATGTTGAAGGACGTGTACTTTCAAACAACTGCCTAGAAGTTACAGCACTTGACCAAATGTGGGATACCCATGTAGGGATACCTGTCTAATGTTTATCAGAAACCATGGTTGAAAAGCACCTCTCCCACCTTCTCAGAGGTAATAAACCAGGACAAAGACAAGTTTGGAATGGTGGCAGTGGGACCCTCTATCCCTCTGTCTGAGTTCCTCCACTTTTGTTGCACAGTACATTAGGGGCTGGGAAACAAAGGACCTGGGATCTCTGCCTAGTGAAAAGAAATCTCACCTGAAGGAAGGGAGTCTGAGATTTAAACGTTCCTGACCCCTAGACAGTATATTATCTTTTTATACTAAACTAAGTGTATAAACAGTCCATGAAGCATGGACTCAAGTCCATGAACCAGAACTAAAGTCTCTTCCCCTCCCATGTCACACTCCACTCACTGGCACACTTTGCTGTCTGTTCTCTGGCCCAAGAATTGTGTGTTTTCTGCTAGAAGGTGGGTCTGTTTCAAGATAAGGGAGAAGAAATCCTACCCTGCCCAGCCTAGTAGCATGGAGCAATCTCCAGACAGGCCATTGACCTGTGATGTACTCCAGCTGTGAGTGCCATAGTGCACAGGACTAACACGGAAGATGACCATTCTAGTTCCCCCTCTGGTAAATTTGACTCAGTTGAATTTTGTTTCTCTGCAGCAGTATGTTTGTGTAAAGTCTTCACACAGCAAGGCAACTGTGGAAGCAGATTCACAATCTCTTAAGTTTAAGGATAATACTAAGAAAAAGCTGTTTCAAACAGACATAGGAAGGACAAATTATTTTCTTTTTTATTAAAAAAGTGGAAGAAGAAACAAAAGAATATACAGTTGTAAGTTATGATCACTGGAAAGCAATGACACCAAAACCAGAAGTAAAAGAAGTTACATCAAATAGGACACTCATGCTTATATCAAAGGTACCAAAGATGGAAATAAATAATTTGCATGAAGAAAAGAAAGAAATGCAGATCTTGTGGCCCCCAAGCCCTTTCACAAAATAAAGCAACAGGCTGATGGGTAGGAACTTGTTTCTGCTGAATACGCAGAGACCTGACCTTTAAAACTTAAGCACAGGTTTGCTTTTGAGCAGATCAGTGGTTTCAGGACTGTTAACATGACTGAAATTTAAAGGTAGGTATATAGTACAGTGCTTTGCTGAATTAGGACCAAATTACACACACATTTGTAGCTCTAATCTTTAAGCTTTCTACACAAGGCTGTTCCTGCATATCTGAAGGAACTATTGGCAGTCATGCCATGGCCAACAGGGTTCACCATGTTCACTGGGTTATGTCCTTTTCGGCATATATTAGCAGACAGGGCTATAGCAGTCCACACTAAACTGGTCTATAGGCTATCTCCAGATGGTCTCCAATCACTAACAGTTGACACTGAAATTACACAGACTGATGCTGTCCTCTAGCAGCAGTCTCTTTATTTTGCTTTTAGCTATTTATCACCATTGAAGATGATTTGTCCCCTGAACGTGCTTTTCTCAACCCAACTGACCCATGAAGAAATTCTAGACTAATTTAGACTAGATGGTGAAGTTTAGATGACATGAATCCCACATTTGGAAAACAGACATAGATTAACACATCACATTTTAGGCAAAAAAAAATTTACATCCCTATTTAACAGTTTCAGAACAAAATACTAATTTTTAGAAATAGCCAGTACACTAGCTAACAGATCTTGACTCAAAGGGAAGCTAACTGTTTGTGCACTGAGTCCAGGATTCTGATGCAGATCTCTTCAATTAGAGGAAAGTAGCAAGATGCACCCAAAGACTTAAGTAATGTCACTCCTGCTCCCTGCTGTTGCAAGCAGGCAACCACTTGGAAAACTAGGAGTACTATTGATCTCACCCCTGCTGATCCAATGGTCCAGTGTGAACATTCATTTCAGTTAAGTAGCATGGCTTCTGCTCCACACTCCCCGCAGCTGCCAGTAACTCCCCATTGCTCCATAAATAGTGCTTACAGCTTCCCTAGCACGGATCCATTTTTCTCTGTTTTCATCAATGTTGTGCTTGCTTTACTGTGGCACCACAAAGAATTTCCCCTCTGCCCACAAGTGCCAGGAGTCAAGCCCATATATTCAGGATGGGATACTTATTTCCTTTTCTATAGTCCCAGAAGAGAAATCCCAACTTCCCTGACTCAGAGAATGGCCTTGGCAAATGCCCAGATAATTAATCTCACAGCTTCAATCAGCTGCTCAGTTAATTCCTTCCCTTATTTTGTGCTTTCCTTTCCTCCAGCTTTTACAGTCATATTCTGCTTTGTACCTGCTATGAAATCTGAGTCCTGCCAATCTTATTCCATCAATGGAAATCCCGCTGCCTCAGTGAGCCACCAGTTTATAAAATATTTTTCACACTGACACAGGGGCTTAAAATGAAACTATTGCAACATAAATTCAATTACCATCACATGCATTCTACCCTAGCATATGAGATAAAATCCACCACATAAAAGGAAAAGTTGCTTTATAATGGTGCCTTTACTTCAATGAATTAAAAATATTAGTAAGTTCAACACTGTCTTGAATAAATTAGCTGGCTTACCATAGTTTACCACCAGCTCTTTCTATGTGATTACCAATCAGCGCTCCCTATATGATGCATTTTTTTTTCCAGTGGTGTCTTTCTTAGGCATTTGCAAGTTTTAGTGTTACATGAATGTAAAGGGAAGGTTTGAGAAAAATGTTTAATTAAAAAAAATATACACGATTTAGGGCTCATAAAAATGCCAAACTGATGGCAGAGAAAGTATAAATCTTTCTAACAAAGCCCACAAATTCATATCATACTTGACCTGGTGGAATAGTTGATTTTTTCACATCTATTTGATTCCAGGCTTTTTTGTTGAGGTTGTCAACAAAGGTAACAATAAGTGCAGATGATTTAACTAACAAGAAATTTGTTCATTAGGAACTGGACAGATACCAGAAACTCATTACACAGAGAATGTTGAAGAGCTCTGCAGTGCTAGCAGCTTTCCATTACTACCTAGGTAGGTCACAATTGAATCAAAGACTATGGCATAACATTTGTTCTAGATCCTACTGTTAATCCTCAGAGCTCTTTCACCAGCTGCCAGATTATACACAATCTAGAAGTTCACTGGGCAGAGTCACAGGCAAAAACTCAGCCCAAACTTTAATATTGTTACCAGCTATCTCTGGGACCTTGTGCAAGCCACTTTCTACACAGCAGCTTTTCCAAGCTTAAAAATGAGGATAATATATTCTCTTTTAAATAATGCTTTGAAAGTTTAGATGAAGTGTTCTCTCTAATAGCCAAGTAATATTATAGTTAATACTATTGTGGTAGTTCAGCAACATGACAGCAAAGATGATCACATAACTGAAATCCAAGATTATTTTAAATTGTTTGAAGCCTTGATTCAACAAAGCATTTGAGTTTATCCCTTATTAGAAAAGTTTATATTGAAGCGCTATCCTGATCATAGGTATTCTATTATGATTGAGCAATTATGATTGCTCGTATTAGAGAGCTTACACTCTTAACTTACAATATATTGTAGCTGCTGTCACAAGAAAACCTTTCATTAGTCATCTTGTTTATTCCAATTTCTGATGATAGCTCCCCTTGACAAAATTTCTTTTGGCTGCATTACTTTCTTTCTTCCTTTCCAACCTTCCATACCTCAGATTTCCATCAATAGAGCCAAATACCTTTATTAATTATATCTTCCTTCTTAGGTATCTTCACTCTGCTCAAAATACCCATTCCCTAGATTATTTTTTTTTTTTATTTTTCAGGGTCCTGAGGGCACCAATAAGTCTTAATGGTCTTGATCAACCCCCTGGGGCCTTCCACCACCCTGTCCACAGCCCAGAACCCCATGTCAGCCTTCTGGGGCTGTCATACCCTGCCCCAGTGATGCTGCAGCCAGGCCTCGTCTCCAGCTCCCCACAGCCCCCCCTGCCTGGCCACAGGCCCTGCCGAGCTGGGCCCAGCTCACATCACAGCCTGGCCTCGGCCCATTCCCAGCGAGGTGCCCAGTGCTTGGGGCTGGTGCTGCTCCAGTGCCCCCCTGCTGCCCTGCTCCTGGCTGGGGTGGTGGGCTGGGCCCTGGCTGCCAGGCCCTGCCTCAACAGACCCACTACCTTCCTAGATTACTTGTTGCTACCACGTGGAACACAGTCCCCTCTCAACCAACCCCTCATCACCTGTTCCCATTTCACTGCTGTCGGCCTTAACCAATTTTATTCTACAGTTTTCCCACCTCTTACCGCAACAGATCCCACCTCTCTAGCCTATCTAGACCATCTGTGCTTCTGTTCCATTAAACACTGAGCATGATATGCTGTAATCTGCAAATTAGTTCAAAAGTGGAAAACTTAAAAAATTCAGACAGGAAGGCTTGTGGAGGGGAGGATGCGGGAGCATAAGGACAGCCATACAGGTCAGACCCATGTCTGCCTAGTCCCAAATCTTGACTCCGAGAGAGATGGTGAGAGATTGCAAAAAGCAGGGATGGCTTAGAGTAATCTTCCCTGGTCTATCCTCCCCTACTCCAGCAAGATGTCCTGCAAATTATGGTTTTTAATTTACCTTTATCCTCTAGGAATGTAATGAAGGTGATGACGATGAGAGTGAACTCAGTGGTCTCATACAACACCAGGATGACATTGCAGGAGTCACAAATTTCAAAACTTTTTGCCAAGCCCATGGAACAAAGAATATATACAGCTAAAACAAAGAAAAAAGGAGCTAAAAGCTGTACCTATTTTCACAGTAAATGATATTGAGGTCCATATTCACACGAGTGACAAACATGTGGCAGTCAATCCTGACTTCATTAATTGTAGGAGGTGGCAAAGCATGAGCAACGACAACAAGTCCCATGATTTGGCTGGGTACTGTCCGTCCGTGGGACAGTGACACTCTCAGACGTAACCGGCCTGTTATATGAATCACCTGGAAAATAAAAACAATAAAAGAAACCCCAGTGAATTCTGGATGTAACTGTGACATCAATTTCTTTTAAAGGACAGCATTACTATTCCCTACAGACCACTTAACACAGCCAAAAATTGTACTAAGTAACTGCCAATATTAGTGTTAAGCTTATTAATATTGGCTGTCAACATGTCCTAAATGTCCTCACGGCAAAAAAAGAAGACGAGAACATAACAGGCAAATGCTTCACATTCATCAAATAAAAACCTCAGAACTCCTGTGCTATTGATTATTGTTGTGGTGATTGTTACAGAGAGAAGAAAAAAACCAACTAGAAATTTAACAAAAGAAAACAGAGGGAGATAAAACTGAAATAATGAAGGTAGAAATTAATAAAATTTTAATTTTAAAACATTTGGAGATTGAATATGAGACAACAAGATCAGCAGTTTTGAAACTTTCCAGAATGGGTTTAATTGAATTGCTAGCCACCTACACCATGGAGACACTGCTCACAACCTTGAATTGCTTTTTTGTGCTTGGCAATTTGACAAGCAACAGCCTACAAGTGATCAATGAGCTCAGCTGCAGGATGGTCTTCTTCCACCCACAGCAAGATTTTAAGAGCTGGTAGACACATAATGTCTTTCCCTATTACACTATGTGTGTATGGATAGCTCTGGTGGAGGATGGTTTCTTTCCCTATTCACAAGACACCACCAGAAGGTGCCCGGGAGATCCAACTCCAGCCCTGGAAAGTGAAATTCTAAGAATGCTACCTGAAATGGAATAAGCTGAAATTCTGCTAAAAGACTAATCTGCCACTTCCAGTTTCACTCCTTCAGGAGTTCTGTGGATAAAGAAAGGGGTTTGTTTTATCAAGAAATTAATATAAATACAGCACCAGTGCCAGATATCAAATTGAAAATGGAAACTGCAGTTCCTGTACTCATGGATAAAAGAGACATCAAACTCGCAGTTGCACGCTCTCCCAGATTTTCTTCTTCAGAGTGTATTACAACATCAACATGAAGAGAAGGCTTCCAGGAGATGGGAGCCCCTTTCACTGTGATCCTAGACTCACTACCCAGAGGTCAACAGAGATGTTGGGTTGGTATCATGTGCACTGGAGCAGGTGACAGAGAGGGGATGTAGTTATACATCCACCAATACTCATCTCATAAAGACAGTGGCCAAAACCTTTGCTTCTGATCTGAAATTGACTGTTAATAGAAAGTGAGACAGAAGAAAATTTTTCATTAATAAGACTGCAAACCACAAAGTCCATCCCAATTGAAATCTAATTAATGCTAGCAGAACTGTGATCTAAACCTTGAAGTTTTGTTTCTTTTTTTTTTTTTTTAACCTAATCATTAAAATATCTCCTTTCTCCACTATTTTACATTTCAACTCCAGCCAGTGTAGTGAATCTGAATGAGGACAGTGATTAGCTGCTGGGTTTGTCCATTTCAGTTGCAGGTTTCTGACCATGCACATTTGAAGTAACTATTGCCTACACTCACACTTAATGTACCTTCCAAGAGTAAACTATTCTATAAATATTTGAAGAAGTTCCTAAAGGCAAGGATGCAAAAACACCATTTCAAACACACTTTTTTTCTCAAGACCTCATTAACTAATGAAGAAATAGCTAAAAGAAATAAGATTAACTTCACAGGAGGGGCAATAATAGTATATTTTGTTCCTTCTAGCTAGGCTTGCATATACATCTGTTTTTTATCATTATCTGCCTCTTTTCATCATGCAGCTTCAGCTTACTGCAAAAACTCAAATCTGTAAATGCTTCGAAAAATGCTGATGGATAGCTAGTAATAATGTGAAAAATAATCTTATACTAAACATGTTATACAACAGTATTGTTGTTCTGTTGGTTTTTTTCATAAAAGCCCTTATGCTAATATGTTTGAAGTTGGCAGTATCACTTGAGGGAATTTTTAAGATATATCATACTTAAAATGCATTTGTCTCTTCCTTGTATTTTTTGAAGCTTCCACGTCATCTGCAGCCAAACAGCAACATGATTTGTTTTTGAAAAATTCTCTATTCATTCAGTACCTCACTTTTTTCTGATTCCTCATCTGAAATACACCTCAGATGTAGTACTACCCTAAGAAACAGTTCCAAACCTTCTAGACCCCACCATATTAACATTGTTGAATTTCAAGAGAGTTTGCTCTCAGATTAAAAATTATTTAGCTTGTTCCTAGCTCTATCATTGATCAAACCATGTTCTAAATCCCCATGTGAATTCAAATTTTAGGGGTCAGCACTCAATTGCATTCTGATTCTGTACACCGGGAAACGTACAGTAAACTGCCCATCAGTTCCAGTGCCTGTGTGTCTCTAAAGAAACTGTATTTCCATGCCTGAAATCCCTTTCTATGACAACATTAGTCAAACGCACCAAGTGGGAAATCTAATTGGTAGTAAAAAACAATTCTAGCTGTCATGACTTTGTCTACATTGTGAGTATTGCCAGTTTTAACACTGGTTCATTTGAACTGGGATTAGGGGTGATAGGAATTATAGGGTCAATTATCTCCGGTAGCTAAAATGAATCTCTTTATAATTCAATCCCTCAGCACTACTCTATCATATCCTAAAGCAGTATTATGACTTTAATGAAGGTAAATTGCAAGAATAAACTGTTTTATGAAGGACAGTACTTGGATCCAGATGTAAATATTTAATAAAAATTTGCTAGGATATTCTAAAAAGGAGAAGTAAATGCAGCCTTTATGTGCAGTTTTCTTTATAAATTCTTTCTTATGAAAAGTATGCAAGAGTCCAAATCCATGTTTAAACTATAGTTGCCTTCTTTCTAATAATGCTATATGAATAGACTGGGCACATTTAGATGTCACAAGAGAAGACTGTGATACTGTGTTCTGTCCATTATAAGAAGGTGAGTGGATGCTGTACCTCTGATCACAGGGATCATCAGAAACCCCCAGCATTTCTTCATCTATCTCCTAAATGAAAAAGGTGCATTGAAATTTAGTAGCAAGAGCTGGTTAACAGTTCAGAGACTTTTGGGCTTACAAACTATTTATCAGCAGATGTTGTAACTTGCATAATAATTTCATCATCTAGAAGCAGAGGGAACTCTTACAACCAAAATAAACCTTTTGACCCAACCTAGACCAGGATTTGAAACAGGTCATTCTGTTATTGCTTGTAGTATAACCGAGATGTATAAGAGTTATACTTGGACAGATAGGCAGGTGAACCAGACAGCATTCTGTAACAATAAAACCTTTAACACCGTGAAATGAATATAGCACACGCTGTTGTAAAGATGTTGTGCTGAAGCAAAACAAATACTATAAAAATTTTCTGTGCTGTTTAATTGCTTTGTTAAAAAAAAACAAACCCACAATTCAATCAACTTTGCCTGACACTCCAATATTGGAAAAAAATAATTATTTCACTTTATTTTTAGCTGATTAGAAAAGGGATTTGCAAAATATTGTAAGTACATGTAAACATAGTTTATGAGTGTGGGAGTGTTAACAAGCCACACTGCTTGGACAAATACATATTTCTTTTCCCTGCCATATGCTCTCTTTCGTCATCTGTTAGCTATAAGCACTTAGATGTGCTCTACTAACGTCTACTCATTATAAACAAGCACATCACAAAGACCTTGATAAAACCTTCCCTCTGTCAATACTTAAGGAAAGGAAAGCCAGTGACTGAAAACCACATCTGGACCATGTTCATCATCCTTTAAAGCTAAATTTCACCTTTGGAGATGGAAATACTTTCTTTGTCAAAAGATATTTTCAACTATTACATCAATTTTTTCACATACATATGATGTCAGAGTAAGGACGTGAATTACCAGAGGCTATAAAAACTAGCAAGCATGAAAAATCTGTGAATTTCACCTTTCAGATGTCTCTGTGTTCTTCAAAACTTAAACTTCCATTAGAAATAAATTTCTAAACTATTTATTTTGTTCTCTGTGTAAATCACTATGCCAATTTATTATGGGACTGAAACCACAGCACTGGCAGAAGTGCTCCCTCCTCTTCATTTCTTTTAATGAGATATTAATTTTGGAGCCTTAAAATTATTGCTCAGACCCAAATTTCGAGAAGACTGTCACATATGAAAACACTCTAATTTAGTTTGTGTGCCTAGATACTTATTTAGCTGTCTTATGAACAACTCAGACGTACATTTGTCCCTCCTTACAGAAACAACAGTGATTCACCAGGATACATATATTTGGTTTGGTCTCCCAAAGAGGTTACTTTATACTTCCAAAATCAACACCTAAATCTTTAAATTACAATTATTTTGCACTGCTAAAAGTGGCTGAAGAAATATCTTACAAACCAAAGGCATGTTCTTCGATTTTTCTTGCAAAGAGTTGTCTACTTCTTCACTCACAGATACATGGACATGCATCTCAGAACGTGCCTGTGACACTAGCGAGACAAATGTTTTAACACTGCATAAGGTAAATGGTTCCTATACAGTTGCAGGTGATTTTTAACCTGAGATCGAAGATTTGGAAACAGGGTTTTCTCTGGACTTTTCAGATAAGAGTCCACTGTCACATCTGGAGTCCACATAGTGATAACCTGAAGGTTCTCTTCTGACATCAAAATATATTCATCCCTTTCAATCTAAGCTTCAGTATAGGTTTCTTTATCTACTACAGTTCTGTTCTTTCCTCCCTGTACCTCACTGTAGTCACTATGTTTCTATTTGCTTATGTTTTCTCGTGGTCAGAAGTCATTTATATTTGGGGTTCCACAGCCCCATCCTCATAGAGACCAAAGCCTGTTCTCACAGCCTTCAGGAAATCTTTAGGAAAATATTTAGATTTTGAAAAAAATCCCAGCAGCAGTTGGGATCAGAGAGGTTCAGTAAGACCCTGTGTTTGCAGTTCCAGTAATACTTGCAAATTACATTCTTAGACTTACTGCATTTCCATAAACATGGCAGTATTCCTAATAGGAGGTCCCATGGAGCATGACATTTTGGTGTTGAGAAGAAGTAAGCTGCTACAGCTGCAATACATTGGATCATTCCACATGTGCAGCAAATTTGATGTGCCCACATGCACCCAACTCACTGTCCACACAGAGATCAATTCTCCATCATTTGAACAGTTACCTTGACACATAGAGGGCACATTGGACTTACAGCATAAGCCATGTAAAATAGTTTGCATATGCCCAGTGGCCACTTTTGGTGATTCATGCATGTCTGGAAACCTGAACAATCACCTCCAGACAACGAAGTTGTGAAAAGTAAAGTATGTAGATGTATGTTCCTGTTGTATCAATGTTAGATTTACTCTCTCTTTTCATCTGTAAAAAAAACGTTGTATCATTTTTTCTTTCATTAACATCATCCATCTCCAACTTCACAACTATTGCCTACCTTTTCTCTTGGACAGCATAAAGAATAACATGTCTACTTACAGTAACTGTTCCCAACTGTTACTTGATTTAGAAGTTTGCTGCTTCAGTTTTAGCCTTGAAAAAGTGCTTGTATGCTGAAAAACCCGTTTGTTAGTTTTCTTCTGACTATAGTAGTTCCTCTAATAAAAGATATTGTTTCTACACAAACCTTATCCTATTACATCAAATCCACACCAGAACAAAGGAAACTAGTAGCTACTGCATCTGTCAGTGAGTCATTCTGAACCATGGTGGGTAATCTACGACTCCTGAGAAACAGCTTCGTAAGCTGTGTGATGTGACAGTGGACTCTTGTTTTCTTTGACCAGTCCAGAGAAGAGTCTGTTTCCAAATCTTCAGTCTTAGCTTAAAGTAAATGCAGTCAGTCTTAATTCAGTTATGCACTGAATGCTCCTGAACCACTGTTAAGAGTTGTGGTCTTGAGCACTCATTCAAAGAATACGAGTCTGATTTCAAAGAGGGTGAACATTATTCCTAACACACACATAGTTTCAAGGTCAATAGCCTCTTTTCCATCTACAAGTACATTTCAAATCCCCTCAAATACATCTGCAAAAGACAGTCTGAAAATGGAAATGGTATTTACATTTAAACAGCATATTTGGTCTCAGGACATATTTTATTGTTAAAAAGTCAATACTAGTTTTTGGAGACACTCTAGGCTTTTCCCATCTTTTCCCTGATATCACTATCTCCAAATAGTAAGATTGAAAAACTATTTTGCTGCTTAAAACAGTCAGAGGCAGAATTTAGGCTAGTCCTAAGGGGTTTAAAAAAGTATCCTTGTGAGACTTCAAGCTCATTAAAGATGCTTAAAGACAAGCATTACGTGAGAAACACCCTGGCTTGGCAGGCTCAGTTCATAGCTCTTGCTCAATCCCTAAAATGAGTAGAGTATTATTTATTGTCTGTGAGGAATATTGAGACCAGCAGCAAGCACAATAGCCACACTTTCATTCAAGTACACCACAGGGAGCAGCTGCTCTTCTGCATAAAAGTTAGTGTTTTGAGCATTCACAAAAAAGCTGCTTGGATAACTAATTCCAACTCTTCCTCAACCTCAGGACGCATAACCTCTCATTTGCCTCTCACTAGATAATATACTACAGGAAAGGGAAAGGGGATGGCTTTCTAACTCTCCAAAAGAATGAAGACAAAACAAGAACTTGACGCTGCCTATGTTACGTCTATCATATGAAGCTCCCTGATCTGGACTTCTCTGTTGGAGTGAAGGAAGACTTTGATATGAAAAACAATTTCTAAGGCTGCCGCTATAAAAAACAAAACAAAACAACAAAAAAGTATTTTCAAGAGTGTACAATAAAGAATTATCAAATCTTAATAGTCTGGAAAATGAACAGCAGACCAGAGGTTGCTCAAGAATAATTTATAAAAATATATTTGCTATCAACATTTTTAGATCCTTTGGATTAACATTATTAGACCCTCAATTTATGACTTATTTTTCATTCTGTTACATAAAAGCACCTCCATTTTATTATTTGGGATAACAGATCAGCAGTTATTATTTAGTATGGCACAGTACTGTATATGGACACATAAAATCTTTATCACCACGGTGGCTCTCGTGTCAGAATTCTGAGGTCCAGTCTTGCATTGGCATTCGTTGTGGTAGTAAAAGTTGCATGATCAAGACCCTCCATCCAAAAGCATATTTGTATAGCAAAATATGTTATCTGCCTTCCTTTCCTGTGTCATGATCTTTTACTAGTTGCAGTGGATTAGCAACCTGTTTTTCTCTAAATAAAAGATGTTGTACAGTCAATACTTTTGAAATCAGCCTCATAAGCTCAAGAAACACTATGTTGAGTCATTACACGTCACAATTTTTTATTTATTTTGCTTTATACAACTGCAAAGGTTTCAATTTTTATAATTGGCCCCTGCAATAAGAGCTCCAAACATTCTGCTATTAAATAGTTTCCTTTAAATATATGCAGTGTTAGTAATTCAACATACCTGGTTTTATTTTAATACCTTTGAACCCTTTTTCTTTTTAAGATGTCTTAACAGCTGAATCTATCAACACTGCATTATTTTTTCATAATCCAAAATGTACAAGCATTTGAAGAAGATCAACATTTAAAAAATGGAAAAAGAAGAAACTAAATGAAATCACCACACTGCAACCTGAAAAAGTGGCCATAAAAATTGGTTTTATAACAGAATACTTTTTGAAGTAATTGGCACAAAGACTGTTCTAGTGCAGATTGCTGCAAGAGCGCTCTTGGCAAGAACATCATAAGCAGTAGCAAAACTTTAATATGCTCAAACAGCCAAATACAAACTGACACCAGGAACCCATGTGTGGCAACAAACAGGAAAAAATAAAGTATATCAATTTAATACAAACGTACATACAAAAGGATCAATTTTTACAATTTGTGGTTTAGCATACAATACAGCAGTCCTCAGAGTGAACATAGAGTAGCTATACATAAGAAATTAGAACTATCAATTCCGGCGAATTTCTCAAGAGTTCTTTTGATATGTAATACAGCAAATATAATAACTAAGAAACCAGACATCAATGCATTAAATGAGATCAGGTTGAGATCTATTTAGAAAAGACAGGTTTAAGCTGGAAACAGAATCTCTTTGATATGACCTCTAGAGCAGACCATCTGCAGAAGGGTTCAAGATGAGCAGATTTACCTTTGCACATCTGCTTGTTTCACAGCTGCTTTCAAACATAAACTCTAAAATATCTAATATTGTGTTACTGCAGAATTATATATATAGTAAAAAAGATTAAGAACCTGGGATTTTCTTATACTTCTAGCAAATGTTATAATGGATTTTGTGTGTTTAATTTGGAGGAATAAATGAAACATAGTTAATTTAGAATCTAGCTAATGTAACTAACTTATTTCTAAATGATCTGTTACAGAATCTGGCTACTGCTGATCTAAGCTAGGAATCTGGAATGCCTCAGAATTTTTGGTACTCTGCATCCCTGATTTATGGCCAATGCTTATTTAACCCTGAAACTCAAAAGGTAGCTCCACTTTAACAGATTTTCCACTGCAAATCCCTCGGTGTTCAAATGTGTTGCACTTTTTTTCCTCACAGAATGTTTGAAGTCCCCTTTAAAAATAATGCCTTGAGGATATTTTTTTCCTTAATACCATTTAAAGAAAGTTGAAAGCATTTAGCTATTGAAGTGTGCAGGGTTCTAATAAAGGAATTGTCATCCTTGCCCATGAGCAAACTCTCCCAAAGCTCACTATTCCAGAATTCTGGTGCTCCTGCCAGTAGTAAAAATTAAACCTGAAAAAGGACTTTTGTTGCATCATTTCCAAATCAGTTTATCAGTGTACTGGGAGGTGGTGGAAACTGGCTGCATCATTCTGCAACAGAAAGGGTTGAAAGGTTTTTTTAAAAAAGTTAGCCTGAATCCTGTATGTCAGGGCAACCAAATCTTTTTGCACTGAAGGCAACCAACAATAAGTATTCTTTGGATGTAGTGTCTTTATTTCTATCTTTGGAGGGAGAAAGAAAGTATTTGTTTGTTTTTTCCCTACTATTTTATTTGATGTAGTTCTTAGTAGTCCAACAACTACCTTAGGTGATTCTCTGCAGTGAGCAAGGACTAGATAAAAGAAAATATTTGGTATTAATGCATTTTTCCCACACACAGAAAAAATGTAGAAAATGCTGTTGTCTGTAAAGACAGAAATGGATTCCCCAACTTGGAGGTCAGTAACTAGTGGAGTCCCTCAGGGGTCGGTACTGGGACCGGTGTTGTTCAATATCTTCATCAACGACCTGGATGAGGGTACAGAATGTATCCTCAGCAAGTTTGCTGATGACACTAAACTGGGAGGAGTGGCTGACACACCAGAGGGTTGTGCTGCCATTCAACGAGACCTTGATAGGCTGGAGAGTTGGGCGGGGAGAAACTTAATGAAATTCAACAAGGGCAAGTGCAGAGTTTTGCATCTGGGGAAGAACAACACCATGTACCAGTACAGGCTGGGGGCTGACCTGCTGGAGAGCAGTGTAGGAGAAAGGGACCTGGGGGTCCTGGTNCCTGCTCCGGCAGGGGGGTTGGACTAGATGATCCTTCGAGGTCCCTTCCAACCCTAGAATTCTGTGATTCTGTGATTCTGGGAACTGCTTGAGAGAGTCCAGCGCAGAGCCACAAAGATGATTAAGGGAGTGGAACATCTCCCTTATGAGGAAAGGCTGAGGAAGCTGGGTCTCTTTAGCTTGGAGAAAAGGAGGCTGAGGGGTGACCTCATCCATGTTTACAAATATGTTAAGGGTGAGTGTCAGGACGATGGAGCCAAGCTTTTTACAGTGACGACCAATGATAGGACAAGGGGCAATGGATGCAAACTGGAGCATAGGAGGTTCCATGTGAATATCAGGAAAAACTTTTTCACTGTGCGAGTGACGGAGCACTGGAACAGGCTGCCCAGAGAGGTTGTGGAGTCTCCTTCACTGGAGACATTCAAAACCTGCCTGGATGTGTTCCTGTGTGATGTACTGTAGGTGAACCTGCTCCGGCAGGGGGGTTGGACTAGATGATCCTTCGAGGTCCCTTCCAACCCTAGAATTCTGTGATTCTGTGATTCTGTGAACTTAGCCTTGATTAAACAGTACTGTTTATGTTCTACTCAGGCTCTTCACCTGGGGTTGCAAACACAGAACTTGTTCTGAAGTTAGTTACAAAAAGTCATATTCACTCTTCCTTATTTTGTGGCTAAATAGGTGTAAAGATCTGAATTTTTCTCATAGTAAAGCAGGGACACGCTATGAAAAAGGCTGAGAACTACTGTTTGAATTTCATTATTACTAAGGTCCCTCTGCTTGTGCTAATGGTGTCTGGTACAGAGAAGCAATCATTTTGTTTATTTTAATGCTTTCACGGTTTCCTGTAGCATGGCCCAATTTCTGCTGGCTATATACAAACATACAAGTTGTACTGAAAGATCTTGGACAACAGAAAGTGTGAGCTTTCCTGCAGAATGCCACAACTGTCACAAAAGCAAGGGTGGAGATGGGAAAAAAATTAATTTCCCATAATTATAAATATGTTATAATATAATTATAAATTTTCAGTTTAGAATGGTAAAACATACGGCAAAGTATACGAGATGATTTTATAAAAAATGTAAGTGTGAATTTCAGATGAGCTGCTGCAGGTGGCTAGTAATATCTCTACATCCAGATGGTGAAAAGGAATGATCATAGCATGGGAGGCTAGAGTCTTCTGGCATGTCTGCCAACATCTAGTCTCAGTATTTTCCTGAACGTCCTCAGTGTGATATTTGAACAGCTTCAAATAGGTCTCACATGGTCTTGATAAAGAAAGTAGGTGGCATTCAAATTGCAAGCCCCAAGCCCTAATGTGGCTGTAGGAGAAGGCCAGGGCACACTGTGACAACCCTCCCAGAGAAGCAACTGTGTGTCCTTAAGAACAGCTGTAGCAAGTCAAACTAAAGGCTTGTCTAGGTCAGCATCCTCAATGCGTCCCTCAGTCTGACTAAGGAAGAACATCAGATTAGGCAAGTACCTAATGACATTTCCCATGTGTACTCTCCTAGGACTTCCTGAGGTAAAGGCATGTTGTTTAATAAGTGTTTGGCATTCCTAGTGCTCTGTGGCAATGCATTTCACTGTTGAACTCTGCAATGGTAAGTACCTCCTTTTGCTTGTTCTGAATTTGCCATTTACTGCTTTAATTTTGTTCTCCAACCTACATGTTGAGAGACTGCAGATAATTATACCTGATTCACCTTCTCTATACACCGGTGTTTTCTATCATGTGCCTCCATAGTCATCTTTCTTCCAAGCTGAATCTCCTAGGTATATTTTAGCTGTTCCCCACTGTTGAGCAATGTTCTCACTTTTTTTACTGTTCTACTATCTTCAGTTTGAGATGAGGTGGGATAACAAGCGCAGAAGTATTTAAGATAAAGTAAAAGCATTGATTGGTATAACGACATTTTCTGTCTCATTTTTCATTTCTTTCCTAGTAATTTTTAGCAGTCTGCTTTCTGACTACTACTGAGCACTGAGCTGCTCCTTTCATAAACTGCCCATTACAACTCCAAGGTATCTTCTCTGAGCAGTAAAAGCAGGTTCAAAGCTCTTCACTGGATATAGAAAGCCAGCATTGTTTTTCCCAGGTGTATTACTTTGCATTTACCAGAACTGAATTTTATCTGCTATTTTACTGCCCTTACA
The DNA here is from genome assembly GCA_013398125.1 of Aegotheles bennettii. Lineage (NCBI taxonomy): Eukaryota > Metazoa > Chordata > Aves > Caprimulgiformes > Aegothelidae > Aegotheles > Aegotheles bennettii. The sequence continues at coordinate 284,592 of VZRW01011525.1, read as the reverse complement.
CACAGAGCCATGAAGTTCTTGTGCCACTGTTCACATTAGACTTACATTTTTACAATACATTAAGCACTGTAACTTTCCTGTTCACCTTGGTTACCATCTAATTTATGGACATGTTGAGAACCAAAGATTCCATGAACAGCAACCCCTGTGAAAAAGCAGCAGTGACCACTTAAATTGAGAAAACTGACCATTCTTGTCTTTTGTTTTCTAAAGCACTTACTTAACCATGACAGGATCCTCCCCCTCCACTGGCAGTTTAATTCTTTTCAGACTTTTGGTCAGGGATGGGCTGGTGCCCATGCTGGAAATGCAGCTACTCTGTATCAAATGGAAATGCCCTGTAGACATGTTTGCTAGTTCCCTGAGAAAACTTTGCAAAAGTATTTGACTTTTCCTTGACATATTGTATTTACTCAGATATCTACCAATTCAATTTTTATTTTAGTTTCAGTACAACTGTTCTAGGTTATGAGCTCCCTTCTGCTAACACACAAGGAAGGCGTTGCCTACTGTTTACACTAAGTACTATAAATTAATGTATATGAAAGGAACATGTCTACCAGGAGACATCTTTCCTGAAACAAATATCTGTATGACTTTCTGCAGAAAATGAGAGCAAGTATACACACTTGTTTCGCATAATTCTGTGAAATGCAATGAAAAAACTAGTGATAAATTAATAGAGACATACAAACTGTGTGTTCAGTGTCAGTGATAATAATAGGTCATAAATGTTTGGATCCTGGGCTTGAGCTCCTTTCCATAGACATGTGACCTGTAAGCCTCCAGTGCCATCCTAAGCCTCTCCTGAACCTTATGAAGAATGTGAAAATATACTATCAATAAAATAAAATTTGCCCAGAAATATTCAGTGATGAGATCCATTTCATGTCAAATCATCCCAATTTTGCAGAAGATTTGTGACCCAAAATCAAGTTAACTTTGTGGAGAGGAGGGGTTTGTGGGTATTTCAAGAAACTGTACTGTCATTACTAGCTGAAGTCCACCCAAACAAGGTACGTGATTTCTCTTTGAAGAAAAAACTTTTTTTCTTCTTGAAGATGGATGGTCTTTGCAAAGCTCTGACCTTCTCCTTGACAGCTACAAATGGAGTACGATTTATGATTTGTTTCTATAATCCACTTAATGTAGCAAGCTAGATTATAGATAGTAATTTATTTGTAAAAATCATAACAAAACTGTGTTGTTTTAAATGCCAGATGTGGATAAATGGGAAGCAAGAACTGATGAGACAAGATTCGTGTTCTTGAATCTACACTGAAGAATTATGGCAGCCTCTTGCCTTAGCTGCACTTGGAATCAATTTAGTAATTTTTAATTCACTGATTTTCTGTTGTTTACTTAACATTTATTAATTGATTGTTATAGTCATGCAATTAATTCAAAAGTCGGCAAGTTTATCATGCAGAGATTAATTTTCTTTTACTAACCCACCATCTAAAATACGTTTTTTTTTAAAAAAAAACAAACAAGAAATTACCTCCACATGAGTCATACTTATAAATGAGACACAGTAGTGGTGTTGCATGGCATCTGTCAGTCCACACTGGACCTTACCCTGTATTTGACTAAATTTTTCTATGTCATTTCATAAAATAACAAGAAAAAATCAGGTCAGCTCTGTCTCACTTGATGCAGTCCTAACCAAAAGTGAGTCTGAACACCTAGGGCTTATCTTCTGCAATCCTGGGAACCTCTCCTTTAAGAGTATGATGCATCTCAGGTCCTATTGAAATAAGCAGTAATCTTGCCCCAACATCCCATGGTCATAGGATCTGTACCTTCACAACAACCTTCATTTTGCACAGCTGTCAAGTGTTTCTCATCCAGAATGAGAGCCATTCATTTGCCCTTCATGTCACACTCATTCCTGATGGCTGAAATGTTTATTCAGAAGGGGAGTAGAGATAATGGGCAAGGTTTCTTTGCTCTCGGTTACCAGGCTCACCCACTGTGTTCCTCATTGCAACAAAAAACTGCAGAGAGCAAAAGAAATAGTGTTCCCAAATCTCATTATTTTATTATGACTTTCACCATATTTGGTGTTTAACCGAGAGCCTCAGTCTCTGTGTTTTCCCCTCTGTGTGTCACACAGGCTCCTGCCGTAAACTGGACAAACTGACAAAATAGACTTTTTATAAGGAGAGGTAAGGAATATGCCTTAGACAGTGAATTTGTTTGTGGCCTGTATAAGGCTAGAATGGACCCAAGCCTTTTGATCACAAAACAAGGATCTAATATTACTCACAGACAATACAGAGGTTCAGATAAATCTGCAGAGTTAGGTACACGAAGATAGAGAATGAATTCAGCACTCAGTGCAGACTGTAAGATACATGAATGTGCAAGCTGTGATGCACGGAAGTGCTGCAGGGCTTATAGGAACCCAACCAAGACATTTATTTACATTTGCACAGAGAATAAAACATGGCCTTGTTTCTCTCTCCTGTAATGTTCAGAAAACTATGTAGAAGAAAACATTGGTCTTTTCAGCATCTGAGTAAAAATCTGAAGTTAGCTCTTCACATAACAACTAAGGGTAGGACAGATATGTACATTCATATATGCTTTAATCACATGACAGCCCACTGATTTAGTGGGACTAGATCCATAGTCTATTTGCAAAATAAAAGTCTAAATGATCTTGGCATCCACTGATAGGATTGTGAGAAATGTATACAATATATAAAAAACAAGATCAGTGGGTTTCTATAGAATGTAATAGATTATCTACAAAGCTAACATGAAAAGCCTTAGAACAGAATCTCTTCGATGGGTTTTAAAACCATTCTATGGAAATCTTTAGCAAGCACATAAACTGTCTGTTAAAAACTATGGGATTATTAAACACACTTGGAGAAAATATATCATTCTTGTTAACCTGGTAGAACTTGTCAGTAAAGAAATGGGAACAGGCTAGGAACATGTAAATTTTGGAGACTTTTATATATTTTGACCTGGTGAGTCATTAGTAGCCCACTTCACATCGATCTGCATCCCCATGTAATCCAGTGATGCCTGGTATTGTTGAGACCACGTAAAAACCTCAGGATTTTGGCTCATTATCCTGTTTAAGTGACTTCTATTATAATTTCTCCTGTCTATTCATCCACTTATGCTGAGCACCTTCCTCAAATCTCAGGTGAAACCCACAGGACACTTCATGCAAACATGTGCTTCAAATAATTGACTGTCTGGGTATAGCTGCTAAATTTAAAGCAAGCCAAGGCTATGGCACTGTACATTTTGTTGGATATGTTTTCTGGCTTTGTGGGGTATTGGCTGCATGATCTGATAAAAACTGAGGCTAAATGAACTCTACAATTTGTATTCCTACAGCCACAAGTTTATTGGCTTATTTTGTTGTTTTTTTTCCTTGGTTCTGTCTGTAAGGTTCATTACTTACAGTTACTGCAGAATCAATTTGAAATGGCCAAAATCAGTGATGGAATTTATAGCACAATAAACGTACTGCCATACAAGTGCTGTTACACATGAAAGGGCCTCAGAATATTCTTTTCAGCAATCCTTCTACATAGCAGAGTGTTCTGTTTTTATCAATTTAACGGAATCATCACAGGCATATTCTGAGAGGTGTAATCCTGACAGCTACACAGCAGATTTTCTCTGAGGCAGATATTTTTACAGGAAAACAATATTATTGATAAAATCTTAGCATATCAGAACACAGAAAAGAAACTGAACACCTCTTTTTCATTCTCTACATCAGGCATTTGCAGTTTCATTTCACAAACTGCCTTCCTCCCCCCAAACCAGAATGAGTTTATGAAGAAAGCATTCTCACACTCCTTCAGATATATATTAATTAGTTATCAATTTAGCAGCCCTGAAATTTAGAGTAAGAGCACATGGTGGGCACTATGGTGTGTGGAAAATGTGGAGGGCACTTGAAGATAAAACATAAAGTATAGCATCAGTAGTTGCCTGTTCATAAACTTTGTAACAATTTACATTTCTATTTAGTCTATTTTTTCTTTCCAAGTGCCTCTATTATAGACATCTCATATTTTACACTATTTTGAAGCACAGAAAGTTTTCACTTTAGCATGATGCATTGTGAAAAAAATACAGAAAAGACAGATGGCAGGCTGTCCTCCCCAAAACTCAATTTCATAATATGCATGTGATTGCTAATCGGCAGGCACTAAAATACAATTTTCCTTGACAGAGAAGAGCTGATAAATTGTCAACATAAACTTCGTCTGTGGTTGCTCCAGTGACCTAAAGCTCTTTTGTGAGTTTTGTACCATCAAAATCTACATCTTACAACCATATCAAAATTTATGAATGCATATGACTATAAAGTGACTGAATACAACTGATAATGCATGCTTGTATATTGTGAGACAACTCCTTGCTTCCTCATGAAAAACTTTGTCCAATGCCCCATTCCTAACCCTGGCCATGTGACTGTGGGAGAGCCAAACCAGGTTCAGTGACGCTCTATGAGCTAATTAAAACAGAGCTCTGCATTTAGTGCTAGGTTTAGTAGTGGACTTATTAACCAACAGTCTTTGTAACAATACAACAATGTGAAGGATCACAACAACTGAAAGCAGTTGATTAGTTAGAAAAAAAATACACATTTCTGAACACTTGAGCAGGGAGAAACAAACTAAAAGGCTAATAAGGCTATGATTTTCAAGAAGAGAAATGTTTATCTAATACTTCACAGAAAAAACATGCCTGGACCTTACAAAATATGTCAAAAGTGAAAGGGGTCATTGAGTTCATATGAAAGAAAATAAAGCATTCAGTTCCTGCATGCACAAACTCTTGGGGAAAATGCCCAAACTGTTTGTACATAGAATGAGACTCATTTACATTGAAAGTGCAGAATTCATTTCAGATTTAAACATTTCACTGTAACTGCTAACTACTAATTTTGATTTTTTAAAGACTTATAACTATTAAATATTTGCATGTCTAAAAGAACTCAGATCTTATTTCTAAGAGGCAGTAATTCAACAGCAGATGAGCTGTGACTGTTCTGTTATAAACATATTTGCCTGGAACAAAAAATCGTGATGATCCCACCACATATTTCATTACAGATTTCTTAAGTTTGATTGTGAAAGGACTATGAAACATTTTGTTCAGACTCTTCTTGTTATACAGAGGAGACTTGCAAGTATATGACCAGTTCTGTAAAGTGAAGCCATGGGAAGAATTCATATTTCTCTAACTTCATTTTAATTAGAGTAATACTATACATTTTAAAGGCACTGAACTTGTATCCTGTTGCTCTAATTTTTTGCAGTCTATAATACTCTTCATATGTCCCCTACATTTTTTAAGAAAATGAACAGCACTAGACCAAGAACAGATCTCAAATTTAGAAAATACTGCCAAACTTAGGCAGATACACTCTTTTCCAGGTATATTTGGATAGAGTCACTGATGTGCTATATTGTTTAGTTTAGGATGGAAAAATATACAAAGACTAGAATTACAACTGAGTATGTCTGTACAAAGGAAAAGGGAATCGGAGCTTCTAATGTGCTATCACAAACACAAGTGGAAAACATATTGTTTACAACTGATGAAACAGACCTTGGCTGTGTCCTTTTAATGGCAAGCAATTCACACAGCGATGTGCACAAGAAGCTCACAGAGAATAAAACACCTATCCATAAAAAGTGAAATAAAACTTGTAACCCTCTTCAGGGTAACCTCTCCAGAGCTCAGACCTCTTTATGCAATCTGTATGGATTCTCAGTAAAGGCTTCAATATGAAGTTTGTAAGAAAATTACCACTTCTTGTAATACACTTAGTGTTTTCATTTGTTTGGAGTCTTTTGCATGAATTTTAAATAACGGAGAAAATTAAGATAATTGTGCTCTCCCAAGCTTATTCTCAGATACTGATTATTTTCCTTTAAGCAGGCACAAAATTCTTGGTTCTAAGGAGGGACAGCCAAAAAATGTAGCAGTAACAATTAAAATTTCTTATTTCATAGTGGTTATAGATGCATTAAGGTATATAAGCCCCAGGGTCAGTATAAGCCTTGCTCAGCTTTCTTTAAAAGCATTGGGAGTAATAAAGACTTCCATTTTATCTTCAGTGTAATAATATTGCTGAAATATCACCTCATTTTTGATGTCAGCAGTGATTTCTTTTTACCTTCATGATGTCAAATGGGAATTATTATTATTAGAGTGACGGCTACCTAATGATGCTGTAAAAAGGAGAAACTGAAACTCTTCCCACCAAATATCTATATTCTGCCTTCTCCATTGGGTAAAGCAGATGAGATCAACCAAATGCCATACTTCAGCTAGCATCAGTGCATTAAACAGACAAATTAAGAGGCATGCTAAAACATTTAGAAACACAGAATTGTAGAATGGTTTGGGTTGGAAGGGACCTTAAAGATCACCTAGTTCCAATCCCCCTGGCATGGGCAGAGACACCTCCCACCAGATCAGGTTGCTCAAAGCCCTATCCAATATGGCCTTGAACACTTCCAGGGAGGGAGTATCTACAACTTCGCTGGGCAACCTGTGCCAGTGTCTCACCACCCTCACCGGAAAGAACTTCCTTCTAAGATCTAATGTAACTCTACCCTCTTTCAGTTTGAAACCATTACCTTGTCCTATCACTCCATGCCCTCATAAAAAGTCCCTGTCCAGCTTTCCTGTAGGCCCCCTTCAGGTACTGCAAGGTTGCTATGAGGTCTCCCTGGAGCCTTCTCAAGCCTGAGAAACCCCAGTTCTTTCAGCCTGTCCTCACAGGAGAGGTGCTCCAGCCCTCTGATCATCTTCGTGGATCTCCTCTGGACTCGCTCTGACAGCCCCGTGCCCTTCTTATGTTGTGGCCCCAAAACCAGACACACTACTCCAACAGAAGCATAATGGCTCATTTAGTTATACAGTGGTGTATACGCAATCTGGGCAATTGAAAAAAAGGACAATTATACTATGGGAACTCTTTCTGGGAAACATGGCCTGAAACACTCATGATCAGTCTTCTGTTCTCAAAGGTAAAAACCACAAACCAGTGTCCAGATGACTATCCAGAAGTCATTGGACCAGGTTAAGTCAACAGCTACAGTGCATGAAAGCCTCATGGGATGGTCCTTGTTGGAGTACTGGCTTCATGTATGGCATACTGGTGATGGACTCATCGCTGAAATGCTCTGTGCCTTTGTTCTCCCATTCTGTCAAATAAGCAGGTACAGAGGAACCTTGCTTTATATGATGGCAAATTATCCTAAAAAAATTGGCTTTTGAGTAAATGGTGGGCCTTGAACATAATTTATGCAACTACCAATTCATGTAGAAAGACAGTGAAGAACAGCTGCAAAGTAGTATTATCTGTGTGAGTGAATTTTGATTTGTTAATATTTTCACTTTGATCCAAATATAAAGAGCTACAGTGCATAATGATTCCCTATCATTTTTACATGTGCTTAGCACATGCATCGCTTTACACTAGTTGATGAAGCTTGGAGGTCTTTAGGGTGGAGAAATCTACAACGAGTACGAAAAAATATTAATCAAATTGGGAAAAAAAGTCTCTATATAAAGTTTGTTTGTTTTGAAATAAGAAAGGCAAAGTTTGCAAGGAGTCAAGCCAGCTACCAGCCCAGGAGGTGGATGCCACCAGCCTGGCTCCTGTCCCACAACCAGGTGGCAGGAACAGCAGCCTCAGGGAGCTCCCCTGAGCTAAATCCAAGGGGCAGAAAAATGTGTTTTTCTGCTGGTACATAACTTCTTTTTCTTTCTAAGGAAAAAGATTTTGGAGTAGCTCTTTTACAGCAGTGGTAGGCCAGTTGAGAGCAGGAGTTCATCTTGTTCCAGGTTTTCTGTGAAGGTTCTGCTAAATTTCACACTATCTGATCTGAGTACTTTTTTATTTGGCATCTCATTTTGCCTATTCAGGGCAACCATCAAAACAAAGGAAGTACCAGCCTGAGAAAATGAAGTGTGATGTGCTGGAACACAGAGATTATTTGACAATACTTTTGCGCTAGGAAAAAAGGCTGAGGATGAAGTACAGCATGTAATCACAGTTGGCTCTGACACAAACAGCCATTGTTATCTTTGGCAAGTTACTTGATCTCTTGGTATGTCAGCACTTTCTGCTGTTAGAGGAGGGTTGCAAAAGTACATTCATTAATATAAATGACATTATAAGCAACAGGAAAAAGCCAGTAACACATAATACCTTGCACAAGTAAGAACCTGTACAAAAAGTAAAAGAAAGTTTAAAAACAGTGGAAATTATGGGTTAGAAAATAAGCAAGAAGATGCTTTTCCAAGTTTATGATGAGGTGAAATCATAGTCCAGTGTTCATGTCATTATTGCACAACTCAGATAAATTAATGCAGTTATTATATCACTAAGAAGATATGAAGAGTAGGGAGAAGGAAAAAAAGGAATTTTTAAAAGGATTCAGCTTGAACAGGACAAAGGAACAGCCTGATCCTTATGAATGTATTGAATATAAGAATTAATGATAAAGGAAAAATTACAGGGAAGTAATTAATAATGACAATATTTAAATAGCTTTTTAATTATTTCCACCTGTTTGTAAAATATTTTCTCTACTATTTTTTAAATTTCAAAGAACATATGATTGCAAAGATTTATTAATGGGACCCAACTTGTGTAGCTGATATATAAAATGTGCTGTATAACCTTAGCTATTCAAGGAAATATTGAAATAACCTTATATAATATAGCCTTATATAACCTTATATAATATAACCTTAGCTATTCATGGTGGCCTTTCCCTTGTGGAGTGAATGTGGACACAGGTGATAACCCACAGCTTTACCTCCCCAAGTGCAACAACTATGCTTTTTCCTGGTGCCTGTGTTACTTACACATGAACGATATCTTCAAAAGGAACTTCTGCTTGCCCACTAATACAGTCTGTGACAGATCACAGGGCAATGAAATTAATGTGTGAGTGTAGGTTCCACATTTGTGGAACAACTTTATTCATCGAAGATGTTTTTGTTTAGAATTTTCATGCAATTTTTCAAGAAAACATTTACCTGCAGAGGCAACAGTGAAAACCACTCTCTTCCAAAAATGTGGTTTTCTCCCTCTAGTTAACCCATCACAGTTCTACAAAAGCTAAATACACATACGTGTTTGTATAAAATGTCAGGATTATGCTCTTATGACTATCAATTCAAGACATATATTTTTCATTTAATAGCTATTGATCTTATTTTACCAGATCAAGACAATGTGCAATGAGAAACAAATTATCTTAAATGCAAAATTCACCGAAATGCAAGCTTAAGAACCTTCCATTCAGTTTCATCTTAGTTCTGAATTTCACTGACTGTTTCACGCTCAATAAAGTTTTACCAGTGGAAAGACGACACTGCTTCTGCAAGTATCTGCTGGAGAGCAGGAATATGTGCTCATCTACATTAGCTTAATATTAGTTACATTTTTTCAGTGTATGAACTTACTGTCAGTTCTAAGCATATTTTGGACAAAAACTTTGAACTGTTAGAAGTGGTAGAGATAATTAAAAAAAGCTATTAGTGTCTGCCTTTGCACATTTAATACAACGTTTACATTATGAAAAGGAGGTGGGCCAAAATATCCACTGGCAACAGTTGCAAAACAGCCAATTGAAGCAGAGATGGCAGCAGCATCTGGCTGTCCTATGGCAAATTCTGGCTGGTGATTCTTCACAAAGTACTGTGTGATTTTCTTTGCTCCTGTGTAAGACATATTCTGAACCATTAACAATAAGCAGTGGCAGAAAGCATTGGTGGATAATTTAAGAAAACTCTGTGGACTGAAGACCTCTCTTTTTCAGTAGGCATTCCCGCCTGAAAGCATACCTTTCTCTGTAATAGGAGGTATTTTCTGATTCCCACTCTCATGAGATCTCATTGTTATCATCACACTCACTGACCTTTATTTATCAACACTGCAATGGGTCTCACACTGCACTATTAGTTCACACATCTAGATCATTAGCGCTACTTATGAAAGTGCAAAAAATATTTTGTATCTCTGTGATTCAATAAAACTTGATTCTTGAAAGAATACCAGATTTGGCTTGGAGCTGATCTCTGTTCATTTTGAATATATTAGTACATATCAGAGTAAATCTCGATCTCTCAATTTTCTTTCACTGATATATCCACTGACTTTTAAGAAAGGTAGCTTCAGAATTATACTGCCTAAAGATCAGAATCAAAGGCAATTGCTGCTAATTTGGTGATAATATTATATATCACTATATATCACTTATAATATTATATATCACTTATATATCACTTATATCACTTATTCTGTGATAACAGAATTTATGAAAATAGAACAACTCCCAGAGAGTAATCTGTGCTTGTTCAATTTTATGTTTTCTTTCCTTTCAGAGCCCAGTTTGCTATTTCCCATTTACACGTTTTGGAACGCACTGCAACAAAATCACAACTCCAAAGTCACATGAACATTTAAGACAATATTTGAGGAGAAATATATCCTGATACAGGTGTCAGGAATACTACAGCTGCAGTCATCATGAGGAACGATCAAAGCTTGAATGTTTCATTTAAAGAAGACTGCTATTCAAAAGACCTTTCATATAATACTAACTGGTTAGTTTCATTAGTGATACTGCAATAATGAATGCCTAACATATATTCATGTCTCCAGATAAAATCCTGTTTAAAAGATGCTCAGTCTGAACATTAAAGAAATTGGTTATGTATTTAGATGCTGAGTGTGAACCAAGCTTTTCCAGACAGCTCTCCTAATAGAATCTCACAGCTCTATAGCAGGGCATAAAATGAACTCCAGTCTTCTTAATCCTGTTGCAGACGATCTTTTCTTGAACCGTATCTTTATATCTACAAGTAGATACTTCATAAGACTCAGATTGGCCCATTAGTATTTTGTTCTTTTATAAGTAATGCTGCATCTTTACTAGCTAAGAGACTTCCTTTTGACTAAAAGGTCATCGATTTACATGGGTGAATTCTCGATCAGTTCTTTCCCTCTGACAAATTACCTTTAAGTCCTCCCAGTGCTGAAAAGTCTGGGGAATGCATGTGCTGACATTTAGAAAACTCTTCATATAATGCTTCCTGATGTTGGTTTCTTATTCCTTCTTCACTCAATTAAGGAGGTGTGGCAGTAGCCATGTGATGAAATACTAAATTTTGCAGTTCTCTTTCTTCCAACAGAGAAAGGTCAGGATACCTTTCTGGGACAGAGTAAAATGCCTGACAGAAAAGATTTCAAGGGGGAGTAATACTAGAAGAGGAGAGGAGAATTTAGGCCAAGCTGGAAAGTGGGATATGTGAATTCCCTCAGGCTGAGGAGGGAATTAAATCTGACTCTAACACAGCCCACATCCAAGATATGAACTAATAATTAGACAATTATGCAAAAAAATAGCTGCCTTCCATGTCTTCCTCTTTCTTATTCCCCTGAAATGGAAGGTGGTCTTTTGCTGTGTGCTTAACAAGCCCATGATATATTGGGTCCTTAAAGTGATGTTGGAATAGGGACATCATATTTCTGAATTCCATGTGAATCTTTCACTTAGATGGGAAACAGTCATTTCAGTTTTGGATTGAATCAAAAGAACAGTATCACAAGGCAAGTGCAATGGCATAATTTTGTCTCTCTAACAGTGTTTTTGGCTCTCTTGCCTTCCTGGATTAATGAATCTAAATTCTGCCAAAACCTGCACTTACTTCAAGTACACAACTGAGATTTACAGATCTTACATAACTCTTCAAATTCTTCTAAAAAAAAAAGGAAATAATAAAATTATTAATTTTAAATTGTGAATAAAGGCAGAAGGAGTGTGAAAAAGGCTGATAATAGAACTGTGATGGACATAAAATTTCTAAATGCAAAATCTGAGAACACAGTCTCAGAAAATGTTTAATTTTAAACAAGTTGATAGAAAGATAACATTGCACAAAACAAAAAGAATAATTCATGTAAACTTTTTAAACTACAAAGACGGATTTGTGAAAACACTTTTATGGAGTTTTAAATACTATCTAAAATATTTTGATATATAGCAACTGATGCATGAGGCATAGCTAACCAAATTTGAATCCTCCATTCCTGAAAAGCAGACATTAGATGTGCAACAAAACATCAAAATTTCCAAACTAAACTTGCTAAACCAATTTTTTTATATAGCAATTTACTTATTTTTATGCAGTATATCCACTAGTACTTCAGGTTATGCTGTTATGTTTAACAGTCTTCTGTGATTTAATAAATAATGAAGCTAACTTTGCTCCCTTTATTGCAATTTGGTCAGTTGGTTTAAACTTGCTTACTTTCCACAATTCTCTTGTATGTGAAGAATGCCAGAGAGAAAAACAGGTGTAAATACCTGTTCTTGGCATCGATAAGAGCTGCAAATCTGTAAAGCAGCAATGCAGGGCTTACACTTGTACCCAGTGCTGACAACTCTGTGCCATATTAAAGGACTCCATAACTCCTGAAAGCCATATAGAAATAGCTGAAACAAAGTCCATGTCATTCATCTCCAAAGACAATGTATGTACTTTTTCATAATCCCAAGGCATAGCTCCTATATTTGCTTCCAGTCACTGAAGAACCTGCAATAGACATGTTGCCTTGTGACCTCAATGACTTTGATGTTTTAGTGACATATTTCTTGTTTCTTGTTGACAGTGAATGAGCCAAAGCAAGCATCTAGGTAACACAGCAGACAAAAAGTACCACTCTAGGTAGGAAGGTAGAACCTGAAGAATTTCTAAGATGCCCTTAACTCTGCTGATGGATTGCCAAGAAGGCTGATTATTGGCTTCTTGGGAGATGGAGAGGCAATAGATGTTGGTTATACCAAATTCAGATATTGCCACAGTGACAGTAAAAGTACAAAGGAATTGCCTCATGTTTGCTTATCCACCTCTGTAATAGCTTATCATGAGAGAGCTACTCCATAAAACAGTAGAGGAATATGTATGGATATACACTAACACAGCTGATGAACTGGAAACTAACAGCTCTGATGATGTTTGATGCTTTGACTACTTCTTCATCCCATTAATTAATGCTTTGTTCAAGAGACCAGTATCAGGCCCTAAAGATTTGAACAAAAAAAAATCCTAGCGCAATCTAACATGAAAGTAAAAGTGACAAAACAATAACAGGGTACTACAGTGCAGTAGGAAATGTATCACTGGACTTGAACAAAGTATTTTTCAATTAAAATTAGCTTTGACACATCTGAGAAAGTAGGATAATAGGAACATTGAAGGTGGGATAACTGTTAGGTGGACAGAATTGTAACCCACAAATGGAGGAAAACAAATTAAAAAGGAGATAAAATGGAGACAACAAAAATACAAATGAAATGAAACTATCTTTTATTGATAAAAAAACATGAAAAAAGGAAGATTTTATACATTCTCAGCAGAGAAAAACAGCAAGTCTCTGCATCATTTATCTTAGACAACAGCTGTAATGGTAATACATTCTGAGTTCTGCAGTGAATTGAATTACTATTTTTTCCTTTTTGTTTTCAATGTTTTTTATCAGCTGACTACATTTTATTTGACTTTTTTTTTAAGATTGTAGAATTACTCACAGAAAACTGAATAGCTCCCTACCACTGTATGTAAACTCTTTTCCTGCAGGCTCTGAGCCTAATAAAATTATGAATAGAGAAAATCACATTCAAGTTTGGTGCTGGGAAACAATGAAAGGGACTGAGAGAGGTAGGATTAATCATGAACCTTCCCATTCAAGACTTTTAAGGTAATATTCCTGGAAAAAAGCCCATTACCCCCATCTTTAGGTATAATTCAGGACTAATTGAATCAGTCTAGGAAGGAACTATGAACACAGCTCATCTCAAGCCAGAGAGGTCTGGAACAGAGTCTCTTTAAGGTGTACACATGTGCAAGTCTATCAGTGTGGGTTTTATTCCAACACTACTTTTGACAGAAAATTAGTCCTGACTAGATCAACCCAAATGATTAATCAGTCTCCTTCTCTGATTGTTTTCAATTTTATGTGATTTTCCTGAGGCAGGGATCACTCATTCTGAAAATTGGCTAAGCATCTTGTGGACCACCTCAATCATTTGCTATCTAAAGAAACTATTCATCAACAGTCTGCAAAGCAGTGAAAATACAGAGATGTGGTTCTGAGCTCAGTAAGAGTTCAGAACAAGATGAGACCACTTCACAAACATGAAAAATTTTGTCACTACTGGAGGACTGTATCATGGGGAGCCGAGTACCTTTGACCGAGCTAAAACCTGATTCACATAAGATATGGAGTTCCCAGTATCACTGCTCCCGATGAATGTCTGTATGCTGATTCAGGAGGGTTACCCACCCACAATGACACAAGAGCTCAAGGGAAGATGTTAGCCAGAAGCCCTTGTTTTTTGTGGAGGGAAAATTCAGTGCTCTGTTATATTCTGAAGGTGTGAGACAGCAGCTCCACCAGGATTTCCTGCAGGAACTCGGCTGCACATGACCCTAGCTGGCATAGTGTTTCCTGAGTAAATGCTGGAGGTCTTCAGGGACCTCTGATGCAGAACTTAGCCAGCTATCCCATGAGTTTTGTCAATATTATGTAACTACTCTTCCCTTTGATAATTTCTTTTAGCTGTATATCCATAAGGCTCATGGTTATTTCTAAATTTTAATAAAATATATACCTGAACAAATTCAAGAAGCTTTAAGTTTGTTCTGGCACTGGACTTCTAGAAATCAATGAATAAATTGATAACATTCATGAAAGTGTGAATGACATTCACTATAGCAGTTGAGTTTTATTATGCCTGTCTAATACACCGAGAATGATGTTTACACAAAGCAGTTCTTAACACTGTTAAAAAGACATTCACGTGATCCAACTCTTCTGAAACAAACATTTTTTTCTGGGGTTCATTGAGGTTGTGGATAATTATCCTTCCATAACAAATAGAGTGCCAGTAACCACAGTTTTGAAAAACTGTCAAAGTACAATTCATATGGCTGGACATAGCTGAATTCAGCCAAACACTCTCAATTGCAAAATCCCTGAAAACATCAAAAAGCAGAAGTACACCTCTATATTTACACATGCCTAGGAATTGCACATTACTTACGCAATTTTACTCATGCTGATGCCTCATGGAAAATTCTGGAAAGAAACCAATATTTTATTTACAGACAGTTTTGTTGACTATCATACTTTTTCTTTTTATCCATTCTTTGTGTCAAGGAAAAACTGGCTAAAAAAATGATATCTGATCTTTCAGAATTCATTCTGCTCTACCTGTGACATCTCAGTTATGGCTTTCAGTGTTTCCATGAGGCATCAGCAGGTCTAAAAGAGAAATGAAATTGTAGTTATATGATAGCTATCACCGTGTCTTTCTTTTGAGTGAAGGGTCTACTTTGAATTTCAAAAACTGTATTGTAACGAGTAAAAAACCCACGTTGTGAAGCCAGCTCATTCTAGATATGTCCTATTCTAGTGCTAGACTAACATTAGATTATTAGCAGCGCAAGAAGAGAAAATGACAAAGTCACTTACATGTCCTCCTTTTGTTCTGACCTACATCTGGCAAAAAAATGTCAGACTATAAAATCCACAAACAAATTCTCTATTTTTCCTATCACTATTGCAGTAAAAATATCTAGCAAAGCAAGTTGTCTCCCAATCTAACTTTGGCCTAGCTTGAATGGACCATGCCTGATCACGAAAATTAGCATAACTTCTATGACCTGCCCATTCATTCATTTCCCTTCCTTCTCCTGAGACTGCCAGTACAATTCCTGCTCTTGATACCTTCTGAGACTTGTAAACTGGTCAGCATGAGTAAGTACTGAGTGCATTCTTTCAGCTGCTGGTAATTGAGCAGCACACAGATTAAAACTTGAGGTGCCTTATAAACCACTGATTTGGACCTAAACTTCCATTACCAACTACTTTAATCATCTTGTCCCAGAAACTATCCAACAGGAGGACTCCTTGTCTTTTGTTTGCAAAAAAGACATTCCTACCAGATTTTTACTGCTCAGTAGACTACCTCAATGTTATATTCACAAAGAATTTTTTGGCATAAGTAAATTGGGGAATTTTACTACAAAGCTCCACTAAATCTTACTCTGAAAACTCAAAAAAATGCTTTAGAAAGTTTTTAAATTAACACTGACAAGCAACTTCTCTAAAGACACACACATTCTCAGTCTTTCTTGCACCACTCTTTTATCTTGTATAACACTTAATGGATGACATATTTCATTCCACAAGTTGACAATGTTAAAAATGTGCTATTCCTTCTAGTTTTAGTATACTGTAAAGCCATTGATAGCTACAGGCACTATGAGCAATATATGACTGAAGAAAAATGAGATTACTGCTGATAAGGAATGAGAGACTTTCATATCTTAAAAGAGTCTGAAATCCAGCAAATATGATCCCCAGCAGCAGATGCCCCTCAGACAGACAATGAAAGAAAAATGGTGGAAAAGTACTCGTTGTGGCTTGTTGTTTCCTTCAGCCAGAACAGCAGCAAAATTAAATAGCTCTAGCATACTGTCTGCATGAAGAAATCCTACCTCTCTGGGAAAAACATAACCCTAAGACAACTAGCAGTCTAACAAAATGAGCAGTAACTTTCCACTATGGAAGTGATGTTACTGTGACTCACCTTCTTTGGTAAAATATACCTTTACTCTGAGAGTGTTGCTCTTTTCAAGGCTATCATGCTGTTATCATCAACGTTTGTTGTAATAATGATCAATTTAATGGAGTAGTAGTAGTACCAAAGTCAGACCTCAGGCTGGAAATATTGTATTAAAGCTTTTTTAACAAAAGGAATGAAACATATGCAAATGTGAAATAGCTCCTATTTCTGTCTATTAATGTGTCCCTGGAACATGGATCAACATAATTTAAAGATGTCAATATTTCATGCTACAGTGCAACCCTTACCTTGTATCCTGACGATTTGATGTGCACTCCTCGCTTGGTCAGTGTAGATTTCATTCGGATGAAAAAAGAGCGCTCTAGAGTGTTGTCAGTGGTTAGTAAACTGGGGCTTGTAGATTCCACTAGGGAATAGAAAAAATACATATACACATAATTTAGATTTTATACACCCCCTCTAAGCTATTTTTCAGGTGCAATCCTTGAACTCACTAAAAATAAATGACTGATGGATGCTAAGAGCGTTGTAATCAATTTACCTCGTTTAGAAAATGTTTACTTAGCAAAAAAAAATTGAAAAATATATGTATGCTCAGTAAGTCTCATTTTCAAGTTATTTTTCCCATAGAATTTTTAACAGAGGTTTGTCTCATTAACTCTTTCTTGCACAATTTTGTTATGACTGGAGTTATTTTGTTATGGTATGTAATTTTTTAAAAAATTGTGGAGATCTTCAGCATTTTGTGAAAGGCAAAATCTCACTGAGGAAACAATTCTGCCTGGTGAAAGTGGCAAATTCTGCAGGCTTTTATTCCCTAGTCTTCACTCCTCACTTTCAGTGACACCTAGGATGAGTCACTGCTGGTTCTGAGTGCCTTAGTTTCCCCATTACTGAGGATTAATTATTATCAATAAAGCACTGAGCAGCCTGAAGGCAAAAATGCTCAAGGAAATTATACATATTATTATTGTCGTAATTGTTAATTATTAGTGACTAAATGGACACTAATGGAATGTCTTTGTAGTCCAATTGAAGAGATATTTCCTCTTTGAAACTATAGATCTCACCTGTGCTTCTCACTCCCTCAACTGAAACCACTTAAAATAGTAAATAAATACTCCTAGTATTAACTATGATAAAACAGTGGGTACGACAACAGTCAGCACTGAGGCATTCTCTATACGTTTTATTATTGCTATTTTTAGTTCTGATAACCAAATTCTCCACAAAATATTGTTTATGGAAAAATTCTGGAGCAGCTTACAATAAGCAAGCAGCATTGGAGATTAACTAACTGCCAGTTTCAAAGAGTACTAACACTGACTAAAAAAGTTATTTTGAAATTATTATGCTTTTATTTTGGAGAACTGACCAAACTACTAGCAGAGAGTATCCAAGTACATAAAAAGCATTTGTTATGCAGTCAACAGAAACACAAACACTTGTTTGTGAGCTAAAGATTACATCCAATTATCCTTGATTTAATGTGGTCACATTGCCTTGTGTTTCTGACATTTCAACTCTATTGTGATGAAATAACTGACAACAGTGCCCCTTTCTTTAGTGTCTCAAGATTTTTTTGTTTTAGGGAGCATGAATTTGATGTCATTTTAAATGTACAGCTCTTTATCACTCGAGGGAAAAGCAGAGCCATGTTATATTTAGTACTTTCATTTCTTCTGATTAAATATGAATTACTATGAAATTTTTCTCATCATCTAACACGCCATAATACGCCAACAGCTTTTTAATACACTATATAAGCACAAACTTCTGCTCTAAGAGTTTAATTTGCCCCTCTAATCCAATCACATCAACCTTATTTCTCTTATCAGAGATTCCCATTTTGAATTAAATGAGCTCATTAGTTTTAATCAAAAGCAGAGAGATCAAAACTTAAACGTAAATGCTTTAGATCAGAACTGTCAGTCAGCCGTGCAGTTCTATTTTACTAAAACACAAGATCAGAGACCCTTAGAACCAATTTTTTCTCGTGAGGGATGCCAAGAGCTTGAAGACTCTATATTTTTTTTTTTTTTTTTTTTTTTTGCTCCCAAGGACAGATTATACATTTAAGGTTAGACTTAATTTAGAGTATTTTTTTTCCTCCTGGTGGAATGATGGTATGCCATTCTGCTGTTGTCTCTCTCACATTTATCGGTGCTGGTCCTTGGAGACCTGAACAAATGCGAAGCCATCACAATCCATGTAACAAACCTGTCCTCAAAAAATTCAGCTCTGTTCAGCGATATCATGTAAGAAATAAAACTCTGAAATGAAAGACATGTGTTTCAGGGTACTGCATAGTGGAACTGGGATAGCAGCAGTACTAGTAAGATTAATATCATAATTAATTATTATTTTTATTGTACAGTACTCTACAGTGCAGTAGCTAAAGAGTATATTAAGAAACCACAGCATGGGTGCTTCCTGCTGTGTGAAAAAAAGCTAAAATCAGATTAACAAGTGTAGTTGTTGCAGTTCTGCACATTATGCTCTAGCACAGGCAATAAGTACAATACGTCCTCATGTGTTCTAGTGGTAATTACCTAAACACACAGAAATAATGTTAATTAAGCACACAATAACTCACACTCAAAAAATGATCAGGCTGTAATACATATGTACCACTCTCAAGCAATTGAAATTAAAATTTCTCTTTCATATAGTTTTATGAAAGAAAGGAAAATATCTGACATCTAGTACAGTGTACTTGGTGTTGACATTTTCTGGACTTGTGTCACCTTATATCATAAGCTTAACATTATTTTGCTGTTACATACAAACCTATACATTTCTGGAAGTGAATGTTATAAAATGCATATAATTTATCCAACAGACTGGAACAGTATCTATCATATAAATATGTATACTGAAGTGTTTGATTTTCTTTAACAAAAAGTACCTGAGAATGTATGTGTGAGATGGGATTAGTTACCTAAAAGTCCAGAACATCTTATGAATAGCTTTCTGAATTTCTCTCAGGAGAGTACTATTATGGCTGATAGTACAAATCTGCATTCAGAGTTGCACCCATCCATGGCAGATACTGTAACAATGCTAACGGTGATTATACATGCAGGATTTTAAAAATAGGATGTGTATAGAACACATCCACTGATGTCAGTGAGATTTGCACAGGAATATATGGAATATGGTCCATTATTAGTTCTCAGGAGTTGATTTTAAATGCCTATCACTCAGCCTTTTCATTTTTTTCCACTTATGTCAGAGGAAGCTAGCAATCCAAGGAATATCAGAATGAAACTCTGTAGCAATTAATTTTTTCAAGATTTTTTTTTTTAATATTTG
The DNA here is from genome assembly GCA_013398125.1 of Aegotheles bennettii. Taxonomy (NCBI): domain Eukaryota; kingdom Metazoa; phylum Chordata; class Aves; order Caprimulgiformes; family Aegothelidae; genus Aegotheles; species Aegotheles bennettii. The sequence continues at coordinate 264,607 of VZRW01011525.1, read as the reverse complement.
TAATCTAAGACCTTTAAAAAAACCTGAGATAAGCAAGGTCTGCCTTGCTTGATACTGGAGTAACTAAAGATGTCTTTTACACTGAAAAATCGTGCTTCTGGGCTGAATTTACTAAGTCTAAACCACTGTTGAGTTATAAACATCTGAAACTGTGAGTTTAGAATGCTAATAGTATGATAAAAGTCAGTGCTCACTGCATGTGAATAAAAGCACTATACACTGTCAGGCTCAGAAGTATAAAAATAAGTCTGGATTGTCTTTGCAAAACAGATAACTGTGTACTCTGCTGGGAAAGCACTTGTCTTTGTGTGTCCTTAAATATTTTCAGCAGATGCTACTAAAGGAATAAACCTCTTCTCTTTCCACTCCCAAAAGTGCTAATGCAGGATGAGATTTCTGGACACAAGGAATGCATTAGGCCATCTCAAAGGGCATGAAGCTCACTAGACCTGTACAAAAGTGTCATAAATGCTAATATGCTAACTAAGAGCCGCAGGGCCAAATGCTGAGATAGTATGCACTAGTACCCAATTTACAAAATCATTTAGTTATCTCCTAAGCATTTCCTTGTGAACAAGCCTTGCAGCTCTGATCCTCCAATGGGCTTTCTCTGGCAAAACATCTTGGGCCCAGACCCCACCAACCAGTTGTGCAGTGTTTAACTTTACCTGCTGGAAGAGTTTGTCTGGTATTGGTGGAATGTGTACTAACAAACATGCACGTAACTAAGACTGAGATCCATGGCTCTGATCCTGCAGTGATCTGCAGATGTACTCTGCATCTGTGTACTCTGCAACCTGACTACCTTAATCCTATAGAGCAAAACAGTGTAAAACAATGCAAATAATTGCTATTACACAGCAAAAGCACAGGTGTTCCAAATTTGATTTATGTCTTAAATAACAAAATGCTGCCAAAGCAGCTTGAATAAATATTCACGAACTTCTGGGGTTCTTTCCTCACATGCATTAAAAATAATTGAGAGGAGAAAAATGCATTTTTGCATGCAAACAGATAAAAGATAGGCTTCTCACTCTTCGGAGGATGAGAAGCTACAGAGGGAAAACCAAATCCCAGCAAGGAATTTGAGGGGGTTGTCAGGGAAAAAAGCTTACAGTTTAACATACAGGAAATTCTGGATTTGGTGGCATTTCAGGAAGTTTTCACCTGACTTTCTTTTCTCTTCCTTGAAAACAGGTGTCTATACAGCTTTGAAGAGAAATTCTCTGACATTAACTATACAGCTCTTAGAAACAAGAGAACATACAGAATAGTAGGAAAAAGGGAACTCCCTTCTTACATTATCTTTTACACTTGCAAACCTCTTCCAACATCTTCTTGAAGTCTAATCATCCTTTGCACAGGCAATTGAGAGTCATTATGTTCAGATGAATAATTTGGTAATATAAATCTATGATTTTCAGTTGGACTAGATGCATCTTTGTAAATGTTTCTATTTCTTCTGTGCAGTTTATTGTCTGTAACCAGGCACTAAAAGACTTTCTAGGAAAATTCAACCTTGTGTAGTTAACTGTCCTGTTTTTTTCTCATATTATTGCCTCTTAAAGTGTGTTTTTAATCAAAAAAGGTGACTCAGAAAAGCATTGTTGCCAAGGTCATTCCCTCTCAGTAACTTACAGATCAATTTTGATCATTTTATAAGCTAAAAGATGCAAATAGAATTAAAAAGCTTTAAGTTAAGACAATTTACTTCCAATAAATGCAAGTTACTATGAAATTATACTTACCACTTGTGCAAATACATGGTTTTAAGTGAAGTGGGTTCAGTCTGATTGGAGGCTGAACATGGGCAAGTACTGGAAGCTAAAGCTTCCAGGTGCTGAAGATTCTTGTACTATTCCAATAAACCACTTAGGCATATTTATGCACACAGGCAACCTGCCTGGAGATCAACAGATGGGCACAGAGCTAGCAACTTCTATAGGAGCTCTCCTGGTCTTGCTGTTGTGCTCAGCATTTGGCAAAATCAAGGGCTACCTGAACTATTTAGTTAACATTGTCAGTGGCAAAGAAGAGGTTAGTTCATTCTTCGAAACCAATACTATTTCTAAAAGAAGTTGTTTGAATAAAATTTTTGCTGTAAGCTGTACCAGTTAAAAAAAGGAAATTGAATTCCTGAATTGCCAGATTTGGAACTTCAATTAATGCTACTTGTATCTAACTTGGTAAGACACTTAAAATTTCTGTTTTGATATTTACTGAAAAGTTGAAAAAGTTAAGAGTTGTAAGCCAGGCTTTTGGTGACTTATTTCCCTTCTTTCCTTTACACAGGGAGAATAATGCTGGGTAGTGGCCAAGGCCTCACTGAAAAGGGGAAGGCTCAGGGCAGCTCTTCCAAAAGAAATGGAAAGAAGGATGACTTCTTCTAAGGAATTTATTGCTATGTAATGTTTTCAGACAAGATAATAAACTGTTCTTTCTTGCCATTCTGCTTCCAAAATGAAGACAATTCACTTTTTACGACCTATAAGCCAGCCTATTAGAAACTCAAAGGCATAAAAACTTTAAACTCTATCAAACTTCTGTTGAAAGCTGGTTCTTCTAATTTTTTTTTTATTATTTTTTTTTCTCTCTTATCCCTTCAAATTTTCCGTATCCAACAACTGATGAGATGGGCTGGCATCTCAGACTGTGTGTTAGGTTGTCATTATAAAAAATTCTTAATTTTTTACAACTAATTTAGCATTGGAGCCTTACATATATATTTATTTCATATTTCACAATATTAAAATGTATTTTATATATATACATATAGAGATGTGATTATTTTTATAATCAAAATATGTAATTACTAGACTATGGTTCACATGTGATGGTGCACACTGTTTAACATAGATGTTTGAAACTGGGAGACCAAGTGGCTAACTCAGATGTATACAGCATATCTCTTTAATGTGATAAAAATATGTGTCGTCAGGCAAGAGTCAAGTCAGCAAAGTACCAGTGAATTTAGATACAACAGCCAGAGAAGTGGGAGAACATGTTTAACATCTAATCCACCTTATGCACTTTGGTTTTACAAGAACTTGGATATTATACAGGAATATGTTGACTTGAACTGTTTGGCCACAAGACAGTGTAGTTCATATTTTTAATTTGCATAATTAATCCTGACTTTCTAGTTTGCTGAAAATTTCCTCCAAAGGAAGTAGCGAAAGCCCCAATGCTTAGCTATATAAAATACAATGAGACAAATTATTAGAAATGCATTAAGAAGAACAGTTCCTTCAATTCAGGGATGAATTCTAAGTGACAAAAGACTTAACTCAGTTGTTCACATATATGTCTAAAGTGTTCTTGTGAGCTGCCCCACAGTGTCTGAGATGTGTTCAGGAATGGCAGTTTCACACAGGACCTCCAGAAGACCCAAGTCTTTCTGAAGCAGCCGACACATGTCAGGTGTGTCTCAAATAGCACCAGTTCCCTATCTTTGGGAAACTTAAGTCACTAGAGCTTGATCCCATTTAAGTAAGTAGGAATGCTATTAAAAGACTTGGTCCAAGTTCCTATTTATATTTTTTATCCTTTCTAGCACCCTGTGTGGTCCGTTGCTTAGGGCTTTGGTTGCACATGCCAACTGCCTGGAGTATGTGTAGCCTTTGAAATGTGCTTGTGGTATTCCCTAAAATATACCAGACTTAGTATTAACCACAGTCAAAAGTAAGCCAGAATTCTCTAAAGGAGGTTAATGCGATTCTACCAAGAGATAAGCAATACTGCACATGCAATTACTGGCAAAATAAGTTGTAGTTTCACACAACTACCATATATATACAAACAACACAACTTTAATGTGCAAACTCTATTCGTCTGTGATTGTTAATGCTCAGTTTGGAGGTTTTATAAGTGCAAACACTACTACATGCATACTATATTTTGGGAGCACAAAAGACTGCATCTGCAGAGAAATAAGCCATGCTTTGAAAATTTATCCTGTAGTATTACAAATAATGGGCTCACCCTGTTCTTTAATCCAGACTAGACCCACGTAATGGCTGTAGCTATGTAGGGCAAACTAAAGTACAAACTCATTGATAGGCATTTGCCATTATTATACAGATAAATTTCTGTATGTTCTATTATCCTTGCAGAACGAAAGTAATCTGAACTACTCTTTACTGGACTAAGAAGTATTACTTTATTTTATGACTCTCAAAGCTTCTTTTCCTTCTGCTTCTGCAGCTTCTTCTATTTCTTCTTCTTCTAGTCTAGAAACATGTCTTATCAGGCTATTAATTACCAACATATGCAATTTTCTTCCCATGTAAATTTTATCCCACAGAATTCTTTATATATCTGGTAAAATATAGAATGAGTTAGGTGCCAGGATAGAGCTATAAATAAAGTGTTGCCAGGATGAAGCTATGAATAAGATTGAAAGACAGATTTTACAACAAATTTTGGTAGGCCAGTGATCTATGAAATACATAGAGCTTTTTTGCCTGTTTGAAAACACCATAATAAAGATTTGCTATTAACAGAACTAATCACAGTAGAAAACTTTAACTCCGAAAAAGCCTTTGGAAATGTTACAGTCTACTGGGCTTCAATCCATTATCTAAACACTCTCAAACGTATCCACACTCATCCAATAGACCAGAACAACTCTGGAAGAGCTGTTATGGTCTAGTGAGTGAGTGGTACATAAACCATACTGCATACGAAGCTCAAACTTGCTTCTATGATTTTACATTTAAAGTTGATTTATTTTAAGGAACAGAATAAATAATCTGGCCTGATCTGTCGGCTTCATTTCATGTGAGGTCAGTAACGTAAATTTTCAAGGCTCAGTGGCAGTCCCAAAGAAAATCAGCACATTGGTATCATTTCCTTACTGTTTACTTCCATTGCAGCAATTCTAATACAGTTTGAAACAGAACACATCCAATGGCTAGCATATCTATCCTCTGTTGGGAAATGAGTACGGAGAAAAGAAACTGGGAAATGAGGAAACAGCAAAAGAAAAAAAGGACCCTGACTAGTTTTGAGGGTAAAAACTTCACTTAATTCCCTGAGAGCTTTCTGGGCCCATGAGGAATACAGAACTAGGCGTTAAATCTCCTTTGAGATGTGGCTGGTTTCCACAACTTAAATGATCATTCCCCTTACCGAGCAACTTCTTATAAACAATTTTAAGGATTTTGTTTCAGCACAAAACATTAAATGCTGATGCTGTTCCCCCTCTGTCATGCCCTAGAAGGATCAACTGAGGGTGTTTTTTCTCTCTTGCTAGTTTTCTGCTCTTGCCTAGTAACTTGTGAATCATTAACTGACACTCCAGAGCATAGCTGTGAAAATAACTGTGGTTTAGAGCTGCCAATAATGGCCCACTAAAGTTTCTTCCCAGCACATGGCATAAAAAAAACCCCAACAAACACTAAAAAGTCCCTTCTGATGTTGCCTAACACTGCCAGCCTGCTTGGGCTTAAAAAGCACAATAAAGAGGTTGCTTTCCAGATTTTCATATGCCAAATGGGAGGTGCTTTATGGTGAAGCTTTTCCCTGAGGGAAAGAAGAGCAGCCGAGTTACCTCATGCTGCTCTGTTGATTGGATGATCCCACTCCGGGGAAACACACACAAGTGTCAAAGTCAAGCTGCTGCTAGTGGATGTTTCTGTACCCCTCCACTAAGTAGGAGGAAAGTTCAAGAGAAAAAACAGAGTATCATAAGGATAGTCTTTGAGAGCATGACGTCCAGCAAAAGCTATTACACAGCAGCCAAAGAACAAACAGTATGAATGCAGAAAGTGAGTGTGTCAAATCTTAGTGGAACACCCCTGTAAATAAAGCCACTTGAGGAATCTATTTCTTCAGAAATAGATTTCTTCTTCTTTTGTGTTGCTGGGATATTTGGGGAATTCTATTTTCAACACTTGTGTTCTGGATCTAGTGGAGCAATGCTTTTATCACAACTATAAAATGGTTATGAGCCAATTCCTCATATAAAACAGTCAGTAACAGTGGGGCTTTTTTATGACAAACATGATGTCAGACAAAGGGCATCAGGACTTAGTCTTTGTACTGCAATACAAAATAACAATACATAAACACCTTTGTGAAAGCAGCTTGAAACCCCGTGTTTTCTATTAAAAAGTCATGTTCAATCTTCACTGTTGATAGAACAGAATAGCTAACACAGAGAACATTGTATATCAGAAAGGTCAATAGTTATTATGAGCTACAAATATATTTTTTTCCATCCTTCAGGCTGTTTAGCGCATATCACAGCATGAGCAGCTGTCTTCTTTAATGCTTTTAAAATTAGAATCCCAAAGAGGAAGAAAAAATTACATTTGCAATGATTGCTCTTTGCTTTTGTAAGTTTACTTTAATACACTATTTTATATACATGAATCTTCCATGCAGCCTAACCAAGGGGCAGTAACTGGTTGCTGGTATCTACTGGATTGCTATATCAATGTGTGCAGGATCCGGCCAAAAAATCACTTTGCACAAATTGTGTAACCTTGCTGAATAACCTTTCTAGAAAAGTATGTAGCTACTGGGCATATGTTTAAACCAAGCAAGCGTACAACCGCAAACACGGACTGATCATTACTAATGGCAAACGCTTACTGGTTTAGCAGCAATCAACATAGAGGACCATCTTACCTACCACTTTCTGTTCACACACTGAAAATGGCAAAAAAGGATGGTAAGATTGTGGCATCATTTGACCTCTTATTTTTTCAAATGGGTGGATTAATCTTTGCTAACAGTGAACAACTACATAAAACTGCAATCAGGTTTCCATTCTATTTGGATTTCAGTTATATGGATTCTAGCAAGCTGTTCCCTTTTCCTAGTTTGAACCTTATCTGAATGTGTATTGACGTGTCAAATGCAAACCAGTATTTTATAAATATTTTGAAGCATAGAAGGGAAGAAAAAATTTTCTTTATAAACCAACATTTTTAGCTAATTTAGAATGGTTCAATAATAAAAAAAAAATGAGTCAGAGTTAAAAGCTGCATGTTGTCAAGGGAAAATGAATATAATTGGCAAAAAGAACATTTTCCCCATAAGGCTTAATGTTTGGCTCTCAGATAACTTTATTACTGGACAGTGGCAATAGATACGGTGCTAAACATCATGACAATATGCAGGTTCTTTGGGGGACAAAGGGAAGTGCTGAAGATTTTGCAGGGTGTGTTGAAAGTCCTGGTCTAGTGTACCTTAAGAACTACTTTCTTCATCTGCATGGCTTCATAGTTCAGAAGACAGTCAAGCAACACTGAAAATGTCAGAAAACATATAATGTGATATACTCAGACAGAATCTAATTAATCATGTCAAAACCCAGTGTGACTAACACTGTTATTTTTTAAAAAAAAAAGAATAATGGAAAAAATTAAGCAACATAGGCTTGCTCCCAACAAGTATCACATAAAAATATCCTGTTAATAGAACTATAACTTGAACATGCAAATATTTAGATTCTCAGCACTGTGCATCCAAATTTATTTTAGAATGTTATTTCCATCATCACAAGATTCACTGCACAACTGCTCCCTCTCATCTGTCATATAGAAACTCCATGACCCAATCCAGTCTAGGCAGAACCAGGCAGGCTGCTAAGCCTACTGCCACTGAGGAACTTGCTAGCACAGTTGGCACGGCAGGTAGATGATGCTATTGGGATGCACTGCTCAGTTGGTAAGAAGTCTAACTATCCAGGTTTCTCTATAGCTTTGTCCCTTATGACTACCACTTCCCTGTTCCTGTTACAGTATTTTCTCCTCAGGGTAGCATATTAAAGTAAAATAGGGCAGGAACATTCCCAAGATAGACTGAGAGGGTACTTAAACAGGTAAACTAGCATTTATAATTTCTTGGCTTACGCAGAATTTAAGCAGAATGCCTAAAATAATGACAAGCACCATGCCATTGCAATTCAAAGAGAGTGGAGAACAGGTATCTCCAAAAATGACAGACTTGAGACTGCTGAAAATAAATATCAAACAGTAGTTCCAGTGGGCTGCAGCCATGCATTATTCTTAGGAAACAATGCACTCAAATCATTTAGTGAAACCAAATGTCAAATAAACCAGACATCTTACTTTTATTATCTTTTTCCCTTTTATTTATTTATTTTGCACTGTGGCGTTAAGAAGGTTTTTGACAGACACAATCAGAATCTGTCATATTACACAGGAAACAGCATTTTAAAAATCAGCCCACAGTGAAAGTATTTTGGCAGATTTATCACAAGGCTTGAATGGTAAACACTTAACAGAATGAATGCTACTTCTATTTGTTTGCTTTATTTTAACAATGGAAACAATGACTTCTTTTTCCTATAATGCCCCTTTAATTCAAGCTTTAAGTGAAATAAAGCCAAAATCAAGATAATAAGAATAAGTTGATCAATAATAATTGCTCTTCCTTTTGTTGTTAGCCCATTTTTCTATCTCCAGTGTTTGCAAACTGAGTCACTTGGAGAATGATCATTTAGACACAGGCAGGACATGGTATGATTGGTGAAAGATCCTTGGTACAACATTTCCTGAGTTTTTCTGAGTTAAATTTTTTCTGCATTGTATTTTCACAACCCTGGAGCTGGCACTGTGTCTTTTTCCTCCAAGTCTGAAGATCACCCCATGGATTAACAAATGATTGAGGATTCTCTCTTAAAAGACTCTTTAAAAAACTGTCAGAATCAGCCTGAGACAAAGATTTATTATGAACTATTTAAAGGGCTTAATATATGTATCCCCAAAGAGCCCTTGGAGCAAACTAAAAAGGAAGAATGGAATTCTCAAAGAACGGGGAAAATCTCCAATGCCCCACTTTCTTCACACCATGATTACTGTTTACTCAAAGGATAAAATGCCTAACCTGTCACATGAAGTCTTCAGAAGCCATATTACTGCTGATGTACAGTAAAAAGACCAAAACAATGAGCTTCCACAGTAAATGCCTAAGAAAGGCAGCTGTAATTTGCTTTCTAACCTGTTCACTAACACACTAATGTGGATACATCTTGTAGAAAAAGCTGATCTCCTGACCCAGACAGCAATCAAACAACTGCCAGAGTGTTTGCTGTCACACAAGCTGTGACCATTACCTTAATTATACGTTACTATATAACAAACCTTCCCTAATGAGCAAGTCTTCTCCCACCTGTGTGCCAGCTAACCCTTCTGTCCTTGAAGGGTAGCACTGCAGATGATTTCAATTTGAAATACGAAAAGCATATTCATATGCATTCCTTCCAGTAGATAAAAATATTAAGTATTTTAACAAGGTTAGTTGCTTTACTAGAGTGCCAAGACAATAAAAAATACAGGCTTATACTAAAGAAAGGGAATTAGAAAGAAACATACCATACTAGTGGTAAAACTTAAGCAGAGCTGGATCTGACCTTTGACTTTATGTTCATAGAAATATATAGCCGTCTTTACATATTCTTTTGTGTTTACAGAAGTACATAAAATACTTTTACATCGATATTTTTCACTTTGTGCCTAAAACCAGGAATCATACCATGGTTTACACAAATGCCTGCTTTCCCTCTCTGATGGTGTCTCAGTTTAGCAACGGCCAGGGCAAGCCACAACCCTGACAGAGTTTTGCTCCTATGACTCCCCTCAGAAAATAGAAGGGGAGCAAGGAAGAAAGGCTCAATGGTTGGAAATTAAAACTATAACAAATTTAATGGCACAGGGAAAGGGAGTAACAGGTGGGGAAAAAGGGGAAAATATATATATACAAATATATACAACCCGAACTCCGATGACCTCTGATAAAAGCACCCGAAAGGTCCTTCACTGTAAAGCCAATGGGGGTAAAAAAGAGTCCAAACCCCAGCACCCGATGCAGTCGGATGCCGCAGAGCACGTGGTGAGCTGGTAACAAAAGCTGGGCCTTCTCCGGGCTGGCTCCACGTGGTGACCAGGCAGGCAAGGGAGCACGGGAGAGCCGAGAGTGAGAGAGAGCGGAAGAGCAAGAGCCTCCTGTCCTCCTGGCTTTATAGAGTTTGGCAGGAAATGGGAGGGAGTACTGATACCTGATACCTGATACCCCAGACCCCTTTTCACAATAGGGTTCTAAACTCCACCCCTCCCTCATTGGGTCCCTGCAGCAAAAGCCGTAAGAATTTTGCTTGTACCCTCAAACTATAACAGATGCCAACTTGCAGCAGGTTACATTTTTGCTTCTCTTCTAGTTTTTATCTCTTTTCACAGCATTTTATTTTCTTCTATTGCCTAATATTTAGGACATTTCCATTCATGTTATAACTTACAGGATACCATATTCTCAGGAAGAAATAAAAGACAACTTCCCTCTCCAAGATGTTATCTGTAATCTACCTCAGATGCAGTACTGAGGGAAATAGCGAGGCACAGAAAACTGGTTTTGGTCTACCTATCTGGGTTATTAGCCTCTTTTCTTATGGGACAGTTTCAACATTTTACCTGCTCACGCTAAATGCATACCTATACTAAGCAAATCAGTGGAAAGCATCTGCAGACTTCCCATCTGCTATGTGTTTTACTGGAATAGTGAGTATCAGTGTAGAAAGACTTAAAACTGCAACTATTTCTGTCAAAAGATCAGGAGGAAAATGAGAGGGATCTAAAAAGGAATCAGAGCAGACAATTGAACAACAGAGCAATAGATGGAATTTCATGCTAACAAATGCAAGACGTAGCACGCTTTTGAAGAAACTACTTCTGTATATTGAGGATTTTTAAATAACTATAACTCGGCAATAAAAGGAAATGGAAATACCTCAGTGAAAACATCGGCTCTGTATGGATACTGTTATGACTAGAAAGTTAAATGAGATGTTAGAACACAATAAAAATGAATCTAAAATTAATAATGAAAATATTCCAATGCCATTATTTAAATTTGTAGTTCCAGCTTTACAGTGAGTACTGTGCTCAGTTCTGGTCATCCACTATTAAAACAGAGAATAATGAAAACAGGAAAACTCTAGTAGAAGGGCATCTGAAGAGAGATTAATGAGATTATATTTAGTTTTGAGAGCAGATAAATAAGAAATGATGTGACAAAAGGTACATAAAATAATGAATGATACACAGAAGATAATGTAAGAACAAGATTTCCAATAAAATGAAGGGAAAACAAATTTTGAACTGATAAAGATAAAATCATCAAGAGATCATTTTTCCCCCCACAACATGTGATCTATGTAATTCACAATCAATATAAAAAAAGAATTTCTAATGAAGGACAAAATATCTATGAGGCAAACAAGAATAACCATGCTACACTATGTATAATAAAATTTACATGAGATATCAAGTATCGTGCTTCAACTTTTATGGTACAGTTACCATTCTGTAGATTTTACAGGTGGTTTCAAAATACTTGGTATCAACTAAAAAGACAAGCTAGTGAGCTCATATATTATATGAATTCCTGTGTGCCTTAGAAATTCCTCTTCCATATAAAGATCTGTGGCAGGAGATGCTTCTCTTGTTTACTCAGCCACCACCAGGTTTAAAATTCTCCAGTAATCAGCAGTACAGCAGAAGGACTACACAACTCCTTGACCTCCTCTTTCCTTCACTTGGTGGCTTTGAATTGAAACATTCTGATGCACATCTCTAGAAATCAAAAGCAGCAACATAAAGCTGATTTGTATTAAGATAGGAGTGAATTCTGCAGCCACGGAGATCTGTGATGAACCTCTTGCCAGTGGTTCTCTTCTTTGAGCATTGAAATGTTCAAGCACTTTCAGCTGAAGTCATTGAGGTCCTTGAATGGACTTAATATTAAGTGCAACATCTCTTCATGACTGAGAAGCTCCATCCTCCAGCTGGCCTAAGATGTCTGCCTTTGCTGCATACAGATTACATATTCAAAATGTTCTCTGTGTTTTCCCTACTCCACTACTTACATGGCAGAAAGCAGCTTGCAAAGCTTGTCCATGCTCATTATGCAATTGTTCATAAAAACTCTATGCTGAAGTCCATTTCCTCAATCTTTACACCTAATCTTTAAAGTTAAAATATTGTTATTAGATAGTTTGTATAAGAATGAAGGTTTTATGGAGAATGATAATAATCAGTCTGTTTTCAAAGAAATTATAATAGAGATGTGACATGTTCCATATTACAATCAAAGAGTTTTGCTGCCAGATTATATTCTGTATATTAAAAATATTATCATAATTTTAATTTAATCCTGAGATTAAATGGAGAGTTATAAGATAATCAGGGAAGACTATAAATCTTACATGTAAATATATTCTACAATGCATGTTTGTCTTGGTAAAAAAACACAAATTGTAACAGTGAAATGAACATGTTTTAATGAAATATTGCATAAGTAAGTTCTTATATGCTGCAAAATATGTGAAATTACTTTTCAAAGGCAAAAGGTAATATAAAACCAACAGTGATCCACATTCTCTTTATACTCTTTTACCAACTTTAGTCACGACATAGCTCATTATATGGGTCACCATTCTATGGAAAAAAAAGTTTCCTATGTCAAGAAATTTAATTTCAGAATGACTTTGATTAAGTGATATTTGTATCATGATATAAAAAAACCTTCACACCTCTAAAAATGTTTGTCAAAAAATATTTGTATTTTCCTATTTAGGCATCCCAAATTCTCCTAGAAAATCCCAGTACAGTGAAAATAGTGATTTCACATAAAAAATGTTAGTAGCTGCTTAATATAATCAGGTGTTAGAATAATGATAATGATTACCTCATCATATTGGTAATTTTTGCATTCTGTTAGCAAATTTTGCTTTTGCTAACATGATGCAAAAGTTGTTAATATAATGAGTCTCATTGTATTAGCAACTTTCTATCACATTAACAAAGATTAAATTTGCTAATGTAATATATCAGTCACTAACATAAGATTAGTGCAAACAGAGACCAAAATCTCTGTAGGCCTCTTAAAGGTAATGCGGAACATGTAAGCAATGTTCATTTGTTTTTCCTTTGTTAGCTATACTTTAAGTGCCTAAAGTGTCACATCCATCTATACTCACTCAACATTCTCCATGTAGGTCCATTTTATTGAATATCATGGAGCCATGAGACAATGATTAACTTTTGATGCAAAATCATGAACCATAAAGTTTCCTTGTTAGAAGATAAGTGACTCATGCAAATGGATCAGCTGATATTTATACAACAGAGAGATATGTGTTCATAAAAACTGACATTAGTAATATTGATGATTAATTTATACAGGACCTTCCATGATGAGCATACTGATGTCTACACAAATATCAAACAGATACAGCAAACACTCTTGGACTACCTTGCTTGTGGGTATCTCCCAAAAGGGATTTCACAAATTAGAAAAAGTTTATGGCATAAATGCCACAACATTAATAAATGACAAACAGCAGAACTCAGCCTGAATACAATGATCATCTTTGTCTGTGCTTGTATACTGCAATGCTGCATTCCTGAGGTAATGTGTCTACTTGCTTTCAGACCCCTGTCCCAGACTTCTAACATGAGGAGCCAAAGAGAAGCTGCAGTAATACATAAGAATGGAAGTGCAGGTCCCTCTTCTCAAAGGAAGCCTAACCCTACCTAAATGATCTGACTTCAACGAGCAGCTGAGTCGTGTGCTGTTAAAGAAGAATTGTGATGGACTGTTAATACAAGAGAGCTTTAAAAGTGGAGCTTGCTCTCACCTTCCATTTTGAGTCTTTTAGGTTAAGCCACATACCAAATCCTACAGTCTGGGAGGTATTATCCTTCTTCTGTCCTGTCTCAGAACAACCTACAAAATAAAAGTACTCCTTCCTCAAGTGTGCATGCATCCAGTGTCGGGTTTTAACATAGTAAGACATGCAGGTGCCTGAATGCAATCCTGGTTTGCCAAAAGTGAAAATGAAATGCAACAGTTAGTCAACACAGCAACTTACAGCAGCAAGCAATTCAACACCACCAGAATATTCTGAGGAGAAAGAACAGCTGCTTGTCTACAGTCTGGGGTGGAAAACCATGGTATCGGAAAGACAGAAGATACAGGCTTATGGTGAATAACATCAGCACAGCCTCATGCAAAGAAAGACAAATATTTGGTATATAGTATCTGTCTTCCTTTCAGGAAAATCACTGATAAATTCAGCCCATACAGTGCAGTCATTAAAGTAGAAGGGGAGAGGTAAAAGCAAGCAGGATTCCTGTGGACCAGAGCTGCTGAGTAAAATCAGGAACTCAGTAAGTAAACTTAAGAACTGCACAGATAAATAAGACATGCTCCAAGTTTTGATTTTATTTATGTTTCATTTGGTTTTATAGCAAACGAATCAGTTTTGTGGTGAAGACAGTTAAAAAGTTAGAATTAGCACATAATGATTGTCTGAGCTGTGAAGTCCTAGATACAGTGGCACAACAGCAGGTACCATAACCAGGTCTGTAAGTAAAGGGCTGAAGAGGGACCCAGATATTTAACAAGGCTCACCTGGAGAGTATGAAGGGTCTTTCAACATCAGAAGAATTTAAAACTGGATTCATAGCTTTATGTTAATATGTGATTTTCTTTAACTATAAACAGTAGGCCGAACTGAAGAAAAATCTCATTTTATGATAAATTGTATTTCATTGTACTAAAATATAAAAAGGAACAATCATGAGTTTTCCATTTCTTTTCCTTCAGTTCTTGGGATGTGATTTCTGTGAACAATTGTTTAATTAGGAGACTATTTTTGGGGGGGAAGTGTGTAAGTGAGGCCCTAACCACTTATTGTTATGAACAGCATGCAGCTTTTTTTCTTTGCTAAAGCAGTATTTCTGGAGCTGATTTGTGACTGAATTCTAACATGGTAAACTGTATTCTGCTGATCTAAATTTCACTGGAACAGTTTTTCTTTCCCTTTCCCTTTCCCTTTCCCTTTCCCTTTCCCTTTCCCTTTCCCTTTCCCTTTCCCTTTCCCTTTCTCTTTTTCCTCTTCCTCCTCCTCCTTCTCCTCCTCTTTCTCTTTCCTCTCCTCAGGAATCTTTTTCTGCCTTGCTCAGTTTTCTTTGACTTTTATAGTTCACAGCTGAGCAGTTCAGAGGAATACATAGCTTCCTTAATTCACCTTACTTGACAATAGCAGGACCTGATCCTGCAAGTCAGCTTTAAAATTGCACTTGGAAGCTGTCATGGAAATCACGTGAGAGATGAATTGGTTCTCTCCATTTTTGAAAATTAGGTCACTTATTTAGGACATTAAAAAGAACTTAGGAATTATGACTTGAGGCACACATTATATTTTTTTTTTGCCAGTGTAGTCTCCTTACCTAATGCATACATATAGAGTCATAATAATGTAATTCTAATAAGCCAATATGTCTTAAAAGGTTCCTTTAAAGACATATTCCATTATATAGCTCTTTATGTTTATGTTGAACTGTATGAATGATGATGAGCCTTTTTCACAAAGCTTCCCTAATGCCAAAGATCTTTGGATTGAGCACAACAAAATTTAGATCATATAAGGATAGCACCACAAAGAAACAAAAGCCAACCCCCCATTAGGGTAGAAACCCTAATGACATGCAGCATGGCAACAGGGGTAGGTGTTTGAGGAATATATTGTATTCTCCTGAGGCGCAGAGGCAGAAGGGGGCCAAGTGACATGAGGAGCAAGAGAAACAAAGTAATTCAATGTATGTTTTGTATCACAGAATTGCTGAATGCATAGCTCACAATTGTACTCTGCCATTTTCAGTCAGCGTTTAGCCTGTTTGTGTAATTTACCTGTCCCTGCGACAACCCCTGTGCATCTCCATGGATTAGTAGAGGATTGTGTAGAGTTGATTCTCAGTTCCTACTGCTCAAGTGTCACATACTGGCTCACACCTGGGCCATTGGAGAATGAATCTCTGCCAGGGGCAGTAGTACCAGGACTGATGTCATCTGCAGGCCAGCCACTAGAAGTCAGCAGTCACATACACACTTACAAAGAGTTCATGAAAAAACAAGTCTGTAAAAAAGACATCTTGCTAACCACAATCTGTATACAGATTCTTTCGGTCTGCTATAGCTAGTGCTGAGAGTTGCCCAAACACACACCCCTCTAAGGTTGTGTAAGGCATGTATTCACTAGAGTTTATACCTAACAGCTGCACAGCAGCATATAGAGATGTAAACATTGCTTTTGTGCAGAAAACAAAGCTCCTATTTAAACAGCTTTTCTGGGTTCCCTGTGTCTAGAAGGAAAGTGCAGTTTGGAGGGAGGAAGTAATGAACGATGCATGGGTCTGTGTGATTAGAAGAAGCACCAAGCATATGAAGAAGCTACCATAAAGGCTGTTGGGGTTGGATACTTCCAAATAAAAGGCATAGTATTACCATCCTGTTCTCAGACAACACATTATTATTTTTAGTGTCGTGTGCTGTATTACATTGTCTGATAAAATTAAAGTACAAGAATTTGTCAGATGATGTGATTTCTGCCCTTGACAGATTATTTTGCTTAGTTTCTGATGAAAATGCAAGACAAGCTTTGCAAAATTATTTTTGTGGATTTTCTTCTCAGCTTCTTTTCCCTTCCTATTGCCACATCTAATCTATTTATCTATGGCTCAATTACTGATTTATGTCCACTGGGATGTTAGATACATATCCTGTAAGTGATATCAGCTTATTTTTGTTACATTATATATAGTGAACAGATACTCTGAATTGTATCTGTGCATAAAAGCATCACAAATTGTTATTAATTATGCTCTAAGGAAGATGTATTCCACTGTTGAACTTTCCAGAAAAGGCAAAGTATAATAATTCTTCTCTTCACTGAACAATTTTTCCCTTTGTTATGAGACAGCTGATGAACAAAATATTGCTTTTACTATGCAGTCCCGAAAGTGCCAGTTGGGGGAAAAACATATTTTTCAATACCTTTTAGTACTAAAAATACCAAAAAGTTACAATAGCTTGCATGGAAGTGCCATGTATGTCCGCTTAACAAAAATAGCCTTTGAACTGCAAAGACATTTGGTGATGATTACTGTTCACTGAAAAAAGAATTACAAAATGTTATTCATTTATTTCTTTTCCTGTCCATGTGTTTATCTATCATTTTGCAGTTTTCAGCAGAGCAGATGTGCTATGACAGAAACAGCAGCTACAGTATTTGCTTCACATATAGAAACAACAAGCAAATGTGACTCATATCCTGGATTACATTAAACAAAATGGAAGAGTGACAAAAAAAATCTGTTAGTCTAACAACAGATTTTAATTGCAAACTAAATTGAAATTCATTTGTTTAAAAAAGTGTTTTCAAATGTTAACTCACAGATTTATAGTGTAGTATTTGCCAAAAATGTTAATGTTCTGAGGTGAAATCCTATTTCTAATGAGGTCACTAGAGCTTTGCCACTGCATCTGAGGGGCAAGAGTCCATCTCGTTCCTTTATTTGGTCCCCACTGGATAATTTACACATTTTATGTACACCAAATAAGCACTCAGATTTAACTTGTCTTTTTTAAAAAGACATCTTTAAGGCTGCAAATGATGCAGTTAAGCATTTGTCCATAAAAGATGTAATCAATAATTATCATTCAATGATCAGCTGCAGAGACCCAAGCTTGAAATATGATCTATTTGTCAAAGGGCAAACTGAAATGTCTTTTGCTTTAACACAAGTGGGTTTTCTGCTCTTGACCTATTAAAACTTTGTTTGTTATTACAGTTGCTGGTGAACAAGTCATGCGGAAAGGTGTTGAGGAAATGAGCCAGAGTGTTCCCCAGGTGATATAAATGCTTTATCAAACTGATCCCTGCCTTGTTATGTAAACTATACCAGGTACCATTCATTTTAAACAGAGAGATAAACAGATCTAATATGCTTCAGGGCATTATGCTTTATGCATGAACTGCTTTTTATTTTTATATTAAAGATTTTCTTGACACAACCCTTTGCAATGAACGAAAGCTCCGATATAATGTCTTAACTACAACCACTGCAGCACCTGCAAGTTCAAAGTACTGAGACTGATATTCCCCGATCAGATAGTCCCATGCTAACCTATTTAATTAATTCTTAATAAACAATTAATTTTTTAGTGAAATACCTCTTGTAATGAGAAAGTCTCTCTCAAAAGATAAATGAAGTAATCCTCTGAGATGGAACTTATAAAAAAATAACTTGGTCTACCTGTCTATTTACAATATTTAGCTACCTACTCTTTGCTTTCCATTGTCTGATCTATCACTTGTTTTCTTATTCATGATACAGTTTTCAATCTGAAGCAATATCAGATAGAATGTTTTTAACCTTCCCAGGAGTAATATCCAGTGTCTTTTTATAGCAATGGGGTGAAATTCTACTCCTACTTTTCATGGAAGCAAATGCAGAATGCCACCAAAGATTTCAGTATAGTTGCTTTAAGTGCATATTCATAAACAAGAGCACAATTTAGTCAGCTGTTGTAAATCTGAGACATACAAGATGAAATCGAACACATCTACACTGTCCTTTCAAAAACTGGACCCACAGAGTACTATAATTACAAGGATCCACTTGAAGAATTGTGTACACTTTTAGCCTAAAATATTATTAAAAATTGCTTGACTTGGTTTAATATTTAATGTCCCCTGAAATTTTAAGTACATCTATAGTCTCTGTTTTCCTAGAACTGCATAAGAAGAAAGAGGAAAAGAGTCTTATCTATATTGTCACATACACAGAAATATTTAATTATCCCACCTAAACCAGGATTTTAAGTACACTTCCCAATCTCAGTCTTTGTTTTAGCAAAAACATATGCACAGAGATAACACCAATAGCACAGTTTTAATACTGAAGGTATCAGATTGACAAGTGGAAACAGGATAATACAACATCCTTCACTAAAAGTCTGGTTTGTTTGTATTCATAATGTGTTTACTTCAGGACATATTTACTGGAGACATGATGCCTTCCTTCCCTTTATTCCATGCACAACTCAAAATAGAAAAACTAATGAAATTTAACCATCCATAAGTCGTTGTTGTGGATGGACTGAATTATAACTTTTTAATTTAGTCAAGTAAAGAATTATTACAGTAGGACTCTAGGGCAGGAATGTGTTAATAAAATCATACTCTCTGCCTTTTCATTTAAAATAATCCCCTTGAGCTGATTAAATGAAATATCACTTGTTTAATAACTGACAGAACATTATTTTTAAGCAGAAATGCTTTGCATATCTTCCTATCCTGTTTTTAATTCCAGGCACAAAGGAGTGAAGGCACTGACATCACACAAAGGGAGTAAAGTTTAGCACTTGGATATAGTTTGTCCTGTCATAGTGGCATCTATAATTTAGTGTGAAGCAGTGGGGTAGACAGAGCATTATCATTAGAAATCATCCTGAACAGGGATATAAAACACAGTCGCAATAACACTTGTCAGAAAGGTGACTGCAGTCAAAACTAATATCCAAGAGTTTCAAGATAAATGCTGACACTGCAGCCATCTTACAAAGACTATTATTGCTCAAAAAAAAACCCCAAACCAACGAAAAAACAAAACCAAAGTGTGAATCTTCCCCAGAGCAAACAAGTTAGTGTGAAGTTTGGATCTGGGGTGGCATAAACTTTGTGAGTTTTACAGTAGGTAAAGTCCTTCTTTACCTGAATAAGGTACTTTATGTTGCTACAGAGAAGGAATAGGATAGTCTTTCTGGCTTAATGACTTTAAGCTACTCTGAATTCCACCCTCCACGCTCTCCCCATTATCAAAGGTGTATGAGTGTAATCCTTAGGCGATTAACTGCACTGCTTTCAGGTTCAATCCCTCTCCCTGTTGCCCAATTCCCCAACCTGTATTCACAAAACAACACTTGATTTTCCTGGTCTTTATATTTAGACTCATCTGTGTCTCAGAATGCACCTGTGATTTTATAGCCTTTTACTACTGATTTTGTAAACTGCAAAGCCACAGGGAAACTCCCGCATCAAAATTATAGTCTTGAATCTTGGAAGTAAGTATAGTAACTTCACTGCATTTGTTTATTTAGCACTGATAATGCATATCTCAATCTAAAGATAAATTCACAAGAATGCTGCCTCTTTAATACACCAATTCATAGTTCAATGTCTTTGCAGATGTACTGCAAGACAAGATATATGTGCTGTCTACAAGTAGTACATTTCTTCTGCTATAGGCAACCTGTCCTGAATAGAGACACAGAACAGACAGGTTTGAGGGTCTATACAGCCTAGTATCCCAGATTAAATGGACATCCAACAGTGGCCATCACTGCTGAGAAATGGGAGAAAAGTGAGGAATGTCTGTTACAATGTCTAGGTTCTGTTTCAGGCCCCAATTGTTTTCAGTGCATAACATACTCTGAGTCTGATCTTGTTAATTTACTAAGTGCCACTTTCCAAGGTCTACCACTTTTTGCCTGAAAAAAGCAAGGAGGAGGTACTTAGGAGAAGATATAAGAGTAATATGTGGAATGACCAGCTTGCAGAAGCTCATGAGCTTTATCATGCAATATTATATGGTATTACAGAAACTCAACAGAGTCAGACTTGTGTTGGTCTCAACAAATGTTATATTTAATTAAAAATAAAGGAATGTAGAAGAGTCCTTGTTACTAAAGGACTTGAGAGGACCAGCTTGTTAACAATCTCTCCCTGGTTATAGATAACAACAAATGTCTCTGGAAAAAGTGCCAGAAGACCTGTTGTACACCATTTGATAACAAAGTGCATGTAGAAGACCTTTCTTCCTTAAATCACAAATTGCTATGTAAATTGGCTTGAAGCACAATACACTCCCCTATAAAAAGTTTAACTGAACTTAGAAGGGAATGTGGCCAGTGTATGGAAATGTCCACATATTTTAAAAGTCTGCTCTGTTCTTGACCACAGGAGTAGGTAGTGGCAATGAGTTCCACATGTCCACAGCGCTCAATAAATGTGCTTCCTTTTACCTCTTTTGCTGATCTTCTGTTTAAGTTTTACTGAACGCTTTGCTCTCCTTGTAAAAAGATACCTAGGGTACTATGAGGAAAACTATTCTAGTCTTTTACATCTACCCCCAGAAAGAAATAGTCTGACACCTCCGGTCATTTTTGCAATTCAAGTCTAAAGCCATTTAATACTTGTTCTATTATGTCACATGTGTGTGTTAATAGAAATAGCACATCTAAAACCACACCATTTTTGAAGGTAATTTTAAGTACTGTTTTCCAAAACAATTTTGTACATCAGGAAAATGTTTTTCTCCTTAGTAATCATTGTTACTGTGCAGCTTTCTGGTTGCCATTTTACTCTGGAACATTGCATATTTGTTTTATTATATCTAGACCTTCTGATCTGCTGCTCCAAAATATATGGGTTTGTTTCGATATTTTCTTTTTTGAAATCTCAGGTTTTGACTGCAGTGAACAATTGTAAAACTTCAGTGTCATTTGTGGTTTAGAGTAATGGAAAGAACACAAACTAAATTGCCTTTATTCCATGCAAATTCAGTAAACCAAGTAGTTTCTGTGTATCTACCAATAAATAGACTTTCTCATTATTTTTTAGCATGCAACCCAAATTACTTTTCAGTCTTGCCCTTAGCTCTCCAAATTACCACCTTGAATTTAACTGCCCATACTTGACATATTCCTGTTGTCTTTACTGTGATGGATTCATAGTTTTCTGAAAGATGTGAGTTTCACAATAACCTCAGGAACTTCACTGTTTAGAGAGTCATTACTACTCTTAGTAAGTTCACACATGATGCCATTCAGTTGTTATTACTTAAATGAATTTCATGATGAATTTATGGATTACAGTTTCCTGATACTGGCTAATGAATCTATAGATTACAATTTCCCAATATTGACTATATTCAGCTCTTTTCTTTATTCAAAATATCCCAGCTCCCTTGGTATTAGCAGTGGTAGTTTGTGATGTGAATACTTCTACCTATACCATGATATTGAACATAATTACACTAGAGGCTCAACTATAAATATTTTTGAATGAATTCCTTTACCATTTGATAGATCAAGGTAGAAAACAGACCCGTCACTTCTGTGTGCCAAGAAGCATAAATGTCTCAAGTATCAAGAAGTGTTCATAGAAATCTTGTCAAGGTGTAAAATTTCTGAGTAATCAAATGCATCCACCATTATCCTTTAATTAGATTAGTTGACTCTCTTATCTCCTTCAATACTGCTCACTCATTAGCCTTTTCCTGGCCAACATGTCTGCATATGAACCATTTGCACCCCTGCATATTTAAGGCTTGCGATTTCTGCACATATACATATGTAGAGAAGAAATAATTTTAAAGATTTCATTCTGACATAAAATTATCCCAGAAAGATGTCACAATCCACAAGATCTAACATTATTTACTGTTTCCAGCTGGTGATATCTTCTTTCAACAGTGCCTGGTTCCATAAAATTTAAAATAAACATAATGTATGTTTGAAATCATGCAGCTCAGAGCACCAACAATAAAGTGTGCAAAATCTTTTTTGGGATGTGTGGTCACTGTTAGCCAGTCAAGCACAAAGACTTGCTTTGGTGTCATAAGGTGTCAAAACCTGACTGTTTTATTTGCAGCACACATATTGTGCATTGTAAGAACTATTAAGATGGGAGAACATTTACATGCAGATATTGGCAGGAGGAATTTCCTCTTCAAAATTACAGAATATTTTAAAAATATTTTTTCCTTATGTGGAGGTACCAACAGATTGTAGATGCAAGCATAACTTTTGAGTTTTTTTCTGAGGAAAGAAATTTCACAGTTCAAAAGTAGGATATGTTATACGTATAAAATGGAAGCCATAAAGCAAACATATACCAAATTTCTTTGCTAGCAAAAAAGAGTCTAGGTTTACAGTAAATTTACTTTCCTTCATAGCTTGAAAATGGCATTATAAAAAAATCAAGTTAGATGGAGAGGAATAAATTTAATCAGAACACTGTTAGATAAAATAACTTGGATTTAGGAGTCTGCAGCAGCTACTGCCAAAACAAAACTGTTATTTACCGAAGTTAACAGCATCCATTGTTAAAAATTCCAAGGGTAATAAACCAACAAAATTTTGCTAAATTATCTACAGTATTTAACATGGCAAACTATTTTGTTGCAATTAATTTATCTAATGTATTGCTTATAGTTGTATTCCACATAGGAAATTCTAGGACAGATGTATTTCAAACTATGTTCTTACTGCACAAGGAAATTCTAAAAAAAAAATTAAATTATCATGGATATGTCAGCAAGAAGAGGTCATGATGTTAAAGAAAAGTGCTCACTCCCACTGTCATTGTATAACATTATGCATAATATGGGAAGAATGTCATTACAGAAGTCGGAGATTTGCATTGTCTATAATGGGAACATTATTTGCCTTGTCAAATTCAATAAGATTGGGATTTTGACCAAGAACTGCTATTGTAAAGTATTTGTGAAGATCACAGAGCAGAGGAGATTTAATTTGGGCATTATAACTGATAATTGTAAAAATATGAATATATAGAATCAAAGATGCTGAAGTTTCTCTATATATATCCTAGAATTATCACTGTTCAAAAAATTACATTCCAGATCAATTTGATATGTTCCTTGTAGTATATGGAAAAAGAAATAACAAAGCATTTTAGGTGATTTTACAAGTATTAAAAGAGAGAGCTGTGCTAATCAAATCCTTTTATTTGTTCTTTCTTTTGCCTTTATCTTGAACACAGAAATAGAAAACAAATCATAGTAACTATATTTCTCAGAAGTCAGTATCATTTACTTTCAATAGACTCAGTAACACTGTTTAAACCTTGAAAGCTAATAAACATGGATTTGTAGAATTAAAAATATCGAACAATTGGAGCAATAGCAACTCACAAAATTAAATTTTTATAGCCCAAAGTTGAAGATTGTGTTCCACAGTTTAAATATTTCATATCTGACATTTTCAGACTCTACTACAGTGTGAAGTCTGATTTTGATTTTTCAATCCAATATAACTTTTTGAGTTTGGTCTTAAAATCTAGATACTGCTAACTCAGAATAATCTTTATATTAAAAGGATATCCAATGTCTGCCTAATGATGTTTCCTAAATATTTTTTAGTCCACCACATGAAAAAATAAGCTTAGAAAAAATGCAAAGATCCTGAAATGTTGTTCACAGTCTTTTATATGACTGGTATTAAAGGAATCTTGAATTTGAAAATACACTGTCCTATTACAGCATGAAGTCTGCAGAGGTGACTGCCAATAATAAACTAGTATAGTATCTGGATAACAACTCTGCCATACAAGTCAACTGATAATTGAGTTATCTCTTCTACAGCTACAGGGTGCTGGAAGGTTGTTTTCTAATTTTTAATAGAAGTCATGCTTTGCATTCATACTCAAGGTAGGAGTCAGTCTTTACATCTGCAAGCCAAGATACCAGTTTTTTTGTCCAATTACAGCCAATGTACATCGCTGGGGCTATCAAGAGTAGCAATTATGAGGACATCTATGACCAGGAGCAGTTTCTATCAAAATACATCATCCGATTTAGCTGTAGCAGTAATTGCAGAGAAATAAGTTCACATCTGGAACTTGTCATTTGAGTTAATACATTGTTTTTGGTGTTATGGGTAGATTCATCTGCTCTAATTTCATAATTAGACCTGATGATTTCAAAAAAGTCCAGGGCCAAAGCCACAACCGACTCCACACCTTTAAAACCAAGGTGGATGTGCTGTTTTATACCAGTTAATTATTGAGGCTATCATGTGTTGTTTTCATTGATATCAAAAGGACTACTTGTCGAATAAAATGCTGAATAAATGCAGGTTAATAAACCCGTACATGATGGAAATTCACAGTATGTGTTTAAGGAGAAGCAAAGATATTACTGGGTGTCTATATACATTGCATCTAGAATCACAGACTACTAAACCATAAGAATATTAGAACACAAGGACACCGGTCCCATCAGTGAAGATAAAATGAACCCAAGCAGCTGGCACAGCAAACACTTTCATAAGTAGCTGAGAAATGGTGACTCAAAATCCATGACTATTAACTGTAAGACAGCAATACTGCAGGGAACTCTCCTGCACTGGCAGGGGGATAGATAAGTTGACCTAATGGTTCTTTTCCATTTCTAATTTCTCTGATTCTATTAAGTCTTGGTATTTTCAGAAGAATGCAACTGCTTTCCAGGGCCCCTGAGACATGAGGATTTAGGCAATTCCTTCCTGTAAATAACACTGCTTTTCAAAGAGTAAAAATACAGGCTAGAAGGGGACATTAAGCTCAGTTTAATAACTCCTAAACTCTGGCACAGCAGAAATTCCTTTTTTTCCCCTACACTTTTCCTACTGCAGTTTAATTAAGATTGACAAAGAACTAACTCTAAATCAGCAAGGAGATCCTTAGATCCATTTTGTTGTCAAATACACTTTCCCTGCAAATGGCAGAAGTAACACATATCATTTCACAGATAATGTTTTAATATCCTGCATTGAATAAAACTTTTTTTAATCAAGTTGCAATGGTAGCACTAAACTACACAAGGGGCTTGGGGGTTGCAGCTGGCTGCATTACTCTAAATGTTCAAGCTTGACTGACCCATTTCATCAGCACTGTCAGAGCCTTGCACTGATACATGTTGACAACATTTAATCTTAAAAAATTGAAAGAAATGAATTAATATGCAAATTTCATCAGCTTTGTAATAAAAATGTCCTTGAAAAAAAACAGAGAACATGACCCCCAAGGAATAGTGTGAATTATCCCAGCTCAATTCTTTAAGTTAGTCAGAGGTATGTGGGTCCACAAGGAAATCAGTGCAGATTTGACTTGGAAATAATTATGATGAAGAACAAAACACAAGCAGGTTGAATAAATGTAACAACTTGGGAAAAAGTCTTAGTCCTGTTTGTTATTCACTTTGAATTAACAGGATTAGGTTTGGTTTTTGAAAATAAAGGAACACCACCATGTAATTTTAACACCTAAGTAATGTGAAAACAATTTTTTTCTTGCTATCAATTTTAGTAGGTATTAGAAACACCTCTTGGAAAATCAGATTTTTTCAATACACTACAGCTTTGGTACTGAGTAACTTAAGCTGTGATATTAAGTCTGCTGTGTGCAAGTTGGGTAAATACTGTCATTCCTTCAAAAAAGAGGAGATACTTATGCGTACATCAGGAAAAAAAATGGACATTTCCCTGGACATCACTGGGCACCTTGCAAGGTAGAAAATAACCATCTCTTGAAAGAAGTAGTAAAGATTCAGGAGCTCCTTCTCATGAGATAAATGCTTACATTAAAAAAAAAAAAACACAACAGTTTCCATTTTTTGCAATCTAGCATACATATTTTGAAATCACAAAACAGTTCACTGCAACAAGCAACCTTTTTATTTAGATTACCATTATTTGAAGTAGACTTCAATTTTTGAAAGATTTGGTAAACACAAACGAATAGGAAGCAGCTTTTTCTTACTGCTAGTGAATCAAATTCTGAACATCCAACATTTATTTCAGTGAAGTCAAATAAAGTTCTGAGAAATCATCATGGTTCTATTTTAATATTTAAATGCTCACTTTATAATAATTTGCCAGTCAGGCCCTTATTTCATACTTCTAGTGTTAGTCACTGCTAGTTACTATTCCCGCCCCCGTCCACAGCAATCTAAAGTCCAGAGCTGGTACTCTGCTAAGCTTCTCTGGGAGGTAATCACATCATAGTTATTCCACTTTCCTTTTGTTTTGTTTTGTGCGTCAGTTTTTGAACATAAGGTTTGCACAAACTATCTCAGTGCTTGGACTGCTTGGAAAAGAGGTAGTCCAGGTCAACATTTTAACAGCATGTTTTCAAAATCAAAACCTCACTACAAACTAGCAGCTTCACATGAAAAGTAAAAATAACTACTGCAATATCCTCAATCTTTCAGAGCCTTTAAAATAAGCTGTCTGATTTTATAGTTTCATAGGAGACAGACATACTGAAACACAGACTATGATCATCCAAATTAATCTACTCTGTAAGCTTTTGTGGTTTTCTACAGAAGTCTTTTTTAAGTTTCTCCTTTCTCTTCTAATCTACAATCAGTAAAATCCTACTTTTATAGTGCCCTTTGCACTTGTATGCATAAAATGAATAACCTTACAGTTTAATTATGCAGTATCTATCAGTTTTGAAATGATATAAAGTTGCAGATAGAAAAAGAATAAAACCTCTTTAAGAATCCAAAATTAATATATGTCAAACTCAGGCTAAATCTTAATCTTCTTGCAACATGTCTTTAAGATAGATGTTCTTTTATCACCTGGCATATCAAGACCCACTGGAAAAAAAAAAAAAGCATTTGGTTAACATGCTGTGGAACAGCACTCTCTCTTCCACCTGACTTCAGGCTATTCTTGAAAGATCTGAACAGTTGTATAATAATGAAAAATGTGCAATTCTTGTGGGGCATTGCTTGTGCACACATACCTCCGCCCACGCATTCATCATTCCGCAGGTATTGTCAGTGAAAGTTTAATTGCATAAACACTCTGTAACTGTCCTGTCATATTTCTTGTCAGTCTGGATTCCCTCTCCGGGCTCACTATCTCACAAAACTATAATTGAATTGCTACCAAATCACAAGAGGGCCCCAAAAAATAAAATCTTTATGAATAGAATTTGTTTCCTATCAGCAGATTTGACAAATTGTGGCAGAGGAAAGGCCCTAGCGATAATTTCCGAGTTTATTCTAAATCCAGTTATTTGCTGTTTGCTCTTATCTGTTCTTTAGAATTTTAAAGCCCCAGTGAGAAAGAATCCCAAAGAGCTCAACAGCAGTATTTTTCCAGGTCCTAAAGAGGACAGTAGGAAAAAAATACATATGTTAAAATAAGCTGTATTAGCCATGGCTATGGCTAAGTATTGCTTAAACCAAAAAGAATCTGAATTAATTCTGAATTACAGTGAATATCAGCCACTAAAGGTCTTTCGTACCCCCTCACTGTCACTTTATTTATTTATTTAGCTAAAATGACAGCTTCTGCAAAATATCTTGCTTTCAACGTGTAACCTATGTCTACATTACTCATTTTTTCCTGAGTGATGCTTCCATGTACATCAGATCTGCAAGCAGATAATGAAGATAATGACCAAATAAACTTAACACAAAAGTGTGACACATAGTTTGCTAGTGGTACTCTGAAACTGGAAGACAAATTAAAATATAACTTCGGTTAATATTTTCAAAAAATGTCTCTCATTAGGCTAGAAGTTATTCATTTTAAGCTGAAGTTGATATTTCTCTGATATGCATTTTGAATTTATTCTTAGTGAGTTCCAGTGAATAGCTGAAAATTATAACTCCAGCAGAAACCTGAAAACATTGTTCATTCCACTTTAAAATTTTATTAGCAGCAGGTGCATTAGGAACACAGACTAATGAATAACTTTTAGATGGGACAGAACTTCAACTGGATTGACAACTGTCTGATTGTTTATGTTTTTAAAATGTGCTTATCAAAATCACATAGGATTGATGGGTGTTTTTAGATGAAGTTATGTTTCTGCAAGAGACTTAATTTAGGACTAAGGTTAAGGCTGAGGATAAATGAGTGCATTAGATGATTAAAGAACATTTGTCTTGTGGGACACTTAAGTCATTTGTTTATGACACTTTCAAAACAAGCTGTAAAATAATAATAAAAAGCACAGGTTTTAGCCAACATCTCTTAAACATAAACCCTAAACAAAAATTAATTTGGTTTATGCAGAACTAGAAAATCTATCAACTTATTTAAAACATGTTTCTAGGATATATGGTTTAAGTACATTTGATGTCAATATTCAAGATATAATTTTCTCTTTTTTCTGTTTTTTTTTTCTTTTCCTTGTTGAAATATCTCTGATAATGTTTATTCTTGGCTGAAGACGGGTAGTGCTGCAGAGTGGGAGACTAAGATTTCTTACCCCTTTGCAAAGAATCTTATTAAAGAGATTATTTTTCTTGGCTTTTCAAATTTTTGTTTTGGCTTTTTTTAATAGTACTATCATTTTGATGTTCTTGCTAGGAGGAAAACCGTTAATATAAGAAAATAGATGCCTCAGGAGAAATAAAATGATAAACATGAAATTAAAGTCTTGACCTTTTGTGTCACTGATTAAAATTTGATTTAGGTAAGCAGTTGATTATTATTATCATTTGGTGGCCTATTTGAACTGGATTGGGGGACCAACACACTTTCCATGCCAAAAAGTTCATGAAAATGGGTGCTACTTGGCACTACTGCAGATATTCACAGGAAAACACCTGGAGTTTGGGCAGGGCATGGACTGTGAACTGCCTTTGCACCTCTATAGACTGTCACTGGAAGACAAGGCTGAAGAACAGCAATGAAACAGCATGGGAAAGACTACACTGCTGCTGCCCATGCTGTACGTGTTCTGTGGATAAACAAACAATTTCATTCCCTAGGGCTGTCTCCATCTGGCACCCATCATCAGAATGAAATTCACTTAAAACAACAAAAAAAAAAAGAAAAAAGGATTCTCTGTGTTACTGATGATAGCACAACCATATCTTTTCATTCAATGTTCTACAAAACCTTTAAAGGTAATGCACTTTGATAATTTACAGTTAATGAAATAATTAGTCCTAATCACCTATACTGGACTGGATTAGTACTGCGTTATTGCCTGTCACATTATTGCCCATGAAGTGTCTGATCCTGGAAGGAAGCAATCGGCATGGACGCTGGCTGCACAGAAGCATTCCCACAGACAGCTTATGGACCTCTGCAACAGCCTGACTGTAAAAAGCCTTATCTTTTTGACTGGCGTAGATGAGTATCACCATCACCATTACAGGTGGCACTATCGAGCCCCTGGACTACAACCTCACCATGCTAGGTGCTGTACAGACACAGAAGAGACAGCTCTCTGATAGTTGACCTGCTGCTGCTGAAGGGGTGACCTATTCAGACTGGAACCATAAGGATTCAGCAGTAGGCAGACTCAGGGAACAAACAAGGGAATGGATTTTTTAACTGTCCTGCAGCTACGTGAGCAATTTACCCCAACAAAAAAAAATGTAAAATGTAACAAAATCAAAGAGGCACTGTATGTACTTTACCTGATGATAAACAACTAGAGATGATAAAGTGATGACAAATTAGGCAAGTTATTCAGAGTGGTCATATACTATTCCCAGCTGAAAAGCAAGGAGTATCTGAGACAAATTGCCTGGGAAAAGCCCCGAGAGCTGGAAGCTGCAAACCTTTCACACAGAAGCAATATTTTCAGGCTTTTCCCGGTGTGACCATGAGTAAAATTGTTCACTGGAGGTGGACATTCCTTTTGGCCAGTTCTGTCTTTTCTGATCTCTGCCCCCTGCAGAGTTGAATCGATACCAAGTAATATCACCCTTTGCATCTCTGCTGTTTTGTGTATATAAAGAAGATAGAATTGTGTAATTTTGACAAGCACAAGGTTTTAATCTCAGTATGATGAATTAAACATAACTGACTTACAACAAACCAAGAGCTTTAAGCAGCCAAGTCTGAACTGCTAGAAATCTCAGATTATTAGGTATCGGTACTGTTCTACCCTAATATGCAAAAGAAACAGCCTATCTAGATGCAATTAGAAGTATAATATTTGAAAGACAAGTTAATATTATCATAGATTGGAGAAATAAAGGCTGTAATGCAATTTTATGTTCCAGAGGAACACAAAAATATCTTAAAACTATTTGTTTAAATATAGTAACTTCTGGTTTTATGACTCAAAACTTAAAAGGAGGATGTATCAAAAGTTGTAGATTACAAAATAATGTTGTAATCTACATTCTATTTAAAGACACCATCAACAAGTTTGTCAAATGAAAAAAAAGATTCCCTATAGTTAGATATAATGAATAGCTGAATGGTAATTAATTTGGAGAGCTATACAATGATGCACAGGAAAATTTGAAATGAAGAAATCAAAGGAGTTTGGAAATACAAGAAGAGAAGTAGGGACAACAGTAAATGGGATCTGAATTTGTAACACAGGATGGAGAAAAAAAGTCAAGATGATTTAATGCTACATAGGTGAATATGGTGACAGACTGTAATGATTCTTCTGTTTGCTAAGATGCAGCCTTCACCTGAAATTGAGAGACAAAATTGAAATAGCTGAGGGAAGGGCACAAAATAAAAACTGTGGAAGATTTCAGAACAAATAATTTGTGAGTGAAGGCTGAAATGAACATTATGGCTGTGTACAAAAATTAATGGAATGTACTCTATATCCACTAACAAGTAAAATTACTTAAATGAGCAAATAAAATGAAAAAATTGTAGACTGAGTATCACAAGAAAGTGTATGAAATTATCTCCTTTGAGGAGTTGCAAACACCATTATTGCGATTCTTCCAGACTAAGCCGTATGACCAAGAACAATCCCAGGTAAGATGGGATATTCAGGAAAACAAGTTAGTCTTATTTCTCACAACCCTTTGGCTGACACAGGAACACACTCCATTAGTACTGCTACAGACATGTGATCAATGAAGCAAAAATCTTGACCTCAGAGCCCAGATCAAATAGATCTGAAGAAAGCAGTTGGAGAAATCAATAGAGGCAAGTAGAGATTCTTCAGCCTACTTTGCCTTTGTCTCTCTTATTAAGAAAGGAGGGAGTATAGTAGAAGACCCACAATTCCACTTCTCCAGCTGTATTTTTAGTTTCGTCTTGCTTGTTCCCAAGGAACTTACAGGACCACACTGAATACTGATCTGTCCAGATGCCACAGTGATTCTCTGGATGGTCTCCCAATAGTCACAAAAGAGTCAATAGAATTTGTACGTAAAAATCAATTCTGTTTAAGTATGTGTTTATCACAGTACACGGGGATCAAACAAAAGCAAAGGTAGCTTTTTCTCCTATTTATACTGATACAGAATGCCTAATTTTTTAATAGATATAAAAATATAAATACACATGCAATAGCTATTTTCACAACTTACCATGTATGCCTTGTATGTTCATATATACTTATATATGTATATATATACACACACACTTATATACATATACTGTTTCTGGGCAATTGCATGTGTCTATATTCTCTATAATGGACCTATTTTATGACGCAGTTGTAGATACAGATTTTGTATTCAATTCAGCATATAGCTGTTGCAAGTTATCTACTCGATTTATCTTTGTTTACCTCATTTATACATGGGAAGGAACTATATGTTTATTCAATATATGTTCAATAAAAATTCTACATTTTACTTTCATTTATTAATTACTGACTAAAGATGACAGAAGTTCCCCTTGTATAGACTGCCATAAGATGGAAAAATTCAGTTGAAGGAAGAAAACATGCACTTATTGTAAGAACAAATTTCTATTTTAGAACAAAACACTACAAGTTGTGCCTTCAGGATTAACTATGGCAAAGGAATCTAGAAGAACATAAACTCAGAGCCACATTTACCTCTGTGATAAACAGAGGTAGCTGAGACATGATTTTTATCATTAGGAAAAATTTACTCTTCTGCAATACAGTTACACACATCCCAAGTTAACAGACAGAAGAAATGACTATGTTCTTACGAAGAGTCAATCCAGACATTTCAAAATCACCAGTAAATGGTCTCAGACTAAATAAAATTTCCTTTCATCTGAATATTTGTATCAGTGTTGTTGCTGTCACTATGTATCTTTTAAAGCTGACTTGTGGCTGATATGAAAGCAAATTTTAACATTAGCATGTATACAGGTCAGCCTGATATTATCCTACCACATAATGATTCCAAAAATCTCTCCAAGATTAATGGTGATCACATAATTCCAGAAAGTCAGCACTATATATGTAGAAATATATTGGCAATAAAAACCAGTCACTGTTGTGCCTTTCCCCAGTTGGGGATCTCTCACTTTTCTTTGATTTCTAAAGGCTTCAGATCAATAACTGGAGTGACATTATTAACAGCTCCCTCAACACCTTGGCCAGCACTAATATTAAATCCATTATACCTTCTGTTTGACATTTGCAGTACAGCAGAAAGTGCTGTAGATACAGTCAAACTGCCTTGGGAATGGGGTTGGATGAAGGGTTAGTGAGATGGCTTCCCTTGCCTGACTCTAAATTCAGGTCATTGATAGAAAATTTCAGCTATTCAGAAAACTACACTAGGCAGTAAATAATCCACCTGTCAAAGTGGGGAAAAAAATCAGTTTCATGCTGTTTTTGAAATACATTACTAAAGGGTCTTCAAAAACTATTTGACATTCCTTATTGTCATCACATTTACCAAATTTAATAGATATCACAACACACATTACAGTGTTTCTAAATGAATGCTTTACAAGTGAATGATGTTGGAAATAAGTACACAGTTGTTTGGGCTGTAGTTTTAACTTTCACGGTAAGCTTTTAAAGGCATTTCTTGTACATTATAGGCACCATGAAATAATACAGTTAGATCAGCCCAAACAATAATTGTGGGTCAAATTAACTGGCAAAACTCTGGGTGTTTAAACTGACATAGTTTATATCTATGTTTAATTCCTCTGCATGTATTTCATACTCATTTACTGTGGAATTCCCTGGACTGATGTTCTGGCTGAACTACATTCAGGACAGAATGTGACATGGGAAGCTATGTCTAAGATACCTTTAGGTTCCCTATTTGTGAGTATTAACAGCAGCTTATAGCAGCTTGTTACCAGGGCTATTTTAACATGCCTCCCCTCCTGACTGTACCTCTAACACCAGATATGAACCTGAGATGCTCAGGGATGACTGTTCTAGGAACCAGAAAATCATCCAGAAAGAAATTTAAAATTCTACCTTTAGACTACCATTTCTGGTGCACAAGAATGAATAGAAAATATGTAACTGCTGTGGGCTGGTATGCTTTTACCTCAGGTTCAGTCAGCGCTAAGGCTCTCTGGCGCTACAATTCCAGTAGCCTGTTTGCATTTGCTGCAAATGATTCTCCTATCTACATTTACAGTGTCTGCACAACTGAAAGCTGCAGAAAGAAAAAAACTAAGCTCTGCAAATGCAAACAAAACAAGCAGAAGCTTGTGGCACTAGGTGGTTGCCAGAAGAGAGAACAGCAGCTCAGCAGAATGCTCTTTGACCTCAGGGCAGCTTCTGACACAAAGCTTAGGAAAGAACTTTGCTTAATAGGAGAAAATAAGGCAACAGGAACAACAGGTTACATACTGTGTTCTCACCTGCTGTGCCTTCACAAGAAGTGAAGCTCTTGCGACAGCACTTCTGATGAAACCTTGCTGTCATGGGAGGCAGCCATCCCTGTGATGAGACTAACACACAGCAAGGTTTCAGCTTCATTTCCCTTTGGCATAGAATGGGGTTTGCCATCCCTGTTGCTTTTACAGATAGGGGACTCTGACCCAAAAATCTCTGATTCCTGCTGAGATGATATAAAAGGTGTCTGCTTGCTAGGTCTCTGCCATCTTTCTGCCTGAGGTTGCCAAGCATGGTGTGTCTGCTTCTCAGCAGCTGCAATTCACTGTTTAGCTTGACCACTACTGAAACCACCAGATTTCAGCTTGGCTGTGAAAGTGACAACTGACAAGTGATCAAGCTGCCCATGCTCTTCCCTCACCTTTGGTAGTGTTAATCTGTGGCAGAGGTCACAGTGTGTAAGTGGGGTAATAACCTCCTAAGTGACTTTAACAAACTCCAGAAACATAGACCTAATAAAGCATACTTGTCTGAATGTGTGATTAAAGAAGGAAGTAAAACAAAAACTGAGGGGGCTGTCTCTGAGGTTCTGAGACTTATCCTACTCTTCCGGGCTTTATTTCATGTGCACACAATAAACCGTTTCCCCGTTAAAAGGAGCATTACAATATATAAAAAGTGTCTTTTTTAGTCACAGAAAACTCTGAGCAATAATAGCTGCCTCCAACTGATTCTTCTGAATATGTACCCATGTTTAAGGTGAACTTTGCAACAGGGGTGAGATCCATGCTGCTTTAGCACCACTGCTGGCAATACCTGAATCAACAAATCTGAAACTGGCTTGGGTACGCCAACAGGTGCTGTAGCTCAGGAGGTACCTGGCATGTAGGCACATATGAAGATGCAGAAAGAAGCAAAAAACACAGCCTTTGAGCACATGTATTAATTCCAGCCACAAAGTGAACTGTTCATATTTCGTGACTTGAATAGGATTATATAAATGATGAGAAAATACTTAAAAAGAAAGATTTCCATTCCTGTATACTTTTGCTGAGAGCCACTAAGCATGCCAAATAAGTGAATTTGAAATTCTCATGCTTTAACTGAAGGTTGGTGGGGCTTTAAAACTTTAAAAGAAATATAATTTCCCACAGCCTAGCTCTGTTTGAGGGCAACACTGCAAGGAAGTTCAGTGTTCATTGAGGTGTTAATGTAATTTTATGTTTTTAATTTCCTTGGTTTTGAAACCACCCAAAGAAAGAGTTTAATTGCTATTTATGCTATTGTTTGAATACTTCCAATTGGGCTTTTTAAATTCACACTTCACTGAAATGGACAGGGTGGAAAAGGAGTGACTCTCCTCTGCATTTTGCTTGTAGTATTTGACTGGTAACACCATCATTTTCTTGGCCATTTACTTAGCCTTTTCACAGGCTCTTACTATTTTTGTATCATTTCAATAGGAAAAAGATTTTTACAGTGAAAATCTAAAAATCTAGAATTAACAGAATATTACAGAGACTCCAAAATAATTTTCCAGTTCTGCCTGAGACATTTCTTGGGCTTGGTTGGGGTTTTTTTTGGTCTTCTCACTTTTCTTCACAGGATGTACTCTAGGTGACCCTGCTCTGGCAGGGGGGTTGGACTAGATGATCCTTCGAGGTCCCTTCCAACCCTAGAATTCTGTGATTCTGTGATTCTGTGATGTGTTATAAGGAAGTTACAGTCTTCATCACACAAACCCAGCATTAGCCTCTAGGCAGCTGTCCTTCTGTCTGATGTAAATTCATGCATGGGAAATGCAGTTACTA
>VZRW01011525.1:203667-223667 GCA_013398125.1 Aegotheles bennettii | reverse complement strand
CTTATTCCGTCTCAATCTAATCAAATAGACAATATGCATCTCTTTAAACATTTAATTATTTTGCATTTGTCAGTCTACGGCGACCACAATCTGTGGGGCAGTGAGAGTAAAGCACAAGCATGTAGAAATCCCCCAATAAGGAACAAAGGGGAATTTTAAACCAGCTGAAATGCACAGTAATTCTTAAGCGATGGAGAAGGACTACTTCAGGTTTCAGGTATTTGATTTTTAAGCTAGAGACTATTGCTTTTGTAGATTCTCTTAAGTCCTAATGTTATTTGCTGCTGGCACAGATGGTCATGCTTTCAGTATGTGAGCATTTCTAATACAACAGGTTACATCTGGCCAAAGAAAAGGGGTAGGGATAACATTGACACGAGAAGTAAATACTGCTTTTAAACTGGAGGTGAATTTTATCATTCTCCAAACATGTGCAATAAGTAGACTACAGATTAAAGACACTTCCTTCTATATAATGTACTTAGAGACTTCTAAAAGTTTTATTCCTTTTGGTTCACTGTGGTTAATGTTTCTGATTTCTCCTTTCTCTTATTACATCTTGCTTTCACACCTTTTGACTGGCAAACAGATACCCACAGTCATATCCACGGGCAGGGAGCAAGCTGCAAGGCTGCATCTCAACAGCAAATCCCTGCCAATTATGTTAAAACTAATTATAAATTTATTTCCTGTAAAATCATAACCCTAGCTGAAAATAATCCAAACCCCAAATAGAACATGGATTACATTTTAAAATAGACTTTCCCCCAAGGTTAAATTTAGTGTCTTGATTGCATGTTCCCAGAAAATAAATGGTTCAATTACAACAAGTGGTTTTAGTTTGGCTCATCTAAATTGTAAAAGTGAAGCTTACACACCTTTACTAAAATCATCAGTGGAAATGAGATAGTTCAGTTTCAGTACTAAAACATGCTCCACACAGTATTGTGCTTCCAGGAGCTACATCATTCTACAGTAACTATTTCATTCATCTGGTATTGTTACAGAGTGTAAATCAGGATTCATAAATGATCAGTTTGTATCCTTTGGGAGGGAGGGATTACATGTAAATAATCCCTTTAACGTACGCATTGCCTCTAAGCATTTCACACAGCAATAAATTGGTAAACTGAATTTGAGCAATTAAGAAATTAAATGAAACTAATAAAATGTGTATTTTAATATTTCTGGATGGTTATTTGGGGATTAGTGCATATGAAAACAGCAACTCTCCTTCTGTATGAAGGTAAACTGCAGCACTTTGATAAACTCTATGTCTCAGTTTTTCATTACTGTATTTCAATCACAACTCCTCTTTTGAAATACTTCAGCATATCTTTAATTCCACGGTTGTATTATTAACTACGTTAAACCATGAAGTCCAAGTACCCATTTCAAATACAAGTACTCACACATCCCATAGCGAATGGCAACAAGAAAAACTACCTCAGAACATGCTACACATAAAATTACTAACCCTAAATGTTTGAGGCAGGAAAGGCACCATGACAACTGGAGTTTTGCTTCATGCCTCTCCACACCCGCCTGCTCACATCTCCTCAGAAAACAGTCATGGTTCAAGGGCAGACTGGGCAGAAGTGAAATGAGAAAGCACACGTGCAGAAATAAACTGCTCTAATTGCAGAAACAGAGAAAGGTATGGGCTTTATAGGGCAAGACATTTGCTAGACACAGACCTTGGCTATCTTTTCTTCAGGAAACAAGCGACACTGATTTCCGGAGCTGATGGTGAAGCAAAGTAAGGGAAACTCCAGCATGCTATCTAGGACAAGTACTTTCTGAAGAGCAATGGCAAGGTCCATGACCATTGTTTCTGAGCCCCTGGAAATAGAATTTCACTTGCTCAAATTGGAATTTTGCATACATTCTATTAAGGTATTTTACACAAACCACAAACAAGAGGATTTTTTTTTTTTTTTTGAGGCACGTTACTGTTACTCATTCATTCAACAGGATGTTGCAAATAAACCTGTATGTTCTCAGGGTATGGACGGGTTAATGACACCATACTGTAAGCATGAAAGATGAAACAAAAATGCAATATTTTCCTTTCCTGAATATGGGGTTATAAGAAGAACTATGATCTAAATGGTTCCTACTGCCAATCTTGAGCTGAACTCATGATCATTCAAAATGATGCTATGACCTAGCTATACTATGGACTAATACGGCAATAATAACAAAAATCCCCAAGAAAATAATTGCAACCTTGGGTGACAAAAATAGAGAGAAGCCATGAACAACCTAATACCCAGAAGTGCCAGCTTAATAGTGTGTAGTAGTAGTAATAGCATTCATTTCAGCCTGTAGCCTAAAAAGTACTGACTCAAAATGAAATATCAGACTTTGAGAAGACCCTATACAATTGCACAGGTTGGGTCTTGTCATTAGCCAATTTACTCTTCCTTAGATTTACAGCTCTGGGTGTAACAAAATCTTTGGCATGAGGTGCAGATTTAAGACATTTTTTCACCCTTCAAATTAATTTATTATGCACTCATTGAAAGTCAATTCAGTAGCACTCACTGAGTTTTAGGCTTCCTTTTGCTGCTGAGAGAGCAGCCTTTTCAGGGTTTTACAACTCAACAAAACACCAAGCACCTGCTTAACATTAAACGTGTGCCGAAGTTTCCTCAAGGTAAATGGATGCAAATGAATGTTTCATTGCTTTACTTAATACGGGTGATCTCTGCACCTCTGAACTGTTCTGTTGCCTGCTGCCACTTATAACGTACAAAGAGATGTCACTTTTATAGGATATGGATTAGATAATTTTAAACTAATTCCTGCAGAAAGAAAACAGTTCATTGGTAGGACGAAAAAATGCCTGATAATGCCACCTCTGCAAGTTGCTTGGATGGGTGGAAGAAAGTGGGAGCAAAGCCCAAGGTACTCCAGCTGACAGTGCAGCCATGCAGTTTATATCTTACTTGCTATAATAATTTATAAAAACACGGCAAAATGAACAGCACTGAGCAGTTTGTGTTCCTATTACAATGTATAAACTCTCAGTACTTCATGTACAATAATACCTCCATGAAAATCAACCTGTATTACTTCTGCTTCTTTGTACAACACTTTGCATGACTAAGAGCAGCAAGTGACAACACATTCTCCAGTAACTGAGATTGATTATTGGTGCTTCAGCACATCCATAACCATGATGCATGCAGCAATGAAAGATGGAATTATTTTCATACACTGCCCTGATTGGTAGAAAAATCTTTTTCTAACTGAACTGAATATGTGTAGGATGCATGCGATATGCTCTAGAGGAATGAGTATTGTGCTCGCTGTCAAAAGGTCTCTAGCTATACTCCTGCCTTGCGTGGCTCTGAGCAAGACAAGTCATGCACGCTGACTGCATTTGCTACTCTTCAGTCACAGTGGTCACCATTATAAAGAACATAAATTTACCAGCAGCTACCACTCTGTAGTATCTGAGATACTATTGTTTTACTATTAACAGTAGTCAGAATCTGAAAGAAGCATGAGAACTGAGTGTGGTACATGGCAGAAAGCATGGCCATGGTATGTCTGGATTTTGTTTAAGTAACATTGGTTTTACAGCTGGTTAACTGTACTGACTTCAAAAGAATTGCTGCAGATTGTTACTAATGAAGTGACTGTGGAGAGTGAACCTCTATATCCTCTTACAGCATCAGGAAACTGCAGATTCTTTTGCAAAAAAAACGGTGAGCGATTTTTCATTTTCTTTTGAACCGTATTAGGCAGTACTTTTTTTTTTAATGCCATTTCCAAAAATCTCAAAGGACTCAATATTTTAATGAAGTCACTGTTATGCCATAAAATACTTGAAGTTATAAAAATATCTGAGATATTAGCATTTCATATTTGGTACCTTCACAGTTTGGTGGATAATGTAACTATTTTGAAGTTCCACATCCTGCTGGAGAAATGGAAACAAGGATTCAATTGCCTTTTGAAACAGGCACAATCAATAGCCTTTGCTATTCTCCCTGTACTGCGCAATACTGTCTAACTGTGGTATTATTGCAACAACTAAAGTTAGTGCTACAGTAAATCTCATTCGATTACATGGATAAACAGTACTTTGAGGTTGTGGAAATGGACAGTGCACTGTAAACTCCTTAATAATTAAGGAGTGATTAAAGACTGAGTAATCAAATACTTTTTAAAGTGAAATATGGTGACATATCACTCAGCATCAGAAAAAGCAGTAATATACCTATGCCAGATTGATTCTTTCTGTATTAGGATTAATACACCAAACTGTAGATAGTTGAACAATCATTTATATTATCAATTTTCTGTTTATTTCATGTTTCTCTAGATACGAAGCTGCATGTAATCCAACAAGGAACATTAGAGTTGAAGAATGGAATGAAATATGACAATTGCCACACTGTACTACAATTTACAAAATAATATACCATTAAGAAAGTGAAACACAATGCAGTGTGGTAACACAATTAGAATAGGTTTTCTTATGGACTAATGGGTATCATAGCTCCCTCTTCATAACTTTTACATATCACAGGATTCTGCTGAAAATTGAACTGCTTTAGCAGAAACACTGTTCTTTATCCATCTTACTTCAAATTCTAGTTCATGTATCTCAAGGACAGACATAGAAATTGAAAACCCTTCTGAATAAAGTTGTGTATATAGCGGTAGAGACAGGAGAAAGAAAAAACTGCTGCTCAACAGTGAATGGGACAGAATGAAACGTCTTTCAATTACTGTACACACACACACACATATATATACACACACAGAGCAGTGTGTAACTCTAAAAAAATCCATGAAATTACAGCAATTTTCATTAAACTACTGACATAGTGGAGGCACTTTTAATTTAGTCCAACATAGGAATACAGAATGAAATTCAAATTTACCTTTCAGGAAACATTATAAGAGAAGTCTTTGCAGTGTCTCCCCAAAGGCCAGGGTCAACTTTTCAAAAGCTGCCTTTGATTCTGGATGCTCAGACTGAAAGAGCTCTTTTGAAAATTTTGCCATGGATATACAATCCTTAATCCTTTATGTTATGCAGCTATCAACTAGAGATTTTTTCTGTTGGGACAGGGTGAGGTCTTGTAGCCTTCTGCAGCTGACATAAATTGTATCAGGAGCAAGTATATGCAAGGCAGCTAACACTTGCACTGGGTTATTAAACAGACTTCTTTGGACAGCTGTTTCTGCTCAGCTTAGCATCCATTTTTATTTTCTCTCATCTTGTAAAGCAATTTCCCATGTCAGTTCTTTGCAACCCTATATAACCTGAGAATGAAGGAATTAGAGTTTGTGCAAGGCTGCGCCAGGTGGAAGGGGCGCACTTCCAATGTCCTAAGGATCTTGCAGTCTAAACCCTCAATGAGACTATGGTTTTCTGGGAGGAGGCTCCTAAATTTAGTTAGATGCTCTTATAGCTTCTGTCTTTAAGAGTGTATCAGGATGGATTTGATCAAGTACACAGGCGGAAATTGGGGTACTGGCTAAAAGCTCAAATTTCACAACTTCTTTTCTCAAACTACTTTCTAAAATACATCAGCACTTTACAAAACTGAGTAACAGAAAAGATTCTGATGTTCCTTTGGGAAAGAGGAGATGTTTCTCATTCACTTTTCCTTAATCACTGTGGAAAATATTCCCAAAACTCCTACCAGCTTTTTTGTTTAAATGATTATTCTTGTTGCATTTCAAGCCAGCCCATTTTCTTTCTCAAGTCATTCACATGTCTTCTCTACTTCCCACCTCAAATTCTCTCTCTTTCCTTCGGTCTCCTTTTGTGTCTCTAGAAAATTTCATCCCTTTTTCTTGCTACCCAGAATAGGAGATCACTCCAAGTTTGAAAGCCACAAAAGACTTATATGGATGCAGGAAGAGAAAAACATTACGACAGTCAAATATAACAGTTGAAATGACAGAGCAAAAGATAACTGCCAAGATGTTTAGCTTCAGTTTTATGAGAGATGAGGAAGACAGGAAAATAAAAGCAAATAGAAAAGCAAAGCCTGAAACTGCAGAGAAAGGCAGGAGTTATACATGATGTAAAGAGTTAGATATTGTATGCAAATAAATGCCTTCCTCTTAAAAGTGATTAGCCATATTGATCACTTAGAGCATTAGAGCAATACGTTCCACAGTTAGATTGTTAAATGATTCACAAATTTGTTGGTAGAGTGGGACATGCTGACTGTTCTGGCTGTTGTTATAGCTATTTTTGTTCTTTTCCTTCTATGCTACATTAGCCATCTACCCACAGCTCTAGACCCTAAGTGTTGTGTGTTGCATAACTACGTTGGGTTGTATCTTTTCAATCCTCTCAACTGGTTTACATTGATCTTAGCTCTAAAACATTCCCTTCTGCCAGTACTCATACATCTATATGACTAATTGAATGCAGACAGACAATTCAGCACATTGGGGCATCCTCTGGGCATCCTGTATCCTGCCACATTTAGAACAAGCCTCTCATTTGATATTCTACTCTTTCTACTCACAGCATTAATGCTACATCACAAGATTTACATTAAGATCTATTTACCCTGGATTTGGCACTTCATTTTGTCAAGGCATGCTGGTATTATATGAGTTTTCAAACTTGATACCACAGTTACTACAGCATTACCCCATTGTCAGCAATCAGGGAGTCCTTTCCAAACATCCTGGAGCACCCTTTTCTCATCATAATTCTTGTCCTGAGCTACAGTCGCAATGTTTGAAAGTAGAAACCACCTGTTGACTTCTGCTGTAGAGTAAATTTCCTTTCTCTTTCACAAAAATCCTTTATTCTTGAAGGAGTAAATCTAGCTTAGTACTCCATTTGTTTTCCAGCAGCGAAATGAATGACCTTGTTTCAATTACATTTACAGTAAAAAATATAGCATTTACAGTATTTGAGTAAAGTGACTTTGGTGTTTTATTTATGAGTATCGATTTCTACATAAAGACAGCATTTCTGCTCTACTCTTACCTTTTTGGTGAATGAGCAAACACTGCATAAAATACTGCTGGGGATGTAAGAAAGACCTTGCCATACTATTTAGCAACACAGTGCCAACAAGGATGAGAATGGAATATTTCTCTCCGAGGGTTAGTTCTTACAACGACATCTACAGGAGTTTTGTCATCAAAAATCTGCAGACTTTCGATCAGACTTTTTAACAGTAAGCTTTGGAGTTCTAAACTCAGTGTAAGCAGTGAGAAAAAAAATCCTCCAAAACATATTGACATGCAAGGTTGTTACTCCTACTCCTTTGACTTTGCATTTCTTTAAATACTAAAATACTAAAAGAACAGAAACAGCTACAGAGCAACAGCATGTTAGGAGCCCCAACACTAAACCTGAAGGAAACATTCCTAAGGTAGATCTAACATTACACTCCTGTGATTTTCAGCTGCCTGTGAGACGCTAATAAGTACTATATGGGCTATTTTCCCCGTATTGTTGCTATCTGCCCACTAGAAAGAGAGTGGAAATCACTGATCACACTTAATCTAGCTCCCTGAGCTCCATCATCTACACCCATAGCCACACCCACACATTTCCCTCAAACACAAAGAAGACAGACAGATCTGTGGGGATTTTAATTTGATCAGTTTTTCACATTCTAAGAACAATGTTGCACTTAGTACTTTTTCCTTTCCTATGCAGTAGTCCAAATTGCATAGGATCAAAGTTAGATATGGAGCTAAATCAAGTTACCTTTATTTGGGGCAAAAATGCTCAAGAGATAAAGTAGCCAAAAATCCCAAACTGGAAATACATAAATCAAGTAGAGATACAAAAAGTCCAAGGCACATAGATGGCTTTGACTTTAATGGAACAGAATACAGAGTGTCTTTCATATTCAAAGCACTTTGTAGACTAACTGAACTAAATAGTGCTATTATATTAAAATATGGTATTTATTAGGTATTCAGAAATAACTCAAACATTGCTTTTGATAGTGGGTCCTTTTCAAATTGGGACACGTTTCCCAGGGCACTATTTTATTTTATTATTTAATTTTATTTTATTTATTTTATCACTTAATGCTCTGTCAAAATGCCCTGGGAATAAAATGCCTAGACAAAAATGAAATACATGGGCCTCAATTTTGTCTCTTCTAACATTGGCACGGGTTTGAACTGTCTCACTGGTTTACAATGTATTCATGTATGTAATGATAAAGGTTAAGCATTATCCAAGAGTATGTATATCTACTTCTGTTGCAGTGTTTAAGTTCTGAAGCCAATTTAGCCTGATCATCAATGTAAATAAAGAAACAACTAAACCTGTTTGGAGTAAATTTTATCAAATACTCTACAGATTGTGATAGATTGGTTTGGACTGGATAAGAAAAAAGTACATCCATCTGCTGTGCCATCAATTAAAGGAAAGAGATCTGCAAATGTAAGGCAGTTGATTGCTTCCTATTAA
Source organism: Aegotheles bennettii (assembly GCA_013398125.1). Taxonomy (NCBI): domain Eukaryota; kingdom Metazoa; phylum Chordata; class Aves; order Caprimulgiformes; family Aegothelidae; genus Aegotheles; species Aegotheles bennettii. The sequence continues at coordinate 215,236 of VZRW01011525.1, read as the reverse complement.
ATACTCAACTTTTAGAGATTCATTCAATGACCTGGGAGTGTGTATGCTCTCCCAACTCTGACATTCCTACTTGGCAGCCATGTTATTTTATTAGCATAGTGACAGCAAACTGGATGTGTTGCCTTGAATTTCTTCCATTATCCACTGTATTTATTATGAGTTCAGTACCTTACAGAACCATTTAGAGTACTGACTTGACCTAGTAAGAGAAAAGAAAGGAAAGCAAAAAGCAAGAAAGCATTAGTAAATATCTGCAGAAAGTCTTGGGGTGATGAAAATTGCCCAGTTCACACAAAGCTGATGTGAGACACATCACCGATGGTTACAATGCTGCACTAATTTCATCCAGTTCAATTGCTCATTTTCTAATTTCTATCAGCAAATATATGATGAGTCTTAGTAGCTTACCACACCTTTTCACTTACCTTGAAAAATCTACAGAAAATCAAAATTACTACTAAAAAAAATATGAAAAGTTATCAAACGTAAAATTAGATTAAGAGTCAATCAAAATCCAACTGTGAATTTATCATTTCAATGAATTTCAATGAATGGTTTAAAATCTGTTTGAAATCTATTTGAAAATGAATATGTAATAATACAGACATATCTCTTTTTCAAAGCTAGTATTGCCAGATGTATTCTGTGCATTATAATTCATGAACAGGGTAGATGACTATTTGAGAAGTATTAAAATGAGCTGACTTTTCAATACAAGTGGCTTGACAATAAGTTTTTCTATTCTTGGCAATTCAGAAATGTAGACAATTGTGCTAGAAAAATAATACGTATTGTAATATTCATTGTACAGTAGTAGTATAGTAAGTGGCAATTCTGGACATTACAAGAGACACAAGGATTATTTTCTGTGATTGCACAGAGAATACTTGGATTTCTTGTGAAGCTTTTGCATTGAAAATGAGATTCATCAGTCTGAACAGGGCAGGGTTAGAGCCCTTAGCAACATGCTTATTTTGTAGAAGGTCACTCAATAATAACTTCCTCTGCCCTCCAAGCTTATTAAGACTGACTGGCATATATTAATGAAAACACCTGATTCTCCAACCATAAAACCCAGACAAAGACTTTATTTTAATATTAAGGAAGGAACCCTTAATTAGCAGGGTTTCAAAAATGTCAGCTTCTTCTATTAGCTGTTCTGGTCCATCAAAGCCATAATCCCTACTGTCAAATTTCATCACATGATAGACAGTTTGCTGGCTATCTATTTTTTTTTAACTGATCATACTGACTGGAGCTTTTTATTTTGCTATCACATTTAACAAGTTTGCATGCATTTTGTAGTTACATTGCTGATTTTACTCCTTTCTAAGTCTGCCTGTGTCAGCTAAAAGAAGAAAAAATCTGAGGAAACATAAAATATTACATATTGATACACAGACATATAATTAAAGACTTTTGGGGAGAGTTCTCATTCATAATATTGATTCTTTTCTAGGGCATGCAAATGTGATTCTGTGAAAACACGAATAAAAACCACCGTTCACAGATGAATTTCCATTTCAGGCATGTTAAGAGAAAAAAAAAGAACAAATGCTCGAAACATTGTGAAGACCTTTGGAGATGCACATTCTTTAGGATTAACCCACAATACACCTGCATGCTACATAAAATTTGTTCAAGTAGATATTACATGCACTGCCCTTTAAATGGGAGAGATTGTGTCAAATTTTAATGGAATAAACATAATAATTTATAAAGGATTTGCAATCTAACTTCATTCAGCATTTCAATGTTTATTAAACTTTCATATTCATGGAAACCCCAGTCTATTTCTTTTGCTTAAAAAGAGCAATAGAAGATTACTATCTTGTCACAGACTTCTAAGCCTTCCCATCTAAACTCTCTCTAACATTGCCTATGGATTTGATAAAGCTGTATTCCCCAAAACAGCACATGGGTATTTAGGTCAGCTGTGTAGGTTTTCTTTTCTTCAACAAGAAAAATTAAAATTATACAGAATTTGTAGGATGACAACAAAGAAAACAAACTCCCATGTTCTTTTCATGCCTAGTTTTTCTTTAAAATGGTCCTTTAAAAATTTTAGATTTATTAATAATTTACACAACACAGCACATATTATAAATGATACAGTAAAATGAAGGAGTCTTGATGTTGAAGATATAACTGAATCCAGGTAAGAAGAAAGGAATTCCCAGGATTCTGGAAAAAGAAAGAATTTCTGGAATGGAAAAGTATGGATAACATTTGTTTTTTAAAGTAGGAGAGAAGCAGTCTGAAAAAGAAGAGCAAGATATGCTAGAGCTAATGAATGAGACATACAGGCTTCTGCCAAGAACTTGAGGCAGCATGAGAGGCCCCAGAAAGCAAAAAGCAGGAAAAGAAACAGAGGCAATCCGAGGTATTGCCAAGAGAACATAAAGGAATAGCAGAGTTGTCAGAAAACTAAAATTTTAGGGATCCTTATAGGTAGGTAAAAAAGGAATGTAACAGTCACATTTTGCTCAGACCAAAGAAAAAAGCAAGACTGAGGTTGGCTCAGGATGGGATGATTAAAGCAATAAGGTCGTAGATAACCAAATGATTGAGAAATGGATAAAGATGAAAGGACAAATTTTGGATGGTTTCAGAACTAATATGCAATTGGATTTAGGGAGACCCAACTTGTATAGCAGGTATTATGGAAGGCATGGAGATGAAACCATCATAGTGAATCTGGATAATAGGATGACAGTGAATTTTAAGGTGTCAGAGAGAAAGCAAAATGTATTAAAAATATTTTATACATGCACTTTTGCAGTGTTCAGCATTACTGAAGAGCAGACAGGAGGAAGAAAGTCCTGCAGCCTCAGAGATGGATACTGACTGCAAAGAGTCCTCAGTTCTACAGACAAGACAGCTTTAGAGATTGGCAATATTTTTGTACCTGAAAATTTTTAAGTATCTGCATGTTACATCACCTAATACAGGTTAGGAAATAGTAGGCAAAAAGTTCACTTCTGCTTATACTGGGAAAGGAATGTAGAAAGAGGTGACTGAAATACAACTGCAAGGCTCAATAAGAAAGGAAATACTCAGAGAAGCAGGAGGAAAAATCCAAGACTCAAAATTATACAGGCCTTTGGAAATCTTTGGAAGGTATGAGAGGGAAAGGGTGAAAATGGAGTTGAACTCACAGAAACATCAGCAGCACAGAGGGAAATCAAGAGCTAATAAAGGAGATTTGGAGGGAGCAATTGGGGATATGACCACTGAAAAACAGAACAGCAAAAAAAAAAGGAAGAAAGCAGAGCTTCTGGGGTAAGTGATAAATATAATACAGACAATAAATTCAATAAAACAAGAATAGAAAAAATTTAGCTGTCCATTAATTGACTTGCTAGCTATACTTTGGCTATGTAACTCAGTCAACATTTAGTGAAAATAAATATCCTTCCTACCTCAGGAAAATAATCCCAGTTCTTCACACTGTGGAATTCTTCCCACTGCTAATAATTGCATAAACCTATATGTGTTAATCCAGGATCCTTGTACCACTGTCTTTCTAGAGGTAAAAAACAAAACAAAACAAAACAATCTGATCGTATACATCTTAACTAACTAGGCAAAACATTATAATGGGTTGTATTTATTTTATCTGCTTAATCTTACTTTGATGCTTCCTGAGGGCCTATGTCTAGTCCAAGTGACAAGTACGTTTCTTAGCTGAATTTACACCTAGCCACTTGATCCTTTTTAATAGCTTTAAGTGATTGTCAACATTTACTCATATGATTTTTCTGTTATTTAATTCATATAGAAATGAAACTCACTGTTTAGAATACTAGAGTTCTTTGCGTTTTCGATGATGCATCCAAGTAGCGGAGCAACAGTGAATGGCAACAAAATAATAAGGCAAACACATGAAGTCCAATCCTGCCTCAAGCATCAGTCGCAATGCCTGCTAACTAAAAAATGGTAAAATTGGAATAAAATAAAACTATATTACTTTTAGGCTCTGACTAATCTTTGCCTTGTGAGGTATATGACAACTAACATTAGTTTTGAGAACTAAGTTTGTCCTCTAATTACATCCAACTAAAGTAATTTGTACAATTAAAACATCCATGACCGAGTTGGAACCCCACTGTAGGGTAAAATGCATGAAACACAGTCCCTGCCGCAAGCACTTGCAACAAGTAAGCATGTATTACTTAGGCTTATTAATTCTATTTATTAATATAATAAATATTTCCTTTATTTCAATTTTATTTCATCTCCCCACAGGTAATGCATTCCAGTGTCTACCTTACACAACATATCACAGTGAGGGTCTTTTTGTTACTTCTTTGAACAGTCCTGCTATTCTGCCAGCACACAGGCTCTGTCAGGGTTCCTGCATCTATCTTGCACTGCTCCTATTCTGAACATGAGGTCAATTCTGTGTGAGGGAAAAGAAGGAAAAAGGAGCAAGAGAGGATTTTCTGATGGACAGGAATCAGATGTTACGATTTATGCTACGGCTATGACCTGAGAATGTCCAAGAACTGGTACGTATTGCTAGCCATCGCTGTCAAGTCATATAGCACTTAGCACTTACATAAAAGGGGAAGACTCAGAGTACTTAACATACTGATAATCAAGACATTCTCCAACACTTATTTATGGTTCCCTTGGCTGAGAAATATTGTCAGGCCTTGATAGCATTCTGTGTTCACAAAGAATGAAGCGTGTTTTATGGAAAAAAAATAACATGGATAAATACTTTCTTGCCCATATATGGTTTCACTTTGATTCCTAGTATCAGATCAGAAACACTGACCTGGCTTTAAATGTCTCAAAAGGGTCCTAATAGAACATTGAATTGCTTGTGGGAAGTGGTCAGTGATGGCCTTCGTTTTGCTTGTTCCCCTCTCTTGGCTGCTGTCTGCAGTCAACCCACCACAACTGCCAGAATGCACTTCTCCATTCTATTAATAGGCTAGAATTTTAGCCAAGTAATTATGTCAAGGGACTGGAAGTCTGGGCTTGTAACTTTCTGAATATGAATTGCTGTGTTCACTTGGCACACTTTAGATAATTCTACGATGACTCATTCCCTTCATGTTAAGTGGTTATACTTCTATTTTCTCCCCCCATGTGTGTATTCTGAGGATGAATTAAGTAGTGGTAAGAACACGAGAAATGCCCTATTGAGTCAGACCAGTAGCTCACCTAGCCCAGTGCTCACTCTCCAGCAGTAGCTATTAGGAGTTGCTATTATGCAAAGTGTGTGAGAGTGGCCATGTTCAGCGCTGGTTCCCAATACTCACAGCTGTTGTATTAGGGCTTCACTAAGGGAAAATCACGTCTGACAAATTTGGTGGCCTTCTATGATGGTGTTATAGAGTTGATGAATAAGGGAAGAGCAACTGATATAATTTACCTGGAACTGTGCAAAGCCATTTGATACCGTCCCATATAACATCCTTGTCTCTAAATTAGAGGCATGGACTTGATGGATGGACCCCTCAGTGGATAAAGAATTGGTTGGATGGTCACACTCAAAGAGTTGTGGTCAACAGATCGATGTCCAAGTGGAGATCAGTGAGGAGTGGCATTCCTCGTGTGTTGGTATCGGGACTGGTGCTGTTTAACATCTTTGTTGGTGACATGGACGGTGGGATTGCGTGCACACTCAGAAAGTTTGCTGATGCCACCAAGCTGTGTGGTGTGGTCAACATGCTGGAGGGAAGGGATGATGTCCAGAGGGACCTTGACAGGCTTGAGAAGTGGCCTTATGCAGGTCACATGAAGCTCAACAAGACCAAGTGCAATGTCCTGCATGTGGGTCGGAGCACTCCCAAGCACAGATACAGACTGGGTGGAGAATGGATTGAGAACAGCCCAGACAAGAAGGACTTGGGGGTGTTGATTGATGAAAAGATCAACATGAGCCAGCAATGTGTGCTTGCAGCCCAGAAAGCCAATGGTATCCTGGACTGCATCAAAAGAATGTCAAGGGAGGTGATTCTCCCCCTCTACTCTACTCACATGAAACCCCACCTGGAGTGCTGTGTCCAGTTCTGGAGACCCCAACATAAGAACGTGGATGTCTTGGAGCGATTCCAGAGAAAGGCCACAAAGATAATCAGATGGCTGGAACACCTCTCCTTTGGGGTTGTTCAGCCTGGAGAAGAGAAGGCTCCAGGGAGATCTTATAGCAGCCTTCCAGTATCTGAAGTAGGGGCCTACAGGAAAGCTGGAGAAGGACTTTTTATTATGGCATGTAGTGATAGGACGAGGGGTAACAGGTTCAAACTGAAAGAGGGTAGATTTAGACTGAATATTAGGAAGAAATTCTTTCCTATGAGGTGAGACACTGGCACAGGTTGTCCAGAGAAGTTGTTCAAGGCCAGGTTGGAAGGGGCTTTGAGCAACCTCGTCTAGTGGGAGGTGTCCCTGCCAATGACAGGGGGGTTGGTACCAGATGATCTTTGAGATCCCTTCCAACCCAAACCACTCTATGATTCTATGATTCTAGACATGTTACAGAGTACATCCCCATCTATTTCCTTTATTGTTTGTTTAGGAGTCTGTTGTTTATGAACCTATCTAATCCATTTTTGCACAAGTGGACACGTATCAATCCCAGAAAAATACTTTATTTTATCTATTTTTAATTGATTGCCTCATATATTCAATGAGTGCTTTCCAATTCTAGTACTGCAGGATATTGTAAGAGGCTTGCCTCAAATCAGTACTCTTTTCATTTTGTAAACTATGATCATAATGCCTCATTAGTTTTTTCCTTTCCAAACTGAGAAGTCCCAGCCTTTTTCTTATTTCCTTGTAATGCAGCTCCTTGATCATTGTAGTTACCCTTCTCTGTACTATAACCCCACAATACTCCTGAAGGGAACAGAACTTGTCATAGTACTCAAGGCATGAGAACACCCAGGTTTTGTGAAAAAGCAGAATGATACCCTCTGTCTTGGCCTCAGTATCTCTTCTCATGATGCTGAACATCAGTTAGCTGAATGCCAATTGATGATTTCAGAGAACTCTCCATAGTGGCTCTAATATCTTTTTCCTGAACTGGAACTACTGCTTTAGTTGAACATATTTATAGTGCTCTCTGCATGGTCAGTGTCCACAGAGCTATTCATAGAGCTGCCTCTGATACAGATGGCAGGAACAAGAACAGAATGGCATTACAAATAGCCTCTGTCATACTTTCGGTGTGACAGTGTCTTAAACCTCAGATGTTCTGTAGCCATGCTTTTAACATCTGCTTGGAAAACTCTATGGCGTTGCCTTGCTGCTGGAATCCAGATGGTGTATCACAACTTACTAACATGGCAACTTGTATTCTTGACTGGCCGCTATTCAGCATAATGTTAGGATAATCATATTGGGTGTATAATATGCATGTTTTATATCAGATACAGCCATAATGGTGTATTTACGGACTAACGGTCCCTGGATACTGGAAGGGACAGGGATGCCTATTTGAGGAACAGAAGGGAAAAGAAGGTAAAAGACAGAAGGATAGCATAAAGATGCAGGCAAATTAATATAACTGAAAGTTTTAGTTGCTACAAATTAGGGTGAGCAATTCTGGTTTGCCTTCTCTTGAGTAATCCACTTTTGTGGGTTTGGAATGGTCAGTTTTTCACTGACAGGCAAGAAAATTCGAAACTCTTCAGTTGGGAAAGAGCACTGTAATTACTGACTGGAAAGTCTGCCTGCTGGCAAGGTAAGCTATTATTTTTGTATATAGTGTGAACAATTAATATCAGTGTATTTGGACAAATTTATTCTCAAATAAAGCTGGGCCCTTTCATTGCCAAAAAGAGTGAGATATCAAGCCATCAGGACTTAAATCGTGGGAAAGGATGGAAAATGAATAGGCAAGAAATAAAAGGAAAAATATACTGCTTTAAAGAAATGGTAAATCATTGAATTCAAGAGATAGAGAATTAGGTTCAATGATCATTCAGTATGACACTTTGTTCCTTGATATTTTTATTACAGTAGGAAAGACACTAAATGAGTTCTTGATGCAAATATCTAATTAGCCTTTTGTAGTCTGAAAATTGCCCATAAACCATATTTTCCTATGTGTACAGTCTCTGCTTAAAGTGTAATACAATTCTTACATTTCAGACTTTATAGGAGTTTAGATGTAAAGTTCTATTGACTGTAGCACATGGTATGAAGCCCAAAATATTGAATATATTGCTAAGGATATACAAATCTTCAATTTCCCTTTTCAAAGTTGTTTTACACTTTTACACTTCTCTGCAAAAGGCTCTTCACTAAATTGTAAAACTCTCCTGTAAGTATATTTACATACTGAACTTGTAAGAACTCAGTTTTCAAAAGAAAGTAGAAGCTCGGTGGCAGAAGCTGTACAGGACACATGTAGCCATATCTATGATTTAATTATCTTTCTACACATAAGGCTCCCTCAATGGATTTTTTTGAGCATTTGGAAGCATATATACAGACATACACAGAGTCTGCTCTGGAGATCAATTTGTGAATGAAAGAATCTTCATCTGCATTGTTATCAATTAAATTGCTATCAGTACTGCAGTCGCCTCTGGCAGGGTTCCAGGCTCCAGAGAGGTTGGATTGACTTGCAGTCCTAGAAATAAGGGTCAAACTAAGTCTCACCTTTGCAGTACTGATAGAAGCCCTATATAAATCACTCACTATATAAATATTTATTTATCAACAGTTGGCTAGTCAACAGCATGGTGTGGTCTGCACATATTTCATAAAGCAGATGGTTTACATTTTCTGAACTCAAGGCAAAAGTCAACACTATGTGACACTCACTATTTAACAGGCTTTTTGACTACTGATAAGCCATAATTGTCAAAGCTTCTGCAAAACAAATGGGTCAGCTCCCAGATACTTGGAGGATTGTTCTTACGTTCTTATACTCACCTAACAAAAAATGAACTTCTAAAATGAACTGCACAACAGCTCACCACACTGACATATTGTCATCTATCCCAAATTCAAGAGTACTTTGTTAGCATTATGTTATCTGTGCCAGCTTCACAAAACTATTACAGTTTCACTTTTTCTTTGCCTGTAATGGTTCCCCATCATCCTTATAAGTGGACAGCCATTTCATTTCTCTCTGTATAGATAGAGCTGTGAAGGCAAATTAGATTTCAACACTTATGTAACAGAGATTAATTGATTGATTAGATTATTAATTAAAGTTTCCATTAAATTCTCTTTTTAAAAAGCACAGGATTGTGGATCCCCAGGGTTTTTTCTAACCCTTGAAATCATAAACAAGAGAATGCATAACTAAACGTTGTATCTTATCTTGTGAAGAATAATTAAGCCAGTGGATGCAGTGCTATGAAGGAAAACAATTTTCCCTTCCAAAATATTCTTTTTAATTTTTTTCTACAAGCCCTAGGAAAGAGAAAGCAATTTTTGTGTTGCCCCACTGCAATAGATGAACGGCCACCAAAAATAGCTTGTTTTAAACATATACGTACACGTATGTGTGCCTGTTCGTGTGCATGCATGAATCTCTGTTTGGGGTTTGTATGCTATACATTTTTAAGAAAAGAAAAAGAAGTGAAAACATGACTTAGGTTGCTTTAGATTTAAACTGATGTGATCTACCTAGAACTTTCAGCCACATAATGTTTCAGAAATCTGTGGAAAAATAAAAACAGCAAGTGGCCTTTTAGGTAACCCATAATTAAAAGCAATTTTGAGCTGTCTTTTCAGGGAAGCTACCCAGGGGAAGTATTTGCTACCTGTTTGACCTTCACGATTGTGAGTCCTTGGCAGTGTCAGCGACCCTCTGAACTGAATTCAAAACTAATCTCTAACAGAAAAAGAGAAACAGGATTCATGCAAATCATATTAATTCCAACATTTCCCCAGTGAGCTGGGTATAAACTACAGCCTAATTAAATATTTTTTAACGATGTGAGTAATTTTTGCCAAGGGGCGGATTCAGGGGAAAATTTAATATGAGATCACAAAAGCTGTTCCCAGCGTTGATTCTGTAAATTAATGACTATCTGCCTTATGATAAAAACATGCTGCCAAGAATGAAAATGAAGTCAGCAAAGCTTGCTCTATTTGTCTAACAACCAAATATGCAGAATGCAAAACTTTAAAGGATATGGAAAATTTCCATTGTCTGTATGATGTATTCCTGATAAAGATGCATGACACTGACAGCATAAAGCTGCTCTATGTTGTACAAGACTATCAACTCTTAGTTATCACTAATAACTCTTAGTTATCACTAATATAGTGTTAGCTGGTGTTATGAACTTTAGTGAGGCAGCGTCAAGTACCAACATCAAGATCCTGAGAGGTATTTATTTACGTGTTGGTAGGATAATGTGCTGTGACCATTTGATAATCTGTCTATCTCTAAGACATACTGAACAGTGCTCACTGCGACTCAGAGTTGCTCCCAACTATCCATCCATCTTCCCTAACACTTATCACTGTAGTATCTCGGCACCAATCTTAAGTGCTTGTCAGAAAGAAAATCTCATTAAACCAATGTTATTAGTGCTTTCAAATAATAAATGCACAAACATTAAAACTATCAAGAAAAACTGTATAAAGAGACAGGAATTATTGATGCATCAGTCTGGCCAGCTTTTTATCATGATTTGGAAATTAAACAGTAAGCCTTATGTGACCAAGAGGCTGCTTTATAAGGTATAGTATTAGATCAAATATTGAAGATATTCAAATGCAAAATCCTCTGTTTAACCAATAAAAGACTCCTTGCTCTTTGTTCTTCTCATGCTAACCTAACTTGTAAAAGACAGACAGTTAACACCAAGGAGTTACAAAACATTGCCAGACAGGTGACAAGGACTTTGGTAGCACCCTGGTCAAAAGGCCAGCCCATTGTAAGGACTTTGCAGCCCCGTTTATTTAAATTTCTGCCAGTGCTGGCCACTGAGACTGAATTTAAACCTTTTCAATTAGAAGGTCATTCTGTGCTAACTAGCATGCCATTGCCTCATTATAACCATAAAATTAGTGAGAAAAGACTAGCATGAATAATAGGAAGGAGCCAATCTGAAAGGTGAAGAGGTGCTATTTTCTTGTTTCCTCAAAGGTGGGAATAAAGCTTGCTATTTAGAAACAAATATTTTGCTTATAGTGCATGAGTCTCTTAGGAACAAAATACAATTTTTATCTACTTCAGAACAAATAAATTTTCTGTAAATTAACCTTGACAGATGAAGGGACAGTTTATGACTCCTGAACAGTATAACTTAAGGCACAGCCTTATATAATGTGAAATGTATGTGTGAGATTTTCAGTTTCAAAGCACTGCAATAGGGCTTTATATTTCTGACTTTGAGCTTAGTCATATTACCTCTTTTTGTAAACATAATTGCATTATTTAAAGTTGTTTAAATAAAAACAATAACTCTGAATCAGTTAGTGAGAAATATATCTTAGGGCATTAGTTAATTTGCTATTTGAAAGCTGAGAATGTCATTGAGACTTCGTATGCCTGTGGACACCCTGCAAATTGTAAGCCATTGCCGCACAGAAATGTAAACCAAAAAAAATGAGGACTGTTGCAATTCTCCTCAAAATACTG
>VZRW01011525.1:178667-198667 GCA_013398125.1 Aegotheles bennettii | reverse complement strand
AATGAAGACAGGACACAGCAGGAGATCTGAGATGATCTGTTAATGAAACTTCGGTGCTGCCCTCTGTTTTGATGAGTTCCCATGGTGATCAAATAGAATTATAAATAGGCTTTTGTAGTTGTGGTCAATTTTCCATCTATCGACATGATAAAACAAGACATGACACAATCATACACCATAAATCTCTCACTCTTCCCTGCTGCTGGGAATCGATGAATTATTGAACACAAACACTAAAAAAACAAATGAGAAATTTACTTGGGGTAAAAACTTTCTGCAAAACAGTATAGCTGTACAATGAAAGACAAGTCAGTATAAAGATTTCTACCTTTTGTCTTTTTTTTTTTTTTTGCTATCTTTATTTAAATAAACAGGCTCTTAAAATAAATTTGATGTTTTAAAATGCTAACCAATTTTTATGATTTGTAGATAAGGTACCTCTTAACCCCTGATGTTTGATGCTTTCCTCATTTAATTGCAATGTAAATTAAAGCCACATGAAAACCTTGGTTGTAAACATTATAGTAAATTATAATCATGCATGTGAGTGTAATTCAGATAGCAATAACTGAGCAAATACCATGCAGGAAAACGTTCCACACTGTCCATTTTTAATGAAAGAACACACATTTGTGCTTGTGGAGTCCAAATGAAGAACAGTTGGAAGCCTCTAGTATATTTGGTTAGTGTTGCAATGTAGGACAGCAAAATTCAATGGAAGTTTTCCCGCAGTCGCAAGATAATAACAACCTCTGCTCCCACTATCCCCTGTTGGGAGAAAGGTGAACCAGTCCCCTTGATAGCTAGCTGAATTCTGACCTACATCATCAGGGTTGTTGAACTATGGGGATTTAAATTACAGGCAATTTCCCATAGGGACTAATATGAAACTTTTGTGTCAAAGACAATTTTCTAAGAAGAGCAAGTAAGCTTGAACATTTATCCAATAAAAACAAGCACATCAGTGATGGTACTGTCTCATGTAAACTGCCTTCCATATCAGAGACGACTTCTTTTTTTTCAAAATTAATGCATTTCAACAAAATGAAGGAAAATATAAGGATGAATGAAATTACAAAATGTGGGCAGAACTGTCACTATGGAGTTGTGATTGAGCCCAGTTTTAGTTACAATTTCCTTCCCCAGGCAGCTTCATCACTGCATATGCTACTGCATCTAAGAGAGCAGATGCGCTCAGCAGAGCAGTATAATGGTTTATCAGAAAGTGTCTTGAATGGATTAACATCATAGCACATGGCAGGTAATGCATAGCTTCCATCTATTTAAAAGAACAAATAGGTTTGGAAGTGATTGAGAGATTGTGGATACATACACACACATACATAACATACATATGATACTATTGCATCTGTGTACATGTGTATATTGAGATGCGCCCCTCTATTTTTATGCAAGGGACACTATTTTTGTTCTCTAATAGATAAAAATAAACTCTTTTAGTCCCATAGTTTCAAATAAGTAGTTTCAACCTATGGCATAAAAAGTAATTCAGAGTGGAAAAGCTTTTATCACACGTGGATAGACCAGGCAGGAAGGGATGCCTCTCTTCCCTTCGTGCCGCCCTAGTACATAATATGCAGTTCTGCTTATGTAATGTGAGTGGCCACGAAGTCCATCTTCCTCTCCCTGTCCTGAACCATGCTGGTTGAACTCTTTCTTTTTTGTCAGCATAGTAGCGTCCCACATCTAAAGCCTCCACCAAAGGCACAGTGTAATTTGAGCTTAATCAAAGAATTCCAATGCTACCAAGTTGTCCTCTGTACTCTGGTGTGTTGTAAGCAGTCATACCTTAGGTGTACGAGCATTTTAATGTATCTTCACTGGCTTACTACACCTTTCATTTATAAAAGGTGTATTCTTTCGAAAAGAAACAGGATTTTAAAGCATGTTTTGTATGCTAAAGGTAGAGGTAGAAAAAAATTAACTCAATTTAGGCCAAAGCTTCCAAAGCTATTAAAAAAATAATAAAAAAATATTTTGATTGTTTCTTTTTCTCTTAGGAGATATCTATGTAAAAACATTTGCATGTGCATGCAAGGGCATGCACTTTTCTTGAGGTCAGTAGTGGGAAGAGTGAGTCAGTAAGAGGTCTTCTCCATGCGAGTCCGCCAATGAAGCACAGAGGGTAAAACCTCTCTGTCACTTCCCCAGGGATTCTTAGGGAGAGGGAAGCTTCTGCATTCCCTGCCCTATAACTGCAGTTTGAAACTACAAGTGAAGTTTGAAACACATTTCCAGAATGCTCTGCTCCCCCCCCAATTTTTCCTTTTTGAATATATAATCCCTTCTCCTTGCTGAAATCTTCGTTTTACACTAACAATGAGAAAGTCAGTATTTTAGAAGTCAAAGCATATGTAGGTTTTATTAAAATATCAACTTGCATCTCATGTTCAGTGCAAGTATGAGGCTCAGCACAAGAAGCTGCCAGAATAAAATGTAAGTGAAAGATCTGAGATGGCTCATGAACCATAACAGTATAAAATGGAAGGAGAGATTGTACGCACTCACCGTGTTATGTTCTGTCTTGCAGCAGCAGAATGAGAAGAAACAGATGGGTTGGGGAAAAGATGTCAAAGTGTAACAATAAAGATGGCCAATCCTGACTTATGTTTACAGATCAGATGAAGTAATTTAAGGCACTGGACAAGAATAAGTGTCTAATATTTCAGAGATGAGGAAGGCAGAAAATACAGCCCCTTTTCTCAGTTAGGCTAATAAAGCTCCTCCTATGCCAATCCTTGTTTCCATTCTGTATGCCTTTGCTGATTGTATGCTTACAACTGCATGACGTTACAGCCTTTGCTTACAGCCAAAGAAAAGTTTTAGAGTAAGGTTTGAGAGAATAAAATTCAGTCTACTAAGTTATTACTTTTTTTTTTAAAGTTAAAAGTTTTATTAATTTACTGACAAGAGATGACAAGGTTTGATTTTTTTCAGCTCTTGAGTCACTAAAAAATAGCTCTCAATAAATTTGCTTTCATGTTTGACTTCTAGGCAAAGGTCAAACACAGAACTTTCAGTCAAAATATGCTATTTCAAAAACATTATTTAGGATATCTTGACTGATTTACCTAAGAATATTGAGTAAATCTAGAAGGTCTGCCGCGATTTCCATTCTGTCTTGACATAAACACACAGAGAAAAACACAGATACAAGTAAGTCAAAAAAAGATGTAGCCCAAAATCCTGGAGATATATTCTTGTAGGTCTATCCTATAGCGAATACTGTGAGACACATATAAAACACCTTTTCTGTATTTGCTTAAGTAATTTATCTTTGTCTAGGTACCTGACTTTTTTTAGATCAGGTATAACATTGGTTGAACAATGAGAACTAAACCAAGGTTAAATGGTTATTATAGCCTTTTAAAAAAAGTCATATAACTTCAAGAAATTAATCAAATATGGCTTCTTTAGCATAGCCAGAGTGGTGAAAAATAATACCAGAAGTTATTGTATTCCCTGCTAGGGATTTACGACAGTTGTATTACTGTAAAATATATCTGTGTTCATGGCTGTCAGAAGAATCCTAACAAAATCCATACATTTGCCATATCTATTACCACTGTAAAGAATCACTTTGAAATGCCTGATCTTACTGTTATACACGCCTTACTTCCTCACTTGAATCTTGTACAATTCCACTTCTGTGCTGAAATTCGCGTTGGTAAGGAAAACAGTGATATAGCCATTCCTACTTACAAAGTTTTGTTAGAGGTTGGACATGTAGTCACAAATGTTTATGATTCTGGTAGAACAAGTAAAAATCCCATTTAGGTCTAAGAGTAGCTTATCTGTTTGTCAATGCTGACTAACTGAAATGGTGCTGGAGTCAATGTCCCGAATTGCAGCAGGCTAAGGATGCATGAAAAGGTGGGGATGACTAGCTGGAAGAAAAAGGATCTGGTAATATACTAAATTACAGCAGAACCATAGAGTTATTATTGCTAAGTCAAATGCAACATTTCTTAGTACAACAAAAAAGCAACCTCCACCACAGTTTTAGTTAAAACTTCTAGCGAAAAGAGCATCCTCCTTTCCACATTTATGCACCTCTGTACAATAGCACCAAGCACATGAAAGCTAGCTTTACTGCAATGCTATTTACAGGATGGGCACATCTGAATTGTAGTGCAATGGAAAATATCCTCAACAAGAAAACCACCCAGTATAAGACTTAAAACAGTCTTAGTATTCAGGATTTATCCTGAGAAATTATAAACAGTTTCTAAGTCACAATGTTTTTAAGTATCTTTGGATATCTCGCTTCATTTCTCAGTAACTCATTTCCTTATGAACAAGAACAGCATTACTTTCCTTCATACTACTTCTGTTTATTCTATTCAGATGAGAAAATCGTCATAGGAGAAAATCACACAGTTAGAATATGACCATATAGCGCCTGGCGTGAAGACACCCAAGACTATTTGGAGGCTTCAGGTGCCGCTGTAATATAAACAAAAATATTATAATAGAAAATACATTTTGTCATCCAAGGTGGGAGTCAGAGAAGCTTGATTCTATTGTGCCAAATTCTTTTAAGGTACAGTTTCCACTTTTGTGTTATTTGTTCATGTATTTAGTCTTTTACAAAAATTATGACATCACAGTTCTTGTAGTTTGCGTTACAATGGGACAATAGAATTGTAGCTATTCATGAGAGCAAAAGCTAAAAAGAAAATCAACAATCAGAAAAGGAAAGTCATTACTTGTAAGATCCTACAAACAAATTAAGCTTTGCCTAAGATGTATTGATTTTCCGTGGCCTTGTCTATAGAGTAATGTCAAGCATGCCTGACAATCCATAAGGTTCAGAAGGCAAAAACTACTTAAAATTATTCTTATGCTTTCGTCTTAAGAAATAGGCTGGTATCAGACCTAATTCTGATTCTCATCTGCCATGGTGTAAGTCAGAAACAGTTTCCCAACATCAATGGAGTTATGTGTAAGGATTAAAATCAAAACACATTTTACTGTAAATGTGAACAAGATGACCTACACTATTTTACAAATTAAAATTACCTGATTTTTTATCACATCAACTTCTTAATCAAAATAGGCAGTTCCAGGAACAAAATTAAACAATAATAATTGCAATAAATTATGTGTTTAGATAATAAGAATAAGGTTTTTACTTAATGCTTCCTAAAATAATAAAGTATAATACTTACAACCCTAAGCAGACACCTAAACAAGAGAGTTTCAAAAGATACACATGATGATGAAGAAAAAAACAACCTGATAGCAATTACAGCTGTCAAGGATGAAAAGCCATCAAAATAATAACCACAAATTCTGAATATTTTTCTATTAAAAATTCTCATTTTATAATTTTATATTCTTATGTAAAACTTTTTTGTTGTGATTTTCAATGCAAAAAATATTTCAAAGGAACCAATACTTTTACATCAGGTTCCACCTTAATTTACAGATGCTTAATTCAAACCTATAATCAAACCAATTATTTTACCATGAAAAGATCTCTCTGCCTACACTGCAGGCAGAAAAACAAAAGTATGAAAAGAAAAAAGATAGGCAGAAAACTCTTGACTGAAAAAGAGAACACACGAAACAATGTAGCTTATTCTTAAATGTGTTTGGTTTAAACTTTTCTGCAGAACTTGACTAAGTGGCTTCTGTCTACCTCTCCTAATGACACTCCAACTGCAGACAGAAAAATCACCTCTGAATGCTTCTAACTTTTTAGAGTTATTAGTTTTATAATTTTATATGCTTTGAAAATGGATATCTGTATACATAAAATGTAGAGAGCCACGACTCAGATTTTAATTTTCTGTGTGATGAAGTCTACAGCTAAAAGTCTCCACTGAGATTTTGCAGGTGGTGTAGGGTTTTAAGATTTTCACTGCCTCAGCAATATTACGTCATGATTTCTGGTTGGTTTTATTAGTTTGTTCGCGTACATAAATTTGCTTACAGAATTAAGCATTGAACCTATAGATATTGTTTAGGTTTCACATCATAAAACTTGAAATGTAGTCAGGGCTAGTTGTACGTGCTTCCTCCCTCATTGATGGAGAGAGACTAGAGACAACTACTCAAAGGTACTCAAGACAGGAGGAGTGAATTGCCCTCCCTCTTTGACTGTACAGCAATTTAGACTTAGACTTGAACTAGGTGACTATTTTTCAGACAACTGAAGTTGGGAGAATAATTCTCTATCTGCTGTTCAATCAGGGTCCAATATTTCCTGACCCACTAGGCAGAAAACATGAAAGACCTTTCTGCTGAAACTTTTCTTTGTAGGTACATTCCATACTACAGACCATCAGAAAACAATAAATGATTCCTACATACACTTCCATAATTCAGTATCAATTTAAAGCAATAAATGGAAATACCTCACAGTTAAGAACACATTACTTTTGCTTCCTCTGACTGAGATATCAGCTTAGAGAGCACAATAAAATGATTTATAAAACTACTGAAATTTGCAATTTTTGGGTGTATGCGGCAGTTATGCATCTCAGTTGAATAATTACCTGATGCTTTTTTGGGGTGGGAGAAGGGGAGCAGTGGAAGGAAATAAGCAGAATGAAGAAAGTTGATTGAGAATTTGCTTTGGTTTTGTACCTTCAAAATCAAATTCCTGTTGTAGACCTTTACATAACTTGCTACTGCAGTGGCAAAATACAAGAAAGTTTGCAGAACTACATAGTAGTCAGTACAATAATAATAAGTGAATCAACTGAAGACAAACATTAAAAGAGTTATTTGCTAATGGGCACCATGCCAGGGTTACTCATGCAATGCTGCCTGCAGAATTCCTAAGCTGAGTTCAGAAGATACAGATCGATGCATCTCCAAAGAGAGTCTATATCAATCTCCATTTCATTCATTAGCTTCCACTCCAAGCTGGTAGGCTGCTAGTTAACTCTTTAATGTGGGAGAAACTGTCAGTGTAAAGGCCACTGGGACACACACTCTTCTCTGCTGTACTTGACCTGTCGATATTTCTTGCAGCACACTGTTTAAACTGGTACGACTAATGGCAAAATGGAGATCTGTAAGGCTTGGGAGGCTTTTCTAGCTTTACACTGGCTTATCATTCTACGGTAAACATTAGTAAGTGCATCCTGATGAAGTATTTCTATTTGTGTCCTCTTGCATACAAATAAAAGGCCTCAGATGAAATAATTCAAACAACTCCGTCCCTGAAATCAAAGACAGCTTAAATAATAAATTATGTTAATTTGAGAAATTAGCACATTGAGATATCAGGCAAAGGAACTAGAGGCAACTGACACTTGGTTACTAATTAAATTGTACTAATGTCCCAGACAGACAAATGAAATAGCTACAGCTGTAAAGTTAAAACTCAGTTTCACTTTGAAATAGTTTGACTGTAAAATTGTGTAGAAAATCCAGTAGGTCCAGGACACGATTGATGCATAAATCATTTAGAATACTTCTGAAAGTGTAAATATGAGATCTAACATATAAAAGTATAATTACTAAACCAAAGAACAATCTCAAACCACCCAGACTTGTAGGCTTTGCTTATTTTCTTTCTACAAATATTGAATGTACTAATTTCCCTCGCCTTACTGCTGAATAAAATCAATTTTCTCAGTAGAGCTGAACTCTCCTTTGTTTAAGGTTAGATGCAAAGTTGATACGCATTCTTAGATATAATGTTAATGTAAAATCCTTGACTTTTTAGAACTACGTCACTGTGTGAATCAACTGCTGTTACAGATTCATTATTTGATAATCAGTGCTCTCCATACATTAATTGACATGCTTAGAATTAGAGGGAAAAAAAGCTTCACGTTATTTTAAAACTCCAGTCAAATTGTTTGTATACAAATTTTGATAACAACACCTGTTTTTTTCTCTCTTGGCCAATACAATCCATGGAGAATCCCAGCTTTGACAATTTCCCTGCAGAATTGTCAAACATATGTATTTGTATTTCATTACTTGGGTAATAGCTGATTTGCCAAGTTCATTTACTACTAGTTGCTCCTCAAACATCTCAGTGGGATAATTAAGGAATACTAAGAACTGAAACTGTAGTATGTTAGGTGGGGACTAGAGCAATTGCCAAATCCCATGTCTGATTAAACTCCTGTCCAGAATTAAATATTCAATAACTGAAATTCTGTTTTCTTCCCTTACTCTGAGCAACTTATCATCATGGAGACAAAAAAACTCCCTGTTTTGTGCAATAGAGACCAAAAGGCTCACTGCGCCACTCAAACCAATTCTAATCCCTTACAAGCCTACAGAACAGTATTTAAACTGAAAATTGACTGGGTAATGGACTAAGTGGTGGCTTCTGTTCTAATAGTTCAATATGTTGGCATTAAAACAAACAAAAGTGCATTGATGCCTGATGCCTGAACTGGGGAGACTAAACAAGTGGGGATAAGCTTTAGCAGTAGGAAGGCAATTAAAAACCTTTTCTATCTGAGGGTCAGGGCTGGTGACATTGAAATGGATGCCTCCATTAATTCTGCAGGAAATAGGGGTGTGTTCTTGGCCTTGCATTGTTCTCTTTACACTGCACAGGGGCTACAAATGAAAAAACCTTTTTAGTCAGAGATTCCCACACTCAAGCCTCCAGTGGGACTATTCTGGTTCGACTCCATAGCTCAAAATTGGCACGGTTGTCAAGTAGCAACTCATTCCCCCATCACACCAATGTCTGGCACCTCTTCCTTTATTATCTCCTGAGGACACATTCTGGTTTAACATCCACAGGGTAAAAGTCAGGCAAAACTTCCTCCCCTGCATCTCATGCCTCTTCCCTCATGTCATTAGCCACAGAAGAAAATATGGCTTCTATGTTTTAGAATGATGATGTAAGAGGCACAAATCTTCAAATTATTACGGGTATCACAAAAATCACTGCCTAAAATTCAGGCTGTCTAACACTTGCCATTGTCCAATTTCGTGCTCTGGTACATGTAACTCTGCTAAACTCTAATCATTTGGACTGACATTTTCCCTGCCAAGGGGAGTTGCATTTCTAAACTGCCAGAGGAAAGGTGCCATGCCATATGAATTACTCATCTGATGTGATAATGTCTCTATTACATTTTGGAGACCTCATACAAAACTCCACTAAGGGCATTTTTTTTCTTTCTTTCTAGAGATTCATATTAGAGATGATCATAACATTTCTGAAAAAGCAGAATGACTACAAGCCTTGTGACACTAAACAGAAGACAACACCCTTTCAAATACTAAATAAGTGTCCACAGAGAGCATCTAAGTCAATGTCTCACTTATTCTATAATCACATGCATTCATATGCACATCAAATGACAAGCTCATAGAGGTGTTTTGTACACTTGAACTTGAGTATTCAGAACACAAACAGATTTAGAGTTTGGAATTCTTTGGTCCAGTGAAGTTGCTGGTTCCAGTGGATATTGAGCATGGCAGCTGCCAGGTATGAGAACTGTGTGTAGGAAATATAAAGTGGATGGACGACTTAGTGGTTGGGGCTTCAGGGATTACAAAGATAATTGTGGATCAATTCTGCCAAATGATTTGAAGTAACTTAAGCCTGCCATCAGTACTTTAATTGTTTTTACAACAGAACTTGATAGAGCACTTAGTGCAATGAATGATTTGGTAACACCTGGTTGCAATGCCCTGTCCATTACCTGTGTATCATCTCTCTCTTTTTATTAAGCTGATTAGTCTACTGTTCCACTCATTTAAGACCCAAGATTTATGTTAGAAAGAGGTTTTTACAAGTGGCTGCTGAAATAAATATCTCTTAGTTGGGTTAGAATGGTAAACATACAACAAGAGTGGCTTTTCCATCTGGATCTTTCATATTTATGTTTCTAAGCAATAGCATAATTTTAATAAGTACTGTGCTATTCCTTAATGCTGAGCAATGCTAATCTTTGTATACAGCAAAGAAAAATGAACTAAATAAAACTGGAATCCTTTAGCCCTTCACAAGATGTCAAGAATAAACTGGTTCAAATTCAGTAAAAATTCCCTGCTTGGATTGTTTTCTCTGTTTTCTGTGGTCTGTGAAGGAGTACAGCAGCACAGCTACATCTACCCACCTCTGTCTCCCTTCCTGTAAGATAGGACCTATCAAAATCCCACAATGTTTCAAACTGATGAAGAAAAGCACAGTAAGTGTTAATGCATAGTCTCAAAACTCAGAGTGTTGCCTATGGTGAAGAATTGGAGAGATAATTAATCAATGGAAATTCCAAAATGCAATCAATCTCACTGACAACTTCTCCAAAAGCTAGTTCCAGTCTTTAGCTGGAATGCTGCCAGGCAAAAAGACTTGGATACCTCTGGGCTAAGATCGTTGTAACATCTGCTTGCCATGGTACCTTTCAGGTTGGATGAAAGCATCTGTACCCAATGCAGGCCAATATGCAAAATAAATTAATTAGCAAGGATATGCTTTCTTAACTCACTCAACACATAACCTGATGTCTTTTGCTAATATAAACTGCCAGGGCTGCTGTATTAAGAATTATCATTTGATGAGACTTATCAGTGGTTGCTTCTGTAGAACAAAAAAGGAGTAACTGAGACCTGCCCATTGTTGCAAAATGTCTACAGAATTACTTTTCTAATATGCACTCAGAATAGTTTATTTTTTAAAATAAATAGAAGACCCTAGCTGGAGTAAATTGGTCTAGCTCCATTGGTTTCAACACAGCCATGAAAATTCATACTAGCTGAGCAATGAGTTCTATGTTTCCCTGAATGACACTAAAAAGATGGTACACAATAACAGAAGAAAAAGAGGTCTTGAGTATGATATTTGTTGAATTAACCTTCACTGAATAGTTCATAAAATCACTTTCCTTCCTTCCTAAACAAGATCCAAACCCACAAATTAAGTGGAGATGGCATGATCCTAATTGCTAAAGCCAACATTAACCATTTTTTCTCCTGTTTCGCTTTATGATTGGCAGATCTGTTTACAATGGCCACTTAAAACAGAATACACTTTGGGAAGGGTGAAAGCCACTCAATATTTTGGGGGTGGTGCTGGCAGCACACAGAGGACATTGTTGGAGATTAAAAATAAAAACATTCAAAGCATATTTCTTTTTCAGCCATCTTGAGTGAAAAAAGCTGAGATTAGAAGCTCAAGCACTCTTGGAAGAATTTGGAAAACTGGTTAATTCTACCATTCATTTAAATTCCAAATTATTTGCTTCTTTGATGGAGAAGTAACACTGAAAAATCTGTTGATCCTGCTGTTGCAGACTTTGAGTGCTCTCTTGCTTTCTTACTTTAGCTCACAGCTAAAACATCAACTTCATTACCAACTGATTAGATTGGCAGTTGGTCAAATAAAAAACAATTTTATAAAATCCTTGAATTACAGACATACTGGAAAACTTTGCCTGTTGGCAATGCACTGGGCTTTTAAAGACTGTGCTAAGAGTTGCCAGCACTTTTAAAAATTGCCTTCTTAGAGAGTTCAGGGTATCTTTTAAACAGCTTTCTATGACTGCTTCTACATAGTGGTTCTGTCCCTTTGAAATGTCCATTCTACATTCTCATGTATATTTATTTTTCTAAGAAAAATGGTTAAGCAGTATACACACTTTGGCAATGCCAAGGAGACAGCTCACGCTGGAGTAGCAAGTGTGTTGTACATCAAGATTGAACATGTATAAACTGGACCAAAATGATTGGGAGATTAAGTGGAGTTGAATCTGTCTGCTGAGTCTTGGTCCAATACCAGATTAAGTTAGGCTCTCACTGTCTTTAAAGAAAGATACCTACTGATACCTGAATTGGCAGGGCTGAGAAGCAGGCACACAGACAACTGCTTTCATGCCAGTGTTACTCTAGAGGAAAAACCTAATAATGAGAAGCAAAGATAGCTAGGATGAAAGAAAGAAGTTTGAGGAGGAGAAAAGCACAGAATCCAAATATTCAGTCCCTCACCTTGAATTATGCCTACTTAGCCCTCAGTGTGCCCTGATAGCATCTGGATTATTGCAGTGCTGCAGAAAATTTAAGATTTTTTTCTTTGTGTGGAGGAGCAGAACACTGCATTGAATAACATGCCACACACAAGCCTTCAAAATTGCTTTGCAGGTCCACCCATAATCGTGCAGGCAGACAAACCTTTGCTTGAGCCTATCCAAAAGAAGCCATAGGTAAGGGAAATAAAATCAGAAATATGCCAGATGGAGAAAGATTTCAAGAATTCCTTGACCCATGTATGGCAGAAGAAACAGTTGACCTTTCCAGTAAACAACAGTGAGATCTGGAATAAATGGCAAAAAAAGAATTAGTAAGCTATAAAGCCTTACACTGAGTGGATGGTGATTGTTTTAGATTCCATTCTTCAGCCTGTAATGGTTACTTGCTCCTATTCCAGCCACTGTGAAGTATCCCACAAAAAGACATTTAGCCAGTTTCCCAGGCTGCATTTTCTTTGGTTAATGTTTCCTTCAGCTATAACTGTTTTGAAAAATTTCAAGGAAGACAGCAAGGAGAAACAGACTTACTGATATTAGCATGTATTTCTATACAATATTAATTGTTTCACTGAAGAGGTCCAGCTTTATTTCTCTGGAGCAGGAGAGCAGGATTTTGAAAGAGGAGTATGTCTTCATTTCAGAAAAGCATGTTTTGTTTCTTTAAATAAATAAGCGACTGAGCTATAAGATATTGGAAACTGCCATTTGCACATACACCTAAGACTCAGTAAAGGCTCAGCAATAAAATCCTCTTGTATCATCTGATACATCAGTTGTGTGGCACACAAACTTGATCGTGCAGAGAAGTAGCAACTTACAATTTTGAAAAGAGGCACTAGCCTCACTCCATGCAGAAGTTAAAATGCGAGTGAAACAGACTATTGCAAGAAAAAAATATATGGTTGCCTGGGTTCCATGCATGAACAAAGAACAGTTAATATTTGTTCACTCAGTTTTCTATTTGGTTTTACCACATGCGTGACACTGAGGAAGAATATTAAAATGTGTATTCAGAAGGATAGCGAAATGAATGTTGCACTGGCAAACTTAATTCTAAGGCTATCTAACTTTTGAATGCTTGGTTTTGTTGCTTTATTATTCTAATAACGTATGGAGTTACCTAAACTTTGTATTTGAAGAAAGAGTCCTAGACAGATAAGCAGACATTGATTGATACCAGTCCTCAGTAGTTTTCTCGGCAACACTGTTGAGTGACTATTTATTTATTTATTTATTATAATTCATTGCCTGATAGGCCAGCCTGCTTATCAGTCATCCCATGCTCATTTCCCTTAATTAGAGAGATCAAATGCACCACCACAAATTCCCTCCTTGACCATCCACAGCCACCACTCAGCAGTAATGCCTCAACTTAGCAGGAAAAAGAGTGGACTGGCTGATGAGAGGCTCAGATCCTGCAATGGTCTCCTTACAGGTTTACCAACCAAATGCAACAGGAATGAGTGAAGAGATCAAAGACACTGACTGTGGTTGAACAGGACAGGTGTTTGTGGTGATGTTTTCAACAGATGGTGGTTCCTGTGAGAGAAGAAAAGAGACCCAGGTTATATCAGCCAAATGTGATGACTCCTCAACCAGAACCACTGCAACCAGTTACATTTTTCTCCCTGTTGTAAAGCGAAGCACATGCACACACACAGTTTTATTCATTTGCATCTTAAAGAGAAGAAATGTTACCCCTTATGAGAAGAACAGATGCAAAAGAATGAGAGACCTTTACAGCACCACTTCATAACAGCATTCTGCTGTTCTAGAGTTATTTATTTCTGAAGAGGAAAAAAAAATGCGAAGAACTTGGAACACACACAAAAGTACCTTCTCATCAAAGGTTGTCTATTGTTTCATGAATCACATGTGATGGATGAGAATTATGAATTAGAATCTGCATCAAAAGATTTACAACATTCTAAATTAGTTATGACATCTTCTCGTCTGTGAGCATAAACTTTCAACAAAATATCTATATCATCATCACAGAAGCATGGCCAACCCAGTTCTTTCATTTCACTGCAGCACACCCAGACCCTGTCAGAGTGTTTGATGAATTCTTGAAGGAATGGGCTTCAGATCAATTAAAATAAACACCACAAGCTGATTTATCAAATCTTTTCTGAATGCTCTCAGAAAATGTCAAAAATCTGATCCATTGACAGAGAAGAGTCAGAGAATTGTGGCAGCCTATGGGATCACAAGACCTTTTCAAAACCAACATAAATCACTACAGAAAACAAATGGGGCACCATGTGATAAGATTTCTTCTGACAGCTTTGCCTCAACAAGACATATATGAGATAAATGGATACCTTTGTCTGTGCCCAACTGCCAGTTTACAAAGTTCTAACTTGTCAAATTGTAAAATACACCACATCCAAAATAATATACCTTTTTGGATATATACACTAGCATGATTTAAGAAAGCTCTCACTCTATTTCTTTATTGCAATCTTAAAAGAACTTCTGCAGGCAGAGACACTTGAGGAAAGACAGACAGGCAGGCAGACAGGAAGGCTGGTAGACAGATATGTCAAATATTACCTAGTACAGTAGTTGTAGTACTGCAGCCTATCTAAAATAATTAAATCCCTCTTTTAACCTGTTATAAAAAGTATTTAAATTACTGTAAAGTAACTTCAATCAGCAAACTTCTGTGAAGTAGTTCTTTTTCATATAGGTTCTGAACACATTCAAAACTATGAAGTAATATGTAAATATTTCTCAAATATTATTTAGGCTCCTGCAAATGCCTTTGTTAATGAGTTTATGTCAATCAACAAAAATATTCTGATATTAGAAAAAAAATTGATTTGATGCCGAATTAATTTGTGCAGCTACTTATGTTGGTGGCAGGAACTCTATTATCAATGACAATTATAATGATTTATGCCTGATTTTAATTTACTTATGCATTAAAGGAACAAATGGCATCAGTTACAAGTGGTTATGAAGACAGAAGCTTTTGCAAGACCATTTCACAATTTGTTAGGACTTGGTATAGAAAAAACCAAAGGTCGTTTCTATATTTTGGATATAGTCTCTGTTTCCAGCTTTTAAAACACTGGCTTAGCTTTCCTCAATATGTAAGAATACTGTAATTGTTATCATACAGAGCATGAAGAAACACAGAGAATTGGAAAATACAATTGCAGCTAGAGCCCAGCTTTTTAATGTTATCTTTTAAGCATTATTTCTGTGCACTTCTAAAATTGCCTTTATTTTTTGCAGAATAAAGTTTACAAATTAAAATTCTGAAGGAAATTAAATTTTTAAATAAAAATCTTCCTCAGAGATGCATAATGCTTCCTATGTTCAGGATTCATTGTGGGGAGGAAGTTGAATCAAAATCTCTTTAGAACATGTTTGTTGAAATCATAGTACTGATAACATACAGTAGCTATAGGGCTTTGTGATCTTCAAGGTGTCATGAAAGAAAACCAGACTCAGGAGCACTTCTAGGGGCTCTAGCTGGGCCTAACAAAATCAGGAGCAGAGAAGAGAGTTTGAAAAGTTCTGTTAACAAAGGCCAATGCCTCTTCAAACTCCCTATCCAATGAAGTCGTAATCAGATAAAGACAACTGCATAGCCTAGGCCCTTTGAAATTTGATTTCAGACCTTAGCATGACAAAGGGATAATGCTGGCTTGCTGATGAATGACCTCCCTCACAAGGGCTATGTAGCAAAGTCTAGCGCCATGCTTTAACCATTACATTTATTAGAGGCCTTTGACATAACCAGAGAGGCTATTAGTCTACATGAGGTCTCCAGCAGGGACAAATGGAGTTGTAATAAATTGATTTTACTCCTTCCTCTTCAATCTCATGTGAAAGACATGCTTCAGTATCTGTAAGAACTATCTGGAAGAGAAGGAGTAATGTGAAAGCCAATCTATGAACAGGACAACCAATGGAAGTGGGAAAAGGCAAGCAATCTCAGGAACTAGACATGATCACAATTCATGGGCTCACTCTGGTGATGGATACCTCACCTCCACTTATTAAGCTGTGTGCACCTCTTCAACTTCTCGTGGGTCAGCACTGCTCAGAAAGCAGATCAGAAGAATTCTTTTCTTTAACCTTTTTTCTCCAAGACAGAGTGCCTGCAGGGAGAAGTTCAACATCCCACCTACATTACAGTTACACATGTCTGTGTTCTGCAAGTTTTGAGTGCTAAGAAAACCCAACTTTGCTGGCAGCCTTTAAGCTATGAAAGCATCTAGCACACATTTGTGTCACTAAGCATATGGAATGATATACATGCACATGAACAAAAGGTAAAAGAATACCTGTCCTCCCACTTGAGTAGGAATATATTGTTTCTCTTAATTGCTGCATTAGAGTCCCAGTGCTCATGTAAGAAATAGTTTATTATTTTTTAAATAAAATTTCAGTACTAAAAAAATGGGGAATGATGAAAGTTAATTTCTATTCTATGTTGATTAAAATAAAATAGTTTTTAATTATGAAAATCTGTAATCTGGAATTTCCTATAGTTTGTACTTTTAATGAAAATATGCAATGTATTGATATAAGAATAGAATACATATTTGTGTTTGTCAACTGAAACTTGTCTCAATTTCCTCCATCTGCAGAAAAAGTGCCTGGATCACCCTGTGGCCTTCAATTGCTCTTGTACTTCACTAACCACAGAACTACTACTAAAAATAAATACAGAGCTGTAAGTCAGCAAGTGAAGTACATTAATAAAGCTTGAGTACTTGGCCTTATGGCAGACTCCTTAATTTCATCATGTTCACTGTAACAATGGCTTCGAATTCATGTACAGTGTTAAATTACACTACAGGACTTTTAATTCCAAGAACATTCCTAAAATCCTTCTTCAAACTTCTGAGGTGCATGGACTAGTACCTGAATTTTGGAAAAGCTCTTGGCAAATCCCAGTGAAACTTTTTGACAGATTCATCTTCTAGCCTTTGGGAAAGCGAGGGTGCTGCAGGCAAGATATTTGATTAATGCCACAAAAAATAGCGTTGCTAGCACAGCTGGTATGTTGGGAGAAAAATTCATCACTAACTCTAAAACTGCCATGTAATTTTCTCTCAACAGTTCTTTTCCGTACTTGACAGAAGATTTGCACAGGACAAACTAGCTTGACAGAGGACAAGTCAGCCAGCTGTTGAGGTATCTCTAAACATGACAGATCACTATGTTTTAACTCAGATTAATTCACTTATTACAGGTAGACCTAAATCACTGGTCATTGTCAAATCAGTTGTCACAACTTGCAAATCATGTCAGATTTCTCAACAAAAATATTTCATATCTTAAACAATTGTTATAACCTCAGCCTGTCTGCTGACAGGGGAATTCCAGCAGTAAGCACAGGATAATGTAAAGTCTGTTTTCACACAGCCAAGTAAAGCATCGCAAAACAACCAATGCTGCTTCAGAAGTATCTGTGTCGTTTATCTGTATTTAATACGGACAGAAGGACTTCGAAATATTTGAGTGCAGATTCTGGTACCCGGCAAAAATGGAATCCCAACTTTTTTGTCTCTTTTCTGTTGCTTTTAAAACATTAATTGCTGCCTTAGACTCTTACCCATTTTCTGTCACTATACATTCAGCAGTACAATAAATAAACAACAGGACAAATTTTTAAATGTGTCCAGCACCAGCTCGCCAGAATTGCTAGTTTAGAATGAAAAATCACTGTAGAAATGCGATAGCAGAAATGAAGTCCATATTTAGGGCTGTACTTCCAACAGTTCCCTCTAAGCAATTAGATAATAAAATCAGTAATTCAGATACAACCAACAGGCTTTTAAGGCAACAGAGCCTGAAGTATATTTGCAATATCAGAATTATAGATTGGCCCAAATCTGTGCTATTGGATTCAAACCTGCTAGATCATAGTGAAGGTTGGAAATAACCCGAACCTTGCTATTGGAGTACAGAGTTAATCAGAAACTTAATTAGCCCAAAACATACACTGACAAGCCATTTTGCAAATTGAATTCCCTTCCTAGGGTTTTCATAAATTATGCTGATGTTTTCACGGAAATAGAAGGACTGACCTCCAAAAAATTCTTGTCTAAACTCTGAAGGAGAGTGCTGGGCCTCAGAAGCAGCAATGAAAGGTGTCATGTGAGACAAAGACTTTTTTTAAAAGACAAATAAATATATTTTTTCATTATTGCTATTTAAGAGTGGTAAAGGGTGTCTCAGGAGCGTCGATCTTGACAGGTTTGAGGAGTGGACTGATGTGAACCTCATGAAGTTCAACAAGGTCAAGTGCAAGGTCCTGTATGTGGGTCAGGGCAATCCCCAGTATCAGTACAGACTGTGGGATGAATGGATTGTGAGTGGAGAGGGACTTGGGGATACTGGTGGATGAAAAATTGGACATGAGCCAACAATGTCCAGACTAGAAAGCCAACCACATCCTTGACTGCCTAAAAAAACGTACAACAATCAGGTCAAGGACTGTGATTCTGCCCCTCGACTCCATCCTGGTGAGAAACCACCTGGAGTACTGCATCCAGCTCTGGAGTCCCCAGTACAAGAAAGACATGGACCTGTTGGAGCAGATCTAGAGGGCCACAGAAATGATCAGAGGGCTAAAGACAGGCTGAGAGAGTTTGGGTTGTTGAGCCTGGAGAAGAGAAGGCTACAAGGAGCCTTTAATACAGTCTTTCAATATATAAAACAGAAAGTGACTTTTTACCAAGGCCTGTAGGACAGGACAAGGCACAAAGGTTTTAAACTGAAAGAGCATAAATTTAGATAGGATATAAGGAAGATACTTTTTACAATGCTGCTGGTGAGACACTGGAAAATGCCTACTTCACCCCAAGAAGATGCCCCATCACTGGATGTGTTCAAGGTCAGGTTGTACGGGGCTCTGAACAACCTGATCTAGTGAAAGATGACCCTTTCCATGGCAGAGGAGTTGGACTAGATGACCTTTAATGGTCCCTTCCAACCCAAACCATTCTATGGTTCTACGGTTCAAGATGTGATATGTGAGGTTTTCAAGACAAGATCGGATGAAACCTCAAATAACCTGGTGTGATTTTAGCTGACCATACCTTGAGCAGAGACCTCAACCAGACCATACCTTCAATCAGAGACCTCCCTGAGATTGATGGTGCTGGCAGCCAGCTGACGTGGCAGCCCATTTAACTGGCACAATCAATTAATTTTCATAGAATCATAGAATCACTCTGGTTGGAAAAGATCTCCAAGATCATCGAGTCCAACCACCAAGCCAGGACTGCCAAGTCCACCACTAAACCATGTCCCCAAGGGCCACATCCAAACGTTCTTTGAATACCTCCAGGGATGATGACTCCACCACTTCCCTGGGCAGCCTGTGCCAATGCCTGCCCAAAGAACCAAAGAGGAGACATGTTCACGGGCTAAGAGATGCAACAGAAGATTATAGCCTCCAAGAGATTAACTTTTCTAACTACAACACCCTTGACAGTCCTTAACAGAAAAAAGCATTTTTTTGTTTGGAAAATGCATGATCTTGAGTCTATATAACACCTGAAACTGTTCCTTGTCTTTGTGCTAAGAGAATCAAGGTCTTAATGTTACCTCTCATTACAATCTCATTCTTTCAGTGTTGACTAAAGAAAAGAACATTAAAAGTCTAAAAAAGAAAAAAAAAAGGGAAGAAAGAAGACAGAGGAGAATGCTACCTTGATCTTTCGAGGTCCCTTCCAACCTCTAACATTCTGTGATCTTTATTTTACTTCTGAAACTCCATTCTTCTTCCCCTGTGTTTGGGACATAAAAAGACCCAATGGGTGGGACTGTGGAACTCTCAAACTCAGGATGGGCAAGGGAAACTAGCACATGGGTCCAGCGCACAGCCACAAAGATGATTAAGGGAGTGGAACATCTCCCTTATGAGGAGAGGCTGAGGGAGCTGGGTCTCTTTAGCTTGGAGAAGAGGAGACTGAGGGGTGACTTCATGAATGATTATAAATATGTAAAGGGTGAGTGTCAGGAGGATGGAGACAGGCTCTTCTCAGT
>VZRW01011525.1:145014-178543 GCA_013398125.1 Aegotheles bennettii | reverse complement strand
GCAGCAATGAAAGGTGTCATGTGAGACAAAGACTTTTTTTAAAAGACAAATAAATATATTTTTTCATTATTGCTATTTAAGAGTGGTAAAGGGTGTCTCAGGAGCGTCGATCTTGACAGGTTTGAGGAGTGGACTGATGTGAACCTCATGAAGTTCAACAAGGTCAAGTGCAAGGTCCTGTATGTGGGTCAGGGCAATCCCCAGTATCAGTACAGACTGTGGGATGAATGGATTGTGAGTGGAGAGGGACTTGGGGATACTGGTGGATGAAAAATTGGACATGAGCCAACAATGTCCAGACTAGAAAGCCAACCACATCCTTGACTGCCTAAAAAAACGTACAACAATCAGGTCAAGGACTGTGATTCTGCCCCTCGACTCCATCCTGGTGAGAAACCACCTGGAGTACTGCATCCAGCTCTGGAGTCCCCAGTACAAGAAAGACATGGACCTGTTGGAGCAGATCTAGAGGGCCACAGAAATGATCAGAGGGCTAAAGACAGGCTGAGAGAGTTTGGGTTGTTGAGCCTGGAGAAGAGAAGGCTACAAGGAGCCTTTAATACAGTCTTTCAATATATAAAACAGAAAGTGACTTTTTACCAAGGCCTGTAGGACAGGACAAGGCACAAAGGTTTTAAACTGAAAGAGCATAAATTTAGATAGGATATAAGGAAGATACTTTTTACAATGCTGCTGGTGAGACACTGGAAAATGCCTACTTCACCCCAAGAAGATGCCCCATCACTGGATGTGTTCAAGGTCAGGTTGTACGGGGCTCTGAACAACCTGATCTAGTGAAAGATGACCCTTTCCATGGCAGAGGAGTTGGACTAGATGACCTTTAATGGTCCCTTCCAACCCAAACCATTCTATGGTTCTACGGTTCAAGATGTGATATGTGAGGTTTTCAAGACAAGATCGGATGAAACCTCAAATAACCTGGTGTGATTTTAGCTGACCATACCTTGAGCAGAGACCTCAACCAGACCATACCTTCAATCAGAGACCTCCCTGAGATTGATGGTGCTGGCAGCCAGCTGACGTGGCAGCCCATTTAACTGGCACAATCAATTAATTTTCATAGAATCATAGAATCACTCTGGTTGGAAAAGATCTCCAAGATCATCGAGTCCAACCACCAAGCCAGGACTGCCAAGTCCACCACTAAACCATGTCCCCAAGGGCCACATCCAAACGTTCTTTGAATACCTCCAGGGATGATGACTCCACCACTTCCCTGGGCAGCCTGTGCCAATGCCTGCCCAAAGAACCAAAGAGGAGACATGTTCACGGGCTAAGAGATGCAACAGAAGATTATAGCCTCCAAGAGATTAACTTTTCTAACTACAACACCCTTGACAGTCCTTAACAGAAAAAAGCATTTTTTTGTTTGGAAAATGCATGATCTTGAGTCTATATAACACCTGAAACTGTTCCTTGTCTTTGTGCTAAGAGAATCAAGGTCTTAATGTTACCTCTCATTACAATCTCATTCTTTCAGTGTTGACTAAAGAAAAGAACATTAAAAGTCTAAAAAAGAAAAAAAAAAGGGAAGAAAGAAGACAGAGGAGAATGCTACCTTGATCTTTCGAGGTCCCTTCCAACCTCTAACATTCTGTGATCTTTATTTTACTTCTGAAACTCCATTCTTCTTCCCCTGTGTTTGGGACATAAAAAGACCCAATGGGTGGGACTGTGGAACTCTCAAACTCAGGATGGGCAAGGGAAACTAGCACATGGGTCCAGCGCACAGCCACAAAGATGATTAAGGGAGTGGAACATCTCCCTTATGAGGAGAGGCTGAGGGAGCTGGGTCTCTTTAGCTTGGAGAAGAGGAGACTGAGGGGTGACTTCATGAATGATTATAAATATGTAAAGGGTGAGTGTCAGGAGGATGGAGACAGGCTCTTCTCAGTATGTCCAGTGATAGGACAAGGGGGAACTGGTGCAAGTTGGAACACAGGAGGGTCCGGGTGAACATCAGGAAGAATTTTTTCACTGTAAGAGTGACAGAGCACTAGAACAGGCTGCCCGGAGAGGTTGTGGAATCTCCTTCTCTGGAGACATTCAAAAGCTGACTGGATGCGTTCCTGTGTGACCTGCTCTAGGTTGTTCTGCTCTGGCAGGGGAGTTGGACTAGATGATCTTTCGAGGTCCCTTCCAACTCCTAACATTCTGTGATTCTGTGATGTAAATGGCATATGTAACAAATACATTTTAGCCAAGGTATTTGTAGGTATGACATATAAACTTTTTCTACCAATTTAACAGTTGCTTTAATTTCAGTGACATATTTTCCTATATTTTAATTTTGAAGTGCACAAGACAATGAGCAAATGTGCTTTTTTTTTTTTTTTTTTAAGTTAAGGTATTTTTTTAAAACAGACGAACCAAAACCCTCCAAGGAAGAAATCAATTAATTAAAAATTACTTAAGAACATCTGCTTGCAAGCTGATCAAACTAGAAAGGTGAAAACAACGTCTGTTCTAGTGGAGGGAAGAAAGACAACAGTTTAGGGAATGGGGAAGAGGCAAAATGTGGGTAAATGATAAAGAAGCTGCCAGATACCACGTCTTGAGTCATGTTAAAATGCGAACTTAAACACAAAGTTCAGCTCAGTGAAGCAGGAGGACAATTCTCTTCCTTAGATAGAAAAAGATCTTTTTTCATCTGTAGCAGCTGACATCTGACTTGTGTGGATGAGACACTAGCCACTTCAATCCATATAACTTGAGAAATTCATCAAGATCCAGGAACACCGACTTGAATTATCCACATGATCTTGACACACCCTACAGAGAGCTGTAATTTAGTATAGTCAGTGCACAAAAAGTCAAGCAGTTAGTATTTAGCCAAATGAGATGATGTTTGTAGGACTCACGCAGCACCATGGAATGAGCGCCGCAAAGAATAATCACAGGAATGAGTCCTGTTTACATATGATATTGATGAAATTATATGCACTTAATGAGTCAAAACTAATGTTTTAGAAGACAAAATGTCATGGATTTTCAATTAATTTATTCTTTGTTAAAGCTTTTAATGTAGCCATTATTTTCTCAGATATCCTATGAAGCTAAGTGAACTCATTTAAGCGTATTTTGACTTTAAAAAGGAAATATTTTTAGGGTTGGTATTTTTAGACTTCAGTTGGTCAAACCCCTAGGTTTTCTGGAAAGAGTAAATTTAATCACATACATAATTGTTTGGAGGATATTTCCTTATATGAAAACACTATTTTATGTACATATGGGAAGATTAGTAAAACTCCATCTCACTGGCTCATTCTTAACATGAACAGTGTTCTGATAGCAAGGCTTAAAAATACTTTCAAAATGAGAAATGTAATAATGCTGAGCTATTTGACTGCTTCTTAAGCAACGGCATGGGAGGCTTTGTTAACCTCGGCAGCTCGCAGTGTCTTTGTAAAGTGACATATGTCTCCTGTATACACAGGCATCAGATGAGCCTAATTGAAAATAACACAATTCAGCAGCTGACAGCGTATTGTGGCTGAGAGGGGAACGTTTCTCCCTATTTAAACTATTCCCTATTGCATTCTTTACCCCCTCTTTGGGAAAGGCACTACTCAAACTGGTATCTTGCTACATTTTTTGACACAGAACTGCCATTTTTTTCATTTAGTTGTCCTACACTTCCTGTTACTCTAGGAAACAGGAGGTGCTTAAATGATGAAATGGCACCTCCTGGGTGACAATTTTACAACATGTGCACTTGATTTCTGCTGCAAATGCTGTTATCAGTTGAGAAAGAAGCTCTCTCTGCTGAAAGGAAATGTAGGATGATGCTCTCTGTAAGTGGAAAATGGGTGCTTCCCTCCACTGCCCACAAACTTGATGCCTGTGGCTTCTGTCAGAGAAAGATGAATCAAAATAAGGCTTATGAATGACTTTTTAGCTTCCACTTAACATCCTCCATCTCTCATATGTCAGCAGAAAGCTCAGACTTGTCATTGTCACCTGAGGGATGGGGCACTAGCACCCATTTTTAGTAGACCAGTACTTGTGTACAGAGAAATGCTTGTTTATAGTGAGCACAAGTGTGAATTCTCAGCTCACTAGCTCTTTTGTAGTAAGTCCCTAAGGATGCCTAAAGAATGGCATTTATACTGACTAACATGAACATTGGATTGTAAGTATAAAAGTTAGGCATCTCAGCTCCATAGGCTTTAACAGGGGACAGAGAGGGAAGGTGCAGAGACTACAAAGAAGATAGGCTTCTGCTCTTAATCCTGCAACCTAACTTCCTCTCTCCTTGACTATACTGGGATCGTTGCACAATCCTGCTTCATACACCTGAAATTAAATGCCAAAATGAGAAAATGCTGACCCTAAGAAAGGACATACAAAAATATCCACCTAAGGAGGCTGTTCCAAATTAAACAGTTTATCTGACTGTCCCTGGGTGCCCAAGTAGAAACACTATGGAATGAGGATGTTACACTTTGGCAATGGGATATTGCAACCATCATTATTAACTAAGTATGGAGGTATTTCTGAGCTCACTGGTGACATTGATTTCTTTCCATTCCAAAGAGCAGCAACAGAAGTTACCAGAAATCATTATAGCTCTAGAAGATGGTATTTATGGTCAGACAAAGCCACGTGAAAATGTAACTATTAGTAAAGTACATCAAGTGCCGGGTCCTGCACTTGGACCACAACAACCCCAGGCACCAATATAGGCTTGGGGAAGAGTGGCTGGAAAGCTGCTCAGCAGAAAAGGACTTGGGGGTGCTGGCTGACAGCTGCCTGGATATGAGCCAGCAGCATGCCCAGGTGACCAAGAAGGCCAGTGGCATCTTGACCTGCATCAAGAACAGTGTGGCCAGCAGGAACAGGGCAGTGATTGTCCCGCTGTACTCGGCACTGGTGAGGCCACACCTTGAGTGCTGTGTTCAGTTTTTGGCCCCTCACTTCAAAAAAGACATTGAGGTGCTGGAGCGTGTCCAGAGAAGGGCAACAAAGCTGGTGAAGGGACTGGAAAATATGTCTTCTGGGGAACGACTGAGGGAGCTGGGGTTGTACAGTCTGGAGAAGAGGAGGCTCAGGTGGGACCTCATTGCTCTCTACAACTACCTGAAGGGAGGCTGTAGTGAGGCGGGGGTCTGTCTCTTCTGTCATGCCCATAGTGAAAGGATGAGAGAAAACAGCTTTAAATTGCAGCAGGGGAGATTGGACATTAGGAAAAATCTTTTCACTGTAAGGGTGATTAGATATTGGAATAGGTTGCCCAGGGAGGTGGTGGAGTCACTGTCCCTGGAAGTGTTCAAGATGTGTCTGGATGTGGTGCTGGGTGATATGGGTGATGTAGGTAGGTGGCTGGACTGGATGATCTTGAAGGTCTCTTCCAACCTTAATGATTCTGTGATTCTAAGTACTCTAAGCCAGAGTAACTACTGTGTGCCAGTGAATTGGAGACACCTTATTTGCTCAGCTCTTTCTGCAGCTATCTGACTGACATGTTCCATGCAAGGAAGAGCTGTTTATAAACCATCAAAAATAGGACAGGTGGAGGCAAACGGCTGTTGTAAACAACTCTAATTAGGTGACCTTGGAAAAGACCTGACAGGAACATTGGTATAATGTTTAACTATACTCATCTCACTTCAAATTATTTCCTGGTTGACAGACATAGTCAAAAAACAGCCACCAACCTATACATGTTCAGCAGGGCTTCCAAAGTCACTGTTAAAAAGTTGTTATACTTTTATTATTTGATTGAAAGTTGTAAGTATCAACCAATCAAACAAGCCAGACAAAACATCATAGTAAATGTTGTGCTGATCTCAGACCAGAACCAGTGCTAGCATTGCCTGAGCACACGAATCATTAATTCTTCACAGAGGAGAAATGCACTTAGATATTTCCTTCTAACTTTTGAGTTATGCCAGATGTCAGATTTTCGTATTGGAATAGAAAATGGCATAATAATTAGAATTAGTTTGGGTTTTTTTCTATGTCCTGTACTTGTATATTCTCACATAATCATAGTATAGACCAACTACAGAAAAATAACATAAATGTAAGAAAACAGAAACAAAATCACGAAAACAAACAAAAACTAGGTAGAGCCTAGATATAAAACCAAAGATAAATAAATGAAAAAAAAGAGAAAAAGACAATTATGTTAAATTTTGCTGTGCTTTCTATTACTGTCTAAGCAAAGATTGAAAACATCTTGAAACTCTTTGAAGTTGATAAGTATCCCATAGGATGCATATGCTAACATATGGAAGAGAGCTGGAATGGACTCTGATCATAATAGATGCAATTCACTTTTCTAATACTTAAGTACAATCTCTGAGCAATAAACAGTTCTTTTTACTCACTTTTGGGCTAATAGCATAACATCCTCTTTCTGTATGTCAGGCTAATTCCATGGTCCTTGCTGTGATAGTATCTGCATAGTTTGTAAATGGAACAGTTTTGTTATGCGCAGATGGTAATGTCAACCTGAAGCCCACCTTTATAATGAATTGCATTTAATTCACTTTCTTTGCCAAAAGACTGCAAACTCTAGACATGGCCAAAATGACGTATATTTAAGCTTTTGTATATTGAGTAGCACCAACATAAGGTGGAGTTCTTAAATTGCAAGCTATGATGCCTCTTCAGAAAAGTTTGTTAATAATTCTAAAGTGTTTTAAGCTGTAGACTATCATCTGACTGGTAATCTGTTGTCCCTAATTTATGCCACTTTTCATTCTTGAGTAATAGATTCAGTTCTTCTTAGAATTCTTCAATTCTAAACT
The DNA here is from genome assembly GCA_013398125.1 of Aegotheles bennettii. NCBI lineage: Eukaryota > Metazoa > Chordata > Aves > Caprimulgiformes > Aegothelidae > Aegotheles > Aegotheles bennettii. The sequence goes on along the minus strand of VZRW01011525.1, from coordinate 171,767 downwards.
CATGCTGGGGGGGATCCTTGACATCTAAGTTTGATACACCAAAAACCATTACAAATTTTCACTCTATTTTTTTCATTTCCTACAATTTAAACTGTAAGCTCCCAGGAAATGCCTTTGTGTTGCTTTATATTCACCCAACGTTTGGCACAATTGACCTCCTTCTTGGTCAATAATTAGGCAATGACACAATAAACATGATTATGACTATTACCTTGGTTTTGATTAAATATAAGCTTGCAGCTTTCCATATCACTAGTGTTTTAAAATATTTTGTAGGCACTCTGAAATGTTCTCTGAAATTTTAATGGCACTTTTATGTGACTACATGATTATAATATTTAACCCTATAATAAGAAAATGCTTTTATTCTTTTTTAAATCAAGAGATTATGATCAGAATTACTAATGCTGATAATTTAATAACAAAAAACTGTATTCATAAAGTAACTCTCGAAAAGTTGCTATTTCAGTCAGTCTTAGCAGATAAATCAAGGGACTGACTTGGTTCACTTTTCCCCCCCAGTCTCCAGACATTCCAGCAGCAGCTAGTAACATCCTAACAGAAATGCTCTGATGACTTTAACAATTTTAGTTCTGAGACTGAAGAAATATGTCCTTTGTACAACTACTGAATGACCGTCTGCTAGAAAAGTCCTCTTACCTTTATTCTTAACTGTCCTTCACCTCTGTGATAGTTCTTGGCAATTTGCATAATACGAAAATGTATAAATATGTAAAAATGTTTATAATATGCCCTCTGATAAAATAAAACCATTTTAGTATGGATAAGCAAGACAAGAAATAATAATTATAATACTAGATAATAGAAAAACATAATGCAAAAATAACCCAAGATCATTCACTATCTATATTTGAAAGCCACACGAAAAATACACTGCAATCACCCCTAGAATTTTTCCTTTTTCAATAAAACCAATTTTATTCTTCAGAAACTATTAACTTTTCTCTTACCTAGTGCATTTGTAAGCAAAGGAAAAACAAGGAATAGCATCATTTAAGCAGGCAGTGAGAAATCAAAGACCTTCATTGTTGATTTGAAAGTCATAAACACCTTTTTCACACCCAACACCACCTCTGTCTGCTAGATGAAACACTTATTTTTGAGCCCTGGATCTGATTGGCTCAAACCTACTAGCCAACTTCAATATTTTATTCAGTATACAAGGGACTGACTTATCCATAGTGTCTTCAACCAAAGGAGTACATGGTTCTTCCTTAGCCTCTTTGGAACCCATTCTTCCCAACTGAGCCAACCTAAACTATAAATTATTAGGAACTACACTGACTAATTCATTGTTTGGCTTGAGCTTTCCTTCTAGGTCCCCATAAAAAATGATTTCTTTTTTTGCTTATCCCTCATTAAAATGTTTGCTACTGCTCTTCCTCTTTTTTATTTTCACATTTGTTGTTGCTACCTTTGTACTTCTTCATTGCTCTGATTGCATTTAAGGGCCTTCCCAAGAGAAAGAATGGGACAAGACTCATTAATATAGATGTATTTCTTTTCTGTCTTCATTTACTTCACATGTGTCTGTAGGAATATGAAAGTGGATGGAAAAGTTATTTGTTTTTTAAGTTGATCTTTAACTGATGATCCTAAACTGAGCACCTGGTCACTGTACACTGTAAAGGAACAAAGTCTTTAAATTCAAGTCAATAAAGCTTTTATTAGAGAGACAGAAGGAATGGAATAAACATTCTAATGTGATGGTATTTTATTCAGCCATTATTAATCGTCATCAATATTTGGACACCATTAAGCAGTGTTGACTGAATGTGAGATGAGCTAGTCTCAGCTAACTCTTGTATCATATGGAGACTAAATTAGGCTTTTCAATAATCGCTGTTTCTTAATGGCTAACAAAAGGTATTCCTGTATTGCCCCTGTGTCCTTTATGAGTTTCATAAATAACTAATTAACCTCTGTAACAAAAGTCAGCATTAAAACAAGAGGCAGTCTCGCTGTACAAATGATGGGCATCTAAGATCTCCTGAGCAATACAAAGCTTACACTCTTTTTTGCAGTGTTCTCTACAGAAATTAAATGCTTATTGACTCCACATTAATATCCATTTAGTAATCTGCCATTTTTGTTTGTTTTAATATAGCACTCAGTTTTACAGTAGAAAGGAATTATGCAGTTTAGAAGTATGAATATTAAAAAAGGATATAATTAAATCTGTAGCCTGAAACCTCTGTCTAAAGCTATAATGACAAATTTAGTCCATATTTATTATGGTGCACAAGGGACTTTAACTAGATCATTAGTTTATATGCCTTACTCAGTAGCGAAGTTCTAAAACTTCACATTTTGCATATTATTACATTATTCATTTTTCCAACTAGGCAGAAAATATGGCTTCCCAAGAGTACAATACCTAATTCTTCAAAATATACAAAGATAGCAATAAAATGATTAAATTACAACTCTTACATCTGTTCTTCTTGTCTGATTATAAATTAAAATGTTCAAAAACAGAAGAAAACAACACAGGTAACAAATATGTTTAACCTGCATATCTTCTCAGAATTAGAAAATTTACTGAACTCTATCCCCTCAATTACAAGTGCAATTGGCTTATCCCACTTTTCCACAGGTTGTTGTGTCTTTTTTGAGAGGTTATGAAATAGACTGTAATTTGACCATAGATTTAAATATCACTGACTCTGACTGATAACAGGCATTACGGGCTGTGAACTCACCAACACAGTTACTGAGAAAGACTGATCAAAGAACTCAATGAGATTTCTGTCTGTGTGAACACACTGGTTTAAAAAAAACCATAATATGTTACGCCTGTCAGGAGAAAAATATAAAATGCTATTCTAAACCACTACCCATCATTGCAAAATGCTGCTCAGTGTTTTCTTTATCAATTACACATTAACAAATCTTTAATCCAATGATGGAAATGCACCAGTGCAGGTGACACTGACAAATTATCCTTGGCACAGCCTCTGAACTCATAACACATTTCAAAGAAGACTACCTTGAATATAAAATGCATGAACTATTAAACCACAATACCTATGGAGAAATTTAATTTTAGGGAGCATTATTAGGAAAATGATTGTTTATTGAAAAATTTATATTTGAGAACAATAAAAGGTGTTTTAAAATCCATTATTCCACTCACCTGGAACTATGTTTGCTTCCTAAAATCCTGAAATTCATAAAAACAAATACCTGAAGAAATTGTGTAAATTACTGTGGTCATAATGACACTGAATCAGCATTATGCAGCAAGGCATCACTGGATGCCATTGGTGGTTGGTGGATGAATTAGGGGAGCAGAAGTTACAAATGAGTGCCCCTTGAATTCTTTTGAACCAATTGAGTTTTCATCAAATTGAGATACTATACTACTTTCCAGCTTTCATCTGTCTTGAATGGCTGTATTTACTCTAGATGAAGATTACTTTGTATGTTCCCTTGACATATGCCTTCCAGATACATTTTACGACAATAACAAAAACATCTTTATTTTTTCCTTTTCTTCTTTTCTTTTCTTTTCTTTTCTTTTCTTTTCTTTTCTTTTCTTTTCTTTTCTTTTCTTATCATGGCTATTTCAATTGCAAATCGAAATATATGAAATAAAGAACTGCATGAGCTTGAATGATCAAAACTCTTCCAGTTACTGAGCTGAATCCATGTAAGCCAACTTACAAAATGTCCCCTGCAGATTTAACTTGCTGTTTTAAAAAAACAATATTCCAGCTGATGATGTCCACAAAATAAATCTAAAAGATGCTTCCATTAAATTGAGAAAGGGGAATTTAAAAATGGATGAGGAAAGAACTTAGAAGAATTTGAAACCTGTCACGTGGAAGACAGCTTTTTGATAAAATATTCCTGTTTACAAGCCTGCCTTTGATTTATGTACTAATATGTTGAAAATTTACCTCATTCACCCAATCTGCAGGGGGAAAAAAGAGAAAGGGGAAAAAATAAAAGAAACTGGCTTCATTACATTATGTCCCTCGATAAATAAAAACTCGATCTGGCCTCTGTCCACTGCTGTTCTAAATGAGCCCAGTCAGTCTGGCCCCTGTTTTTTCATTTCATTTTCTCAAGCCAAATGACTACCATCTGCTGTCACAAAGCTGTCACACAATCAGTAATGGAAGTTTTCTAAGGAATATAATGGCTGAAGAATGAAAATATGACATTCCAGCTCCTATCTAGCAGAGAGAGAACAGCAACCCATTTGAAAAGAAACAGCAGTAGTCTTCTCCCACTTCTCAGCAAGTGCATTGTAATACAAATCTTTATTTGGACTCAAGACGTTGACAGGTCAATTGAACAGAATAAGTCTAGTTTATGATGCAGTTGTCAGAAGTGGTTAAAGCAGGAGTCTGTTTACTGGCGCCCTGAGATATTCCAACAATTTTTCTTGCAAACCAGCACCTTGAGGTTAATTACTTTACCAATTTGAGTAAATGGCAAGCCATATTCCCATCTGTCTCCATTAGTTCCCCACTATTTCTCAATTTATGATGACTGGGGTCAAGGCTGTGGTACAAAAGAAGAGCTAATAAAGCATGAATGGAGTAATTTTCTGTTTATACAAATGTGGTAGCCATAGCATAAATATGGAAGAGACATTTTAGAAATGCATACTCTTTGCCTTGAAACCTCTGGATGCTAGCTGTATTTAGAGAAGCAAAAAACAAACATTAGCAATGAATTGTTGTTTCCATACTCATACATCTTTAGCAAAACCTGCTATGTCCTGTACTGCCCACTTGAACCCTGGTGCAGGAACGAGAAAAGTTCTGAAAAGCTTACAGCAGTTGATCTCTACTAAGCTTGCTTTTTCACCAAAGGCAAGCTTCCTGGGAAAGAAAAGAGAAAAATCTCTTTATTTTGGTACCAGAATGCAGCATTACTGAAGCTTTTCTGCTTCAAGTAAACATTTCTTTCTATCTATATAGGATTTAGTGCTGGAATCCCTTAAAAGTTATTTAGCAGTGTGACTGATTTAAGAGCATCTCAAGGGACAATACCTATTTTATTTCTGTTTGTTCATTAAAGCACTGTGAAGGTTTACTCTTACATCAAAAAGTGTAGACTTTCTTTTTTTTTCAGTTTTAAATTCAGCCACCTAGTTATTTTCTATTCAAAATACTTAATATCTATAACAAATGCCTCAGATAAATAACTCAAGGGAAATTCTCCAGTGATTTCCACAAACTGTTAATGAATATGTTAGATTGATAAATTCTGCCTAATCTACTTTGTCTAAACAGTGGCAGCCTAAAAATAGATGATAATATTTTGGCCATTTGCCACAAATGGCAGAATTAGTCATTAATTAAACACTACAATAAAATAAATTTTGCAGCAAATGAGGCATAAAGCACATATTTAACCATAAATGATTCAAAATAGAATGAAAGTAATAATGTTTCATTCCTGTTTGTGTAGTGTAAAAATTTTAATCCATGATATATCCATCAGAAGCCACAGAAATCCATTAATGTGAAGCAAATCAATAACTACATATACATATTAATTCCTATAACACAGTCTACAGAACAATGTATTTTCACATTACTGTATTTGTCCCTAGGATCAGATCAACCAGTAAAGATGATGGCAAAACTGTCAAAGAGCAGAATTGATTCTACTTATTACTTAGGAAGTCAGAAGCTAAGATTTGTGCTTGCAATAGTCAACATTAAGAATCAATGTGTCCAGGCTGTTACTAGTACTATATTATCAAAATAATTTGTTGCACTGTTCCTCAGGACTGCAGAAGATTTATCACTTCTTGCTTTGCAAAGAAGCAAACTGAAATGCAGAGGGTTACACAAGTTAACTCAATTGTAAAACAACACTACCTACCAAATGACTTGAGTGCTGAACACTATGCACACTCCAGGGCCAAGCTACTTAGTGCACTATCACTTACTTTAACAATGCGAGAGGACAGTGTAACAATGTTGCTGCTCTGTTGGATGCTTTCTGGGAAGGCACAGAGCATGTAAGGGCTAAAGTGCAATAAATGGCAACTTCTGACTTTATAGAAACAGATCATTACTAATGTTCTACACGTACCTCTAATTAGTAAAGTAACAACAATATAATAATTCTGTCAAAAAATTGCAAATTCTTATGAATTATGCCCAGTCTTGGAAATAGTAGAGAATCTTCTAATACTGCTGATAAGGAAGATAAGTTTCAGTAAGTAACATGTAGAAACACACAAAAATGTCAGTGGCAAAATTATTATGATCAGAAAGAGACTCTAATGGTTTGTGACTTATTCCCCTGTCAATGTACATAAAGTTGAACATGTTATGCTGCAAGAATACTACTGCCCTTTTGTAAACTTTAGTGTTCAAAATGTAATCTGTGGGTACATCAATGAGGGTCAGGAACCTAATGCACACAGAAGAAAAGTATTTTGAACAAGAGATCTTGTTAATATATAAAAAGTTTACAATCATATACAGAACAGCCTTACAGTATATTGTGTCTACACACCAAATTCCAGGCCTAACAATCTCTTTGAGAGGTTCTTTTTCAATGGACAGTATAAAGATGCATGATTTTTAACAAGAGTTTGGCTTTTTTTCTTTCAATAATCGAGCTCTCAAGATCTCTCACTGTTCAGAGAAAGGCAAAATGCAAGGAAAACAACCAAAATTAAATTAACAGAGAAATAAAATAGGAACAAATATATATGTTGTGTATATATATATATGTATTTTTGAAAGCCTATTTATTTGAGGTATACTGTACAATGATTAGACAATGTAGTAGAACTGGTTGCAAGCTTGTATTGCATTCTGAAATGTGTCCTAGAAGTGAGATTGTGCACAAAAGTCTTAGAATATTTAGGATCATTCAGGTAGGATGGAACCATAGTGGGTCCAGCTTCTGGCATTTACCACAAAGGCCTTATCATTTGGGAATATGTGTTTTAATTGATAAATCCGAAGGGAGGAAAAGCGACTTTCCCCATGTCATCTGAAAAGATCTTCTAATTTACCAGTGGAGAAAAAAGTGGGGAAAAATTATCCCCAATTTTGTAGAGTATATTAGTAAATTTCTGATCTTATAACAATTAATATTTAGTGGTATTAATAAAGTACTTCTACTGCAAAACTAATGGCAGCAGTGTAACATCCAAAAGCTCCAATTGTTTTGTCATTACAATTTCTAAAAAAATTAAACAGAAGATGACAGGAATAGTTCCTAAAAAGAACAAAATAAAGAAAAAATCAAGAAGAAAGTGAAAATAATATACTTCTATTCTCCACACAGTTCCACTTTGTCAGTTTTTCTCATTATTTGCATTCTGGCTATATTTTACAAATGTTCTTCTGCTGATAGTATGGATTCTACATACTAATGTTCCTTTGACATTAAGATAAAACTGAACACCTACAGTTGATTGGGAAAGCAGGAAATGGGAAATGTGGTTCATTCTGTACTCACTTGGAGGACATTTTCCTTTCTTATGATGTAACAAAAAGCACAAACGAATACAAAATCTAAACAGATGAACAGTCGTCTTTTCAATCTTTCAATAAAATTCAGATGGACTTATATTTCTATGCAAGTTCTTTTTCAATACAAACTTTTTGTGTTTCTATTGGATATCTTCAACAAGCTTCCAGTATAGAATGATGATGATAACGCTTATTTTTTATTTGCTATACTTTTCTCACACTGGTTCTACCCAATTTGGACCTTGTGATTACAGAGAATTTTTAAACAGCCTCCTCCTGTGTCCACTGAGAACTCAGGTACACATCTATGAGTCAAATGTATATATTATCCATGCCAATTCACACCTTGTAAAAATTCCATATATAGCAGTTGGTGAAATTGCTATTTTTACTCAATGGTCACCGAAACTAGCAGAATTACCTGGATATTTTTTTCTTGTTATTCTGGATTAAGAGTTACTGAATGATGTACATGCATCAATATCAGATGTTCATTACAAGTACAGACAGTAGTAGAAAATAAAAGTACAATGTACACAATACTAACTGCGAAATTGATAAGAATTACATAGGAAAAGGTTCCATTTGCTAGTTAATAGCAAAATGCTAGTAATCTCAAATTAACCATTTAGTCCTTCAATAAGTGAGTACAACATTTCATTTATTTCATTTATTGTGAATAAAAGTTCAGAGACATCTTGTGAATAAAAATCGAGACATCTTCATACATGAAGGATACTTGATGATGTCACACTGATGTTCTGGGAGTACCCGGGTATTCTAAATAGCTATTCTATAGTAATAACTAGCATGTTATGTGTATTTCTGGTCAACATACTTTGGAAGAGGACACATTTAAACCACACAATGCACTTTAACTGCAAAACAAGATTTTCCATATGAAGAGTTAGTTTGGAAGAGCTATTAAGTAGTTTTACCTCTTCTACGTTCAGTCCTCTTGTAAGCACATCCCTATTAACTATGATTTGCCTGTTTTCAGCTACTGCATAGTTTTATTAAGGAAGCAAAATATGAGGAACAAGCTAAACTGCTGAAATACAACTCAGCTCTACTGAAACTAGCGAGATGGTGCTAAACACTGACATTCAGTTTACTGTGAGTAAAACCAGAAATTATTAAATGGCAAGAGGGGAACATACAATGAATAAACAGACCTGGTTTTACTACATACTTCCTTTGACATCTTGAGAAACCTATTGAGGGCCTCACTAAACTCTTAGTGAAGTCAGGGAAATATTTCCTGTAGCCTCATAGGGACTTGGATTTGCCTATCCTTATTTTTTCCATGTGTAAAAGTAAGATGATGATATTCATTTTGAGTGAGGAGGTAGTTGCTTACTGCATGAAAGATTTTAAGGAGCTGTTTCCTTCTTGTGGAAATAGAGGAAGTATTTATGTAAAATTAAAGTAGACTACAACAGTGAATCATTTTTTGGATGAATAGCTGTAGTGAAATCAATCTCTTGGTAGATGAGTAATTCTCATGGTATACTAACGAATATCTTCCTTTAACCCCTAAAGTGGCACAAAATTTAGAGAAAGAGAAAAGAAAGCAAGCTGCATACTAGGCTACAAAAATTCACCAACAGAAAAAGATTGGATGTATCTGAAACCCTTGGAAAGAAAATACTGTGAAAGTTTAAGTTAGCAAAATTGACGAAGTTTTGTGGCTTACTGAACAAACACAAAGGTCTAAAAATCCTCAAAGGAAGATGAAAATGAAATTCAGAATCCTTTAACCCATGGGAACTCGAAGAGGGGATACTATGAACAAAAGTTATTGATACTTGAACAACTCTCAGGCTACACAAAGCGGATTGTCTGCCTAAGCGAAGTCTCTCAGAACTAAGAGAATTCCACAAACTTGTCATCCTTGTTGATATTTCGGAAAAGAAGACAGAGTTTGAATGGTACAAAACCCAAACCTCATGTACATCCTTCCTGTGGTATCCCCAGAGCATACTCAATTTGAAGAGAAACTCTCACTGTCATAGCCTATGTTATTCTATTGCCATCCAAAATATTTAACAATCTTTCACAAGCATTAAAAATGAGCTTAAAATGTAGTTTAAAAAATGCTACAGAGAAGTCCATGTGAAAAGGGATAGGAAAGATTTTCAGCAGCTTTCCTGTTTCACGTTAGCAGGACATGCCATCATGAGCACACTACCTAATCTTGCTGTCTGATTTCACTGAAGAGAACACGACAGTTAGACCCTGACAGCCTCAAAGTGGGTGTCCTGGGCTTGTAATGTGAGTCACTGAGTGCTAAGCATAATTGGAAGAAATCCAGGAAAGTAATTCCTTTTAAGACCTGAGGTTGAATCTCAAAAGGGAATTTGGAAGTAAAAAGCCAGCCTCTTATTCTCAAAGTCACCCAGACTCCTCAGCATTTCAATTTTTAATCACTTTTTGTCCCTGTGTTTCAGTGAATGAAGTCACAGAACAGAGGGTTTTATATGTTTATCAAAAATGTTCTGGGATGTGGTAAATCACTAGAAACCCTTTGGGTTACACTGTTTCATCATGTAATAAAAAAAATGGGAATATTGCAATGTAGCAATAAACAACTGGAAATTGCTAGTATCAATTTAATTACTAAAAATCATGATATAGGGACTGAAGCGAAGCAGTAGTTAGCATTTCAAAAACCTGCAAGCTACTATTGCAAAGACAAACTATCTCAGCCAAGAGAGACTAGAAGGTAACAGGTCAGTGATATACGAGTTAAAAAAATAAATAAAATCCTACAAACAGGTAGGATTGTCTTAAGGTTGCATTCAAATCATACCTGATTTCAGCTGTCACAATTTGTGCTACAGGACAAAATGGAAATCACCTTAAAGCAGTATAAGGACTGAATCCAACTTCTAATTTACAAAGTACATCTGCTCTATAGAGCATTTTTACAGCAGTCTCATAATTAGAAAAACATGGTTTGCATTTCTCTCACTTCCTAAACCATAAAAAAACCTGGCTTTATTTTTTAAACACTAATTACATGATGGGGAAAAGCCTCAAATTTCTGAGAACACACTCATCTAAGACAAATAATTTGTAAGAAGAGTAACAAAATAATGCAGAACTGTACGAAGGCTTTATTAAACTAACACATTTGGTGCTCAGAAAACTGACTTCTGTGCTTCAAATTTGTTTCTGATTCTTGAACTAGCACTGCTTGAAGCAAAAGACACAGCTTTGTCAAGTGATAAAGCAACAAGACATATTAGCCTGCTTCTGTTAAGAAACTCCTAACCAAAACAAAACTAGGACTTGTCTATTTTGTGCATACTGTATCTCACAAAATATCCTAAGACACTCTAAGGATTCCTACAGAGAATTTGTACGAATTTGTAAATGACCACTGTGTGCTTTGTCAAGACAGAAGTGTCAGCTTTCCTGCTCTTTGTGGCAGGATGTTTGGGCATACTTTCAGTTCCTTATTGCCCTATCAGTAAAAAGAATGAATGAACCTATTAAATTGAATAATTTGCTCTCAGATTTGCTTCACTTATGATTATCTGTTCTATAATAAATCTTAGACACAAGCAGTTATATATATAAGCATTTTTACTGCTTTTCTGGGAAAAAAGTAACAACCAAAAAACAGGCTGCGTATGAATACAAGCAAAGTTGTTTTCTAATCTTTGGACCTTAGAAGTTAGGGTGGCAGAGGAGGAACCTATCAGATAGAAAAGAGAAAGTGAAACATCTTTAAATGCCAAAATTTTTAGAAATAACATAACATTGTTTCTCTATCCCTTTCATCATATGAACCATGTTAGGAAAGAATAGTCTTAAAATAGAAGGATGAAGGGATACTATAGAAAACTGAAAGAACAAGAAAACGTCTGTTAGTGTTTCTGTGTTTTTCTAAACTGGATCCCAATCTTGAGGTAATTAGATTTGATACATACCTTGATACCAAGATAATTCTCAGGACTCAGGTTGTGCTTATACCCATTGAATAAGCATGCCTCAGCATCCCTTGGCAACATAGCTGGTTGCTGAGTAGCACCACCTTGTCAGTATTTCATAGAATAAATGTGCTTCTTTTAGAAGTAATGATTTTGCATGTTGCACTTTTGGAACCCTATCCTTGATTAATCAGATAACTTTTAAACTTTCTGCTCATATTAAAATACAAGACTCAGCAATACATGTGAAGTTTCAAGATATTCATTTACAGTGAGTAGCTCATTCCAAACAGAATCACTTTTCCTAAGCATCTCAGATCGCAGAAGTTTTTAAAGACAGAGATACTGGGTCCATTAGGGTTAATGACTTTCTGACTGCGTAAGTTTTCTTATTGCACTAGGAATAATGTGATGTGAGAAGGATCATTGTCTTTTCTTCCCCTTACAGAGACAAATACACCTGAATCTGAGCATGCCTCTTCCTGAGCAGGTTCAATGAGAGAAATCCCGAGCTAAAGAAATTAGAATAGGTATTCTGTTTGCACTGACAGCTAAACAGCTCATTGTCTGAAAAAATGAAGTAATTTAAGTACTAAGTAGTGCCCTAAGTACTCTGGTTTTCATTTTACTTACACCTATGACCAAAACCACAGAACCGGTTGGGTTTGCTGTTGTTCATACCTCTGTTTCAGCATGTGTTTGAGGAACTCAGAAAGGAAAGTAAGGAAAGCTACAGCATATCCACCACGTAAGGACATTTGCCTGGTCAGGGATGTGAAGTTCTACAGTAGAAAACTTAGGTGATGCATTTTAGAGGCAAATATTTAATCTATTTCTATGTCGCGACTGTTGTGCCAGCGCCAGTATCTGATATATGGGTAAGTATCCTTGGAATCAGCAGATTAACAGATAAATTCGTACCATGCCTGTATTTTATGCTTTCATGTTGGAATGCTTGCAAATAAGAAATTTTTTCAATGATTTCTGGTTAAAACTTCTCAGTCTCTGAAACTGTAATTTTTAAGAGAAAGAAATAATCCTTTTATAGATTACTGCTTTGTGTCTCCTATATTTAGGTAATTCATCAGAAGCCACTGTGTCCTGGGTATTCTGTTTTTTTCAGAGGAACTGAATGGAGTGTCTTCTGGAAATGCAAACTGCATACTCTTTGTGTTCCCTATATATAACAGAAAGTTCAGACTATGTCTTAAGATGTGGCAGACCATTTCCTACAGGGAAGTAAGGTGCTCATCTGATGCTAAAATGGCATAATTTTTCTTTTGATGGCTAGACTGCAGGATGTAATCCAAACTCCAAACTGGCAGGGGCGGTGGAATGTGGATAGTAATGCTGATTTGATAGTTGAGCAATGAAATCTCCTGTAGGTTAGTTCCCATGAAAGAACTAATAAGGGCACTTGTTTTCAATCACAGATGCTCTCTGCTCAGTCCTGTTCTGAAGTGCTATATTCAGAGTTTCCCCAATCAATATTTTGACTTTGAGAGGCAGAGATATTAGAGGTTGTTTAGCTTGAGAGCTGGAATGTCAGGTCTTGAGCCAGGCAGCTCTGCTCTACTGTTTGTCAAAGGAAGGCAAGAAGGAAAAAGAGCAGATGCAAAGAAACACTGTACATTCCCACCCTAACTGATAATCTTATTTTCTATTCCTCTGGTAAACATATTTTCTAGATTTAAAAAACACGTGAAACCAAAGCATTGGAGAAATATACCATGGAGAATATATCATAATATCATAACTTTTCTCTATAATTAGCAACAGTTTTCTGGAATGTCACTTTTCTGTCCTGGAATGAACTTCTTGGCAAACTCAAACATATTCCTTTGACTTTTATATAGAGTGATTAGCTAGGTAAGTCACAATTTGGAATTTTGCACTAGGCTAGGAGGAAAATATAACAGGATGTGAATATATAAAATATCTCTTTTCTTTAGGTCTGATAAGGGATTTTTAGGTATTTTAGGAAATAAGATAAATAAGCTCTAAAATTATTTTAACATGAGCTATGAATAGCCCAAAATCCATTTCAAGCAGTTTTGTTTTGCTTCTCTCACTAAAAAAGAAAAAAAGCTGTTCTACCAAACACACACATTGAACTTTGCAATTCAAATACTTAAGAAAACTTTATTATATGGTGCTTATTACTTGAATTCCCAATCACAGTGGATGTCTGCATCTTTATCACCTGTCTTCTGTCCCTAGTATGCAGCCATCTCTTTAGGGAAGATTATTTGCATGGCAATCTATATTTTGTTGGATATTCTTCATTTTTGGCTACATATCCTTACAGGAATTCTGCTTGATTTGCATAAGGTTTACATCCTATTTGATTTTACTTCATATGCCTTTGTTTTTAAGATTATTATCACTTGTTAGTAACAGTTCCTTGCCTTCCAAATGCTGCTTTTCCCAACATATCTAAAAATATTTGCTAGGAAGAACAAACAAATGAAGAAAAATGTCTGTGGTTTAGTACTGCTTATGTTTTGAAGCCAGAAGTTTCTGAAAATCATCAGTTTGGCAGTCATACATCTATCCGTCTTTTTGTAGCTTCCACTATGATCGGCAACAATCTAAACACCTTTTATATAAATGAAATAAGAAAACAAGGAAGTTCTCTGTTACTTCAGATATTTGTTTTACATTGGTACAATTTTACACTACTGCTTGTCAGTATTTTTTCACTTCATCCTTTTGGTACTGATCATCTGCTTTTGATTTCACACACTGAGTAATGACATTGTTTTCACAATGTTCAGGGTGGAGCTTTAATGCAAGCTATTTTTTTAGGATTGCTTGCTATCAATACAGAAGCCAAACTGAGCAGACACTGGTTACTTATTTGATAAGAAAGGAAATAAAGTTCAAATAAGCACAGTGCAACACTTTTTTTGTACAATCAAAAAATCCTTCTACACCTTGTGAGGGAAAACAAAACATCAGACAATTTTTTAAAAATTCTTTAAAAGAAATAGAAGCTTAAGTAGTAGACACTGAATTGTAATATAGTTGATATTTTCATTAAATTTGTCTTAAAAATATTTAGAAGCATTTTCTTGGTTTAGTACATGTTGATTCTTTGGGTAGTACAGACTGCAAATTTCTGTTGAAAGATAAGGTGGTTTTGCTTATAGTAGGAAGACAGCCAAATAAGTCATCTGTATATGCCAAATGGAAACTCTACAGTTGCCCAATTTACTTTCTCTCTTGATTCAAAGTAGGTGTTTTTGTGTTGCAGACTGTAATTCCCAATTCCTGTTGCCCAACCCCATATGCATCTGACTGATTATTTGTTTAGAAGCACCCGGCACACTGAACAGGGAAGGTTTGTTCTGCTGAAGACTTTATTACCCATCTGCCGCAAAGCACGGCTGTGATATAATTCATTCTATTTACCCTAAAACAACAACAACAACACTTCTCATGGGTATGCAGTGTTATGAGGGGGGAAAAAACAAATTGACACTTCATCTTTCAATGTCTTTTGCCAGCACTTGGGAGAAAAATATGTAGATACAGTCCTTTCATTAGAAACAGTGCAATAAAACTAATATTTTCTTCCCTGAACATGTAGGAGACATCCCAGCATTTGGAATGTGCTTACTTCTCAACTACAATTAACCAGCTCCATTATTTGAAGCATTTTATTTCTTTCTTTTACAGACTGGTTTTGGTAGTTCTGATTTAGGAGGGCTTTCTCCTTCCATTAGGCTAAAGTGCTTTATTTAGGGGTTATCTTTGTATTAAATCCATGTAAATTGTTTCACTACTATGTAAAATACCAAGCAAAAACATGTAAGTACTTGCCCTTCCAAATACTCCAACAATCTTTCTATCATTGGTCTTTACAGTACATCTTACACAAGATGCTGAATGTTTAGAAATTGTTACACAGATAGACTGCAGTGTGCATATGTGTGTGTGCATGCTTGCATGGAGATGGGAGGGAGGGTGACAAGGAAGAACCTGAATAACAATGATTTCAGAAAGCAGAGGTTAGAAAGAAACATGCCTTTAACACAGTGCACAGAGTTGTACCTTCCTTTCCATAATTTAGACAAAACCAAACTGAAGGAATGTGGGAAGCTGAGCATGGTATATCAATATTTATGCTGCTTGGCATTTATAAACCAGCAAGCTCCTATGCAAATGTTTGAGCTACATAAAGGAAACATTGTTTTCTGCACATCATGTTTCAAGTCATATGCTGTGAAATAAAGATTTCAAGAGTATACTGGCCTTTTTGAATTTTTATTTTATTTAGAAAGCTGTCATTTACAAGGCCAAGCCTCTACTCAGAAAACTCCTGTTTTAATGATGGTGCATATTATTTATTGCATGTACTAGCTATGAATACATTATTTCAAAAATGTTTAAAATTGGCTGGAAAATCTACAAGCATTCCCTTCCTCCTCCTCGATCAACTCCTGCTCAGCAATTTCTCTGTGTGAGACACTGAAATTAAGCAAATAACACATCTTTCTTTAAACTGACATAGATGGCTATTAACTCTAAGCTCTTTGCTATATTCATAAACAATAAACTTAAGAATAATGTTTTCTACAAATTCTGGATAGTTCTGTGTGGACAATTTTCAGTTCTGTCAAGTGAAGCCAAAGTAATATTCCAGTGTCATGTTTACAGCCATCTGTGTGGATGCAAAGTCAAGTTTGGACAGCTTTGATCCTGATAAGGTGAAGATATTTTGATGTGAAGGATGAATACCTTAGTGTGAAAGCACAACTGGATTAAAAAGCTCGTGGGCTGGGAAGAAATGGTTGGAAAGATAAAGCTAGTTTCAAACTAAGTTTTCTAAATACCAGCAGACACTAATTAAAACAATAGTAGCCAGTTGGAGAGACTATGCCTGCCAGTATCTTGTTCGTGCCAATAACCTGTGGAGACAGACCTACAAGATGAAAGACATACAAAATCCAAGCCAAAACCCCCTTACAATCTCACAATTCTTGTAACCACAAGGGAAACTGCTTAAAAAGTATGGACGCATCAGAACCTCACAAGAATACTTTCTGACTATTTGGTAAATCCAAGATAAAGTTTTTCTTGCTGTCTCCAGTTTTTGCAGTCTTAACAGTAATTATTGTGATTGGTTTGACTGCTAAATGGTTACAATCACCGCTTTAGTGGTATGGCTCCTTGGAGGGGCAGAACAACAAAAAGTAGAGCAGGAGAAATGAGGCTCTGAGATCAATGGCCAAAGAGTCACTTATATCATAACTTCATGCTGTAAATTCAAGACTCATGAGGCTCCTCTTCTTGGAAGAAGTGGGCATGCAAGCATCATCAGTTCAAGAGTAGTAATGCAAACACAAGTTCAGAATGGATGAAAATGCTTACTGTTATATGTGCATTCATGACTGTGAGGGGAGGGAACTTTGGGCTTTTAATTCACTGGAAAAAGCATAACAGCAGATCTTTGAAACCCTCTTAAACCTATATGAATTCTCAATGACTGATAAGCATTACAGTTCTTGTAGTAACTAGTAGATAATATTCTTCTTCTAAGTCAAGGTGGAAACTATGATATAAAAAAAGCATGGAGACCTTGACAATGAATTGTTAAACAGAAACCAGACACTTTTGCTGTCAATCTGCTAGAACTAAACCAGAACCCAAAAGAAAAAATACAAAAAATATTACCTTTAGGAAGGAAACATCTAATTATCTTCCTTAAAATCTTTCATTTCAGCAGAGATATAGGGAATGTTTTTTTTAAAGTTTGTCACACTTATGTCTGTGTGTATTCTAGCAATTCATAGCTTAACTATTTCCAAATGCAACATGAATTGAATGTGCCTCAGAGGAAAAATGATCCCCTTTCTTGTTATCATGGGATTACTACAGTTTTGTAGAGTTGTAATTTTAATTGAAAAACATAATTTTCCATAATATCAGTTGTGTGCACAGATTAGATTTTAATTACTACCCAAAAGTTCCTGTTGCTATTGTAGTTTTAATTCACTTTTTGACAGGTAGGAACTTGAGTATCTGGTAACAGCTGTTCAAATTGAGAAGTCACCCACTCTCCTGATATTTCTTTTTAAGATAAATTACCTGAGGATATTTTTCATGACCAGGTATTTGATTCTACCTGCTTCCTATAGAGAAAAAGACAAGAAAGTTGCATATTTTGCTCCCAGTTTTGCCAGTTCCATAGTGAGGTTATTGTCCATTCTTTATTTGTACAAAAATGTTTCAATACAGTACATGACTTCAACATGTAACAAGTGTCTGGACAATGGAAAATGGTAAGTAATGAACGGTTTGAGACTCAGTTGCAAATTTATCATCTAGAAGCACGTTCTCAACTGGCTGACTAACATTATCTGTCTCTTCTTCCTTTAACTAAATACATCCATGTGAAAAGCAGCATAATGTGTCCACAAAGCTTTCATTTCCATTCCCCTCCCCACAATCTTAGTTTTATTTATTGAAATTTCTCCCTTATATTTAATGTACAGAGAAAAGTTATTTTGCACTGCCATCACTGCAGGAGCTTTTTAAATGATCCCAGGAAGTATAGCTTTCATTTAGGTTTGTGCCCTCCAGTCTGTTTATACTGGTCGATACACTTGTCTGAAAAATATAATGGATTAGCACATCATTCAACAAACTAGTCAGAAGGCAAGCTCAAGGCGACAGAGACCAAAAAGTAAATTACAGCCAGTAGCAGGGACAGGCCATGCCTACAGCTAGGAAACATTGTATCAGTACAAAACCTGTATTCTGTGAGAATGTTACTTGAAGTGAAGTGGGTGAAAAATTTACACTGAAATATAATAAAACAATCAACTCCATGATTTCATACCTAACTATAAATTGTACAGTTTATGACACATAATGCAAAACCTGATTCTCACAAGCAGTGTTTGCTACAATCACACCCCTCCTATCAACAATAGACATAATTGTTCTGTAACAAAAAAGGAGTATTTGTCTCCAGTTAAGTACTTTTTATATCAGAGCTTATTTAACACATTTAAATATGTGCAAAACATAACATGCCAAAAAGCATATTGTGAAAAAGTTGTGAAAATATATTTTACGTAGGTTAAACAAATGCACCCAAAGATGTAATAACAGTCTTGAAAGATAGAAGGTCATTCTCCTTAGCATGGAGACAGCATTCAAAGTGAAGTTCAGTAACTACCATTTTTAGTACATATGTAAATAATTAAACTGTTTTCTACAAGTGATCAGTGTGCATTATTTTTCTTTTTGAACCTGTAGAAGTTGATTAGAAAATCAAAATCAAATCCTTTTATCTTTACTTCTATTTTAAAACTTTGTTATTTGAAATAGATGCCTTAGTTCCATAATATCTGAATCCATTCCCATTTCCAAAGAGAAAACAGCATGAATGTTGTCATAAGAGTTGAAGGACATTATACCATTGTAACAACCTTTCAGAAAATTAATATAGTGGAAGAAATTCACTGCTGAGGTAGACCCTTTAGCTCAAATGGAGGTACATGAAGAAGAGTTGTGTGTGGTATGTTGGAAGCCAGAAATCAGAACATATGACCATTAAGTAGAATCTTGAAATGAGTTACAGACAATTTAGCAAATGAATCAGTAGTGAAGAAAAAGAAACTACCTGCAACACAGCTTCCAAAGCCTTGCATCTGTGAGAGAGGAAGTCTTCTCTACAGAATGTGAACAACCAGTATAATTTCTTTTGTCCATTTCCATTCAACTGTTCTTATGTAGCAATTAGTTTTCCCTTACTTCTGCTATTTTTAGTAGTGCTTGTGTCTTACACATGAGTGCAGGTATTAGGAAAGATAACACCAGTGTTTCAGATTTCCCTCATGACCATATCCCTGGTTTCATTTATTCACAGGATGAACAGAAGCAGATGATTTCTGGACCTCAATTTGCCTATCTCTATTCCTCAGCTCTCACCACATAGAGTCACTTTGAGCGCCTTATATAGGATTCTGGGAGAAGGGAGAACATACCATGAAGCAATGGTATTTGAAGGGAATTTCCACACTTTTTAATTCATGCTTGCTGCTCACTGTAGATCCAAAGAAGCAAATAGAAAATAAGTGCTTATATTTTGGATCAGTGATTGTTTAACCTAGGTTATTTCTGGTCAGAGACTGTGTCAAGCCCTTACCTCATGAGGAAACCTCTTGTTACTTTATGAATAAAATCAAGTGGATTTGGTCTCAATTCTCTGCATCTGTATAGTATAAATCTCAATCTCCCAAAGGGAGAGGTATTAAAGTTGATCCTTCCCAAGTTGTATGCATATTACACCGATAATCAAGTTTCTATTCTGGTAATGAGTTGTTTTGTAAAATCACATTCGTATTGGGATATGTCTATTTCTCATTTGTCTACCCTTACACACTACTTCTGGGACAGTAATCAACAGAAACACCAAAATCTTCCTTGTTTTAAGCAAAGATCCTCATTGTAAAATGTAATATTCTATCACAGTTGAAGCCACAATGTTCAAACATGTTGAGCTCTCAATTCAATATGAAATCTGCCTGATCTCCTGGCATGGGGCCAAAAAGAGACTGATGGGTTTTGACACATTCTTCTTTGGTTTGTTTGTTTCTCTCCTGGTCCGGGGCTATTGCTCAATGCCAACTACTATTTCAGATGTCTAGTTAAGGTTTCTGAAATTCAGATGTTTTCTATCTGTATTTTAAATATATACAACAAGAGGCACTTATAGTCTCGAGACCTTTCAGTATAACAAATCAATTAAACATTGAGCCCTGTTTCCTACTTTTATAAGCACACGTAATTTCACATTTACTACTGGCCAAACATCCAAGCAAATACACATGACCTATGCATCGACTTTGGGTGTTTATAAAGGTAAACAAGGGATAAAGAAACTAAACGGTAACACACCAGTTCTCTCCAGAACTTCTGCTTTTGGTGACACTGCCACTGATTTTAATGCCAGTCCACACAGCTCTAAAGTCCAAGATCCAATCCCTCAAAGATTTAATTGAATAGCTTTATACATGTCACTAGTTTCACAGCTTTCAATGAGAATTCTTGTGTGCATGTTTGCAAGATCTAAGCCTCTGTTATGACATATTCATCCTTTCTTTTACTCGTACTCTATTTTATTACAAGTACAACTTGTAGCATTACCTTTTGCTATTTAACATTCAGAAAACTGTTTTCAGTTCCTTGTCACATTGTCAAATTTAGCACTATTTAGAATAAATTTTTACAAGACACACATCTGTTTCAGACTAAATAATTTAGAAAATTTCAGCTAAAGCTTAGTCCAGACACAACAGCATTTTTTTCCACTCATGTTAAAGCAGTAAGATTTTCTTTGAGTAGTCATCACACTTCCCTCCCATTTCTATCAGAAAATAGATTTGAAACTGGCAGATGGAGTTGCCTTTATACCAGCAAGAGTCTATTTGCCATCCCAATAAACATGCACTGAAATTTGTCCGAGTCATGCCTCTCAGCAAGCAAACACTGCTTAAATACATCAATACAAACCTTCTCTCTGTTTACACCTACAATCTACAATGCCCCATGCTTATGATCAGGGGCCAAGGCTGTGATCAGTACAGTGACCCACATGATTAAGGTATTGGTGTGATATTGCACCTGAAGAATTGGGGCCCAAATAAGAGAGACATCTTACCAAAGCTGTGCATTTTTTAACTCCTTCTCTGCTCTTAGATACTGTAAGATGTGGATAGCTTGATGGGCTGAATACCTGTGTCTGGCCTGCAGAGTCTCAGGGTGGGGAAGAAACTGCAGGGCTGTGGTGGGGAACACATGGTGCTGCTACCCGTAAGTGTGATAGAGAGACCAAATGAATGAATATAAAGGTCTGCCTGGAGGAATTACAATTTCAATGGCCAAATCCCATTAGACTCCATCCTTGGCAAACAGAAGCCAACAGCACTACCTACACTGCACCTTCCCCCAGTAAAATTAAGCATGCTTCAGCCTACCATAGTTCTTCAGGCTGCCCATGGCTCAAAATCGGAGAACAAATGTATGCGTTCAGGGCTGTAAGGCAGCAGCTGGACATTCCTTACCTCCTACTATTGTGGAACAGTGTAGGACAGAGGTAAAGAACTTGTCAGCACAACCTTAAGGCTTCCCTTTAAATCATACAGACCTACACAGCTTCACATACACAGATGTATTATACAAATATATATATATGCATGCATACTCCAATCTACAGACCTAACTGTATCTGTAATTCATCCTGTATTTTGTCATTATACTAGAGCATTACAGAACAGAACTAACAGAATTTTAGAAACAAAAACAAACATAAAAGCTTGTCTTTGTCATAAGTACGACCATCCAGTTTTTGGTATTTTAGCAGGGCAGGAGGGTAGATAATCATTGGTTGTTAGCATTTGCAAATGGGTAACAGTTTTTATTGTCAAATTTTGAAAGGTGAAAAATACCCATCCCTTGTAAACTATGTATTCCCTTCCATTGTAAAATGAGATTCTCATAGTCACCAATCCCATTAAAAGTTAAAACTGTGTCTGCTTAGCATTAGCAAGGAATAAAAGGGGGAAGAATGAGGTGTCTACGAGAACCATAGCTATTGACATCATTGACCTATAAATGCGTCCTCTTCAAGTTGATATACAATTCATTATCTCTGTTTTGATATAATTGCTATTACTGAAAGCCCTTTGCTTCCAAGTGTTAATACAATTGCAGTTCATATTTCAGATTATCTGCCAAAAGAAAAAACTAATTTCTAAATATTTGATCATAAAAGTTGTCCTCAGCTTTTACACATATAATTTAGTCAAATAATATCAGATAATCTTAGAGCAGATTTAACAGGAAATTGCTAGGGACTCCATCTAAGCAGCATCCATTTGCACTTATATAAATGTACTGAATGTGTAGGAAGATTTTGACAGCTTGCCATATGTGATTTCATTCTGTAGCCTACCTACTTTACCATCAAAAGTTATATCCTTTGAAGCATTGCCAGAATTACTTTAGCCCAGTAGATATGCTAGATGTGCCCTTTAAAAGCCATATCATTTCCTTTCTACTCTGACTAGTTCAATGTAGCATCTGCTCAACTAAATTCCTTTGAAGGTTAAAACCAAAAAAACCCCTGTATTACAGCTCACTAAGATGTCCAGTGTTGAATGAAGACCACGGATGAAGAGAATAAATACAAGTTAAATGAGACTATAAAAAAGAATCAGAAAATTATCAGCTATCATGGGAATATCATAATTATACACACACAGAATAAATATTTGCATTTCAGGATAGGTAACAATTTATTTAAATAACAATAATCCCTGAATTTTATATTTCCATTCCACTATTCTGATTGTTTATATGCAAATTCTGATATATCCAACAACTTGATTCAAAATAACAGATATAAGTACGCTTGTATAATCTCCTTTAAAATCTTTGCTTTTTACAGTTACTTTAAAAGACTGATATTTTCATAGTACCTTTCCAGGTGTTCTAGATGATAATGAGGGATAGTCCATATCATCTAGTATCACAAAGCAGTTGTGACATTTTAGAAATATCTTCAGTTTAGCTTCATTAATTTCTGCAAATGCTACTTAAGATTGAAGGGTTGTGTTTTTACTAAAGACCTGAATGAATTTCAGTAATCACATGATTTTCTTGTCTGCTCAACTGAAAAGGTTTCAAAACATATTAAAATGGCAATGTCCTTTCCTAGTCTCTTGAAAGCCTGCAATGTCAATTTTAATTAACAAGCTGTAAAAGTTACATTTTTATATCTGGGATTTTTTCCCCAATTTCCTTTATTATTTCACATGAATTTGCACCCTCACTAGGGAGGTTGCAGACTTTGCTGATCTGCAGGGAGTTACCACAAGAACATCCTGAGAGTGCAGACTGGACTGTGTCAGAACTAGCAACACCACTGTCCAAATTAGGTACAGTACTAACATGCTTATACCAGTTAAATAGCTCCTAGCCACTTAGAACACAATAAGCATAATTTACTTTATGTCTGTGTATCTTAGTCACCCTGGATCAAACACATAATATCTTTCTTCCCAGTCACAAGTGTAGATAAACCAAGAGGAACGTAATGATATAACAAAATGAAGAAGAGAAAAGAGCAAGTATTAAGGAACTAGCTTTTATTTAGCCAAACAAAACATCTGGAATAGCCTTCATCAGCTTGTCCAACCTGAAGTGTACAAAATTCTTTCTGTGGACCCATTTCTGCCAAAATGCAGGAAAGATAAATCCTTAAACTTGCAATGAGCGTGGAATAGAGGCCCTGAGATCTCATTGGAGCTCACTCTAGAAACTGGAATTTGCTTATGGGTATTTCAGTGACTGAATTACTTTCTGTTTTCAATTCTTCCATGAATTGCCTTCTGATGGGAAGGCACTGTATGTTTAAGCAACAATACACCAAATTGTATTTGGAAGCTAACAAGGAAGACAGACTGAATGAGAAGAAGATAGGAAGCAGATGGCTTTAAAATAAAGCTATCATAATTGTTAACCCCCCCAAAACATGCAACTAATCAAATGTATACCTATCACAACAGAAAGTGGTTGTTTTAGACAACCACTCTGACCCTGAAGATTGTCAGGTCTTTGGAATGCATCTTTCTCAGTGGTTAGACACTACTTCACCTACACCACAAGCAAAGTCATCTTAGATACAGTATATAGGATTTACAGTTTATGTAGGAATCCTTTAAAATGCATTAAAATGTTGATTCAGGTTAACTCATTCTGAATATATACATTTGGAGACAAGACAAAGAAATCAAGCTATCATATGATCAAAATATTTACAAACATGCAACCAATTTATAACCAATTTAGGGAACAAAAAAAAGAGTAATCAAACTGTCGCTCTTATTCAAAGTACTAGTTGCTTATAGGGACCTCTAGAGGTCAATAACTTCCAGAAAATCTCTTTAATTCCAGTGTAATGTAAGCACCATGTTGACAACGATAACAATGTATACTAAAATGAGAACCATTCAAAAACCTGTGAAATCTCTTCATTGACTTACAGACTGTGGATCAGACTCATGCCACGTCAGGAGAGACAAATGCAGGAGGGCAAGTTACTGTTTCTCCAACTGCATTAATGAGTTTTGAAAACAGATGCATCTCTTCCCACAAGCTTTAAGTCATCACTCATACATCCTGCCTCAATAAAGAGATACATTTACAAGAGTCATCATATCTTTCTTACGCATGTTATGGAAGTTCAACAAGAACACATGAATAGCTCCATTGTCATTCAAGGAATGTCAGGAATGTATATGGCTTTGTATTTACTACCTACAGATGAGTAAGTGCTGTCTCAAAAAAGACATCTTTCTGAAATGCAGTATGAGAAGATACAGACTACACCTCACTATACTACATCCTAATTCAGCAGTACTCAGCCTAGGAAACACTCTTGTCACCCAGAAGACTCAAAGACAGAATCTTAAACACAAAATAATTAATATAGGTAATAATACTGTCATACACTTTATTAGCAAAAGGCCAGATTTATTAATACAAAGGCTTCAAAAGTTATCTGGAATGCAGTATGAGCATGATACACCATATTAGTTTGTAGATGCATGTGATCCCATTCAACTAGAGAAATGAGCCAGCATTTCCCCTTTCTATTTTAATGTTGCGAAACCTCACAATTTTATTGCCACTCATGTGATGTTTGATTGTAGCTTCAAAGGCCTGGCTGTAGAATCATAATATTCCCAGAAAGTCTCCGACATCTCTTAAATTTAAAAGTAAACTGCTAACATTCATGGTAGTCAATGGAAAAAGAAGAGTTGAAAACGTAAAGCCATAAAGGCTGCAAGAAACCCAGAATGTTAATAAGTCCTTTAAAACATTATATTCATACCTAATAACTTGAAACCAGTCTTTTGGAGTTAATGCTGGGGCATGAGTTCTGAATATCAAGGGTTGGCAAAATTTACTTTGGTTGGTGAGTAAGAAGTAGCATGTCTTCCCACAGCTCTGATTTTCAGTTGCTGAGCAGAGGTAGAGTGCTGTGTCTCTTCTCTGCCTTCCCCTGCCTATCTGCTCACACCGGAGAGGCATTTCTTTTGTCTGTCTCACTCACACTATTTTGATTCCTCCTCTCTCCAATATATGTATACGTTTCCTGTCTCTAAAGAAGATAATTCTTGCTGCTAGACACAACCCCTCACTGCTGAAGGAAGATATTTTCTCTTTCTGCCTTAAATTTCTAACCCTGAGCAAAGAAAGCTCATCACTCCATTCTTTTTTCACATCCGACCTCCTGTCTTTTGAAAGGGAAAGCGTAGTCCTAGTTTTCCTCTGCCTCCTCTAGTGGCCAGTAGGAGTATGTCTCTGCTGCATAGCTGCATTTGGCTATGCCAGTACTGCTAGACCATGCTCCATCTGTTCCCAAACCATTTACATTCTCAATGGAACTGTAGTAGTCTGTGTGCTGGGATGAGCCCTAATGGCAGACCCTGATGGCATAGCTTGTAACAGGGCATTAAACTGGCCCTTCTGTGGATTAATATGCAGAGGGTCCCTTCTGTGAAAGTGCGACGAGAACAATAAGTAAATAACTTCCAAGGGGAGCCCAGTTGCTCAGTATTAATGCAGGTAGTTCTGAAGGTATGAACAAACAGGAGAAAAAACTTTTAAAGCAAATGTTGTTGAGGAAGTCAGCTGAGAAACTAAAATAAAATATGGGTTCACAGTATGCCTGACAAGTCTTCTGATGCTTTTTCCATGTCCACTAAATGCAGAACCAACCTGGGTACATTCCCTCTCACATTTACCAGGAAGCTGGTGTCAGCCTCTGCAACTGGAAACATGGGCAAAGGATGTCTTGGGTGGCATCCTCGTTCAGATGCCAGAAAGAAATACAAGGAAACATAAGGTTAAAATGTCAAGGTGGCGTAGGTCTATTTTAACACTGAAGATGAATGGAGAGTGACAAAAGAATATAGATTAGCACTGGAAAAGCAATAGCACATGGACATGATTGTCTTGAATTTCCACTAGAATTGGATTAAGTACTATCAGCCTTTGATGTGAAGGTTCTCTTGACTAGATCCAACACTAACTCTGCAGTGAAGACATTCCCCACAGAATTCGGAATGATTCTCTCTTACCAAGCCTCTCTTCCCAGAAGAGGATTCCCTCTGCTAACTCTGACTGAAAACAGAACATGTAAAGCCCTGACTGAAGCTGTAATAATACAAGATGCTGGTAAAACCAGATTGAGACATATCTCTGAAACAGAACAGAAACAGAATAGTTGAGTTGGAAGGGATCTTAAAGT